>OX387387.1:8370620-8970620 GCA_947563715.1 Lycia hirtaria | reverse complement strand
TTCAGTCGTTTTATATCTTCAAAAATATGGGCATGCGCGAGCGATCGCTTCGCTTTGGCGCGCGAAAAATATTGAAGCAAATTAAGTAAACTTTAAAAAAGAGCAAGGATTTTCCATAATGGCCAGGATATTTTGGGGGAGGGTAGGTTGAACCCCTAAGCCCCCCCTGCTTACGGCCTTGTTCACAACTTGTCGGATTCGGAATCGGCCTGGAAACTATATCTCCATGATCTCCATCTCTCTCAATATGTATAGATATGACAGAGATGGAGTTAGGGTTTCTTAAAAAGTATGTATATTAAAAAAAAAACAAAATACCGACAGCAGAAAAGCAGTTTATTGCAGTCTAACTTACGATTTCGATACTTTTAATACGCTGTTGAGTGTACGTTTTTTGTGAGAAAGTATGCGTAAAATTGCTGTAAAAGATTATAAACGCGCATTCTTTAGAATAATTCTAAAAAAACACTTGTTTATTACGAAATAGTGCGTTAGTGATTAAGAAAAAACGTTTTATTTTTATTTTTGAAAGAGATGTATTATGATTACAAAAAATATAGCCTACTTATGACACTTTGGAAACGAAGACGACTCTAATGACACATCAACCTCGCACATTAAAATCCGTCAAGCCGTTCAGGGTGTCATATAGAAACATACATGGGTATGTATGTATGTTACATACATACATACACTCGAAAAACATTACCCTCCTTCTTACGCAATCGGGTAAAAATATATAGTTTCCATTTGATATACGCGTTTGTAGTATGCGCGGGCGAAAGACGAACATGGGTCATACTGCATCTCTTTAGCTAAGCTGGTAGTTATGCACACACATTACCGCACATCAGATTTTTATATATATTTTGTAACATGCGTGCCATCCGCGATACCTATTCCGGAATTTTGGCAGCACTTAATTATTTTTTTCGGCCAATGACATGGCATAGACCTTATATACGCCCATGCATACAATATATCCGTCCGTCCGTCCGGGTGCCAAGACCTTTACCTCGGGAACGCGTGAAGGTATCGAGTTGAAATTAAAACCATATACCTACGCAGATCCAATTATAGGAACTTTTGTACACAGTGAAGCAATAAACGTATTCTAATTCTAATTCTAATTCCATAGTCTCTTGCAACAGAGAGAAAAAAAATCAAATTTCTGTGTTCGTAACAAAAAATGGTTGTCTGTAAAGTCGGTTTATGGACGATAATTTTACGTGATAACGATGCGTCACAAGCCGAACGCTTAGGCCGATCGTGCCTCTCAATCGCTTGTTCCGCGCTCTCGCTTGCACGCTCGGTTCAGGCGGAACGTGACAATGAGTCATGCTTTTTCGTGCGTGCAGCCGACCGACGTTGATCGATTTCGTTATCACATCAAA
Organism: Lycia hirtaria; assembly: GCA_947563715.1. Lineage (NCBI taxonomy): Eukaryota > Metazoa > Arthropoda > Insecta > Lepidoptera > Geometridae > Lycia > Lycia hirtaria. The sequence goes on along the minus strand of OX387387.1, from coordinate 8,969,226 downwards.
AAAGTTACAGCCGAATAGATAGTACACATATAGGAAAAAAACCGGCCAAGTGCGAGTAAGACTCGCGCACGAAGGGTTCCGTACCATTATCTAAAAAAACGGCAAAAAAAATCACGTTTGTTGTATGGGACCCCCCCTTAAATATTAATTTTATTCTGTTTTTTAGTATTTGTTGTTATAGCGGCAACAGAAATACATCATCTGGGAAAATTTCAACTGTCTAACTATCACGGTTCATGAGATACAGCCTGGTGACAGACGGACGGACGGACGGACAGACAGCAGAGTCTCTGTAATAGGGTCCCGTTTTTACCCTTTGGGTACGGAACGCTAAAAATGCCCAGAAATAGTTTTATGCTTAATACTAACGAATTACAATTACAAAACAACTGAATTACAACCTAAATTTATAAGACAAACTTATTGGTAAGTAGGAACTTTACGAACCTAATAAGATTACCTGTAGGTACACCTGTCTACTTAGTAGGTGCTTATGATAAAAAGTTAAGAGAAGAAGTTATTTTATTTAGCGTAGGCACAAATTGCACAGTCAACTAACTTAAGAACCTAGTTAATTTTGCAAATAATATCACCTAGATACTACAAAGTTTAGTTCTGTTTATAAAATAACGAGAAATAAACGAAATTCCAAGTAGTAAATTGCAAACTTATAGGTAGGTTTTCGATACACATCCGGGCAGCATGACGACCATTATATTATATATTATACGACATTCCCATTATATTATAGTACTCTTTGATGACGACACTCGCGCGAATACGCGCGGCTATGGCTCGCTCCGTGATGTCACCTCCTCCGCTACGCGCGCGGCCGTTGCTTAGCAAACGCCTCGCGCTTGCGCCACCACCACATCGCGGTGCGGCGCTCGCACCGCGTTTAGATGCACGGATTATTTTCATCTTGTGAGTTTTTATGTATTAGATTAGGTATTTATTTTTATAGTTAATTTATTTCAAAATATTTACTTACAAATATTTAAGTTTCTACCTGTTAATTAAGATCGAGTAAAAATTGCTTAAAAATTACGTTTGTTGTATGGGAGGCCCCCCTTTAATATTTACTTTATTGTTATTTAATTATTTATTTTGAAAGGTAATATACAAGTAAATATTCTGTGAAAATTTGAAGCGTCTACCTGTTACCGTTTTTAATATTCAGAAAAAAAATACGAAAAAAACACGTTTATTGTATGGGGGATAGCATTTGTTGTTATAGCGGCAACGGAAATACATCATTTGTGAAAATTTTAGCTTTCTAGCTATCACGGTTTATGAGATACAGCCTGGAGACAGACAGACAGACAGCGGAGTCTCAGTAATAGGGTCCCGTTTTTACCATTTGGGTACGGAACCCTAAAAAAGGAAAACTGGACATTTTTAATTTAATAAAAAAAATAGGGTCTTTATGCAAGCAAGGAGGGTCCAAATTTTAAAGTGAATTAAGCGTATCTTGTGGAGTATTATATAACAGAGTTCCATTAGCACAAGCTTTTTATATTTAATTTTTAAATATAATTATTTATTATTTAATTATTTTTAGGTACGATGTATAATTTACGGTTTAAACTCGGTTAAACTCGGTGAGCGAGTTTCAGTTGCACTTGTCCGGTTTTTTTTGTGTAGATTAATTTCATCAATAACATAGATGGAGATATAGTTTCCGACTATTCCGAAAATGATTGTAAATTAAATAATAAAAAAAATAAAACAAACGTCAACGGATAATGGATCTGTATCCATGATCATGAATTAATTAAAAAGAAATACAAACGTCAAATACACTCAAACCGTCAAACCATTCAAGTGGATTGAGTTGAGTTTGAGTCTTTGAGTGAGTGAATAGAACAATATTCACTAAAATTTAATGTTTTCTTTTCGTTCGCTTTTCTATTAATCAAATAATCAAAGAAATGCGTCGTGAATTTATTATATTGATGCTAGGGATTGTCGTTGTTTCCACAATATCTTCGCTACTATCAGGATTTGTGCAAATAAACACAGATAAAGTACTCTTAGACACAGTTGCGGGTGCTGTTGGCGCTGGTAACTTTTCTTACTGGCAATTAGGGCATACCGGACCTTTATTAATTGAATTAACTTCATTATCAGGCGATGCAGATCTTTACGTATCAGATACAGTCAGGTTTGTTCTGAAAAATATTTAATTACACTTAAATTTCTTAAGTTTTGTGAAGGTCAAAAACTTTACTAAAGATTTACTCTGTGCCTTTGTTATTACTTTTAAATATGTGTTTGTATGTGTGTCCATTGGCAATCCTCACTTCTCAGATATTATTATAAATTAGTTTTGTTAATGCCAAAAATTACCCGTCAATTGACCAGCCGCATCATAATCCCCAAGTTATAAGCTAGGGGTTTTTGAGGATTCTGGATAGAGCTTATAGCCAGAATCCTCACCACTACGTGAAAATGGTGAAAAATATCAACATTGTTATAATTCTAATAATTACCCTTTAATTAGTCTAGATGACATGCATTCCAAAGTTATAACAGGTAACTTTGTAAGGATTCTAACTGTAGTAGTTCTCTCCAGAATCCTCACTTCATATCTGCTCAACAATTATGTTTTAAGTATGAAATTGGTACTAAGAATTAGCTGACAATTGGTCTTCTTAAACTATAATAGTATAGATTCTATACTATTACAGAAATGTTAACCCAGTTAGGGCTATCCACAACTTGTTGGATCAGGTTGGAAACTGTATCTCTATCTCTGTCATTTCCATACAAACTGACAGATATGGAGATATACTTTCCGACCTGATTCCGAATCTGACAAGTTGGAATAGGGTCAGGTTACTGGTCAGGAATCTAACCCACATGCTGTAGTATAGAAGGCAGACAAATTACCAGAAGTTTTAAGGCCAGTCATTGAGCACTTTTCATTGCATTATCGAATTTATTATGAGGATTTATTTGAGAATTATTATTAATCCAATCAGAAGAATATTTTGTTCAATTGTGTGGTCAACTGTTGATAAAAAACTTAGATAATTTTACTTGACTGCAAGAAAGAGAGTTATATTTTACAGGTGTATGAATGTGTTTCTATATTACAAAATGACTTGGCCGATTTTGATGTATGTTTTTATAATAAAAATACAACTCTCACATTAAATTCGAATCACACTTTTTCATAATCTCAAATGTTTTTTTCTGAATGAATAAGTGATTTTTCAAGAATTATTTAAAAAAATGCTCATTTAAATACATCTTACAGTGTTCTTCTTGTGAAAACCTAACAAGTATAACACAAATGTAAGATACTCTCTCTAGTATAATTATAGTTTAAAAAATTCCCTTCTAAATATGTATGTAATTTATTTACTTAGATGACCTTATATCAGTTATTTTGTAAAAAAAAAAACAAACAATGTTAAAGGGATCCCATTACAAAGTCTTAAGAAATATCATGATATTACAGGCCTAGTTATGAAGTGGACAAGAATAACTTCAGCTCGGTGACATGCGGCCATGACCTGGTGAACATACCACCTGACTTCCCCCGGCCCATTGGTAAGCCTTGCTGTATTATAAAATAGCTTATAACGCTGTCCAATAACTGGGGAGCCTTGCTATATATGAGCTGTGTGCTGTATCCAACATAGACATTAAGTAATATGTAAGTTGTATTCTTAATTGTACTTATATCAAGTACAATTAAGAATACAACAACAAGAATGCAATAGATATAGATTAGATAAACATGTGTAAGTAAATAATAGAATTATATAAAAATTGTAAACAAAAAGTTAGATAAGTAAGGTATGCCCCCTGTATTAAAATCCTTAAATTAATATTAGGGTCCCTTTGCTATTTATCATAAAAAAAAAAAAAAAAAAAAAAAAAAAAACATAGACATTAATTAAACTCCAGAGTTGAGTTGGGTGTCTAGACTGATTCAATGACCAGTGGATGGATATGGCTGCCCGTGTGAAAGTAAGCTCTGCATGATTTGTCTACAAAAAAAAATTGATACTAGCTGCTAAATTTTTGTTAATGACAGTTTGATTTTCATTATTTCAATATGCTAGGTAATTTCGAGTGTCCCTAGTGATTCGGCGCATCTGCATGTCAACATTTAAGACAACTAGGGCCATTTGAAACATTTGACATATTAATTTTCGGGTTATTTGTATTGAGTGTGGTTTCAAGTTACAGCAGGTGTGCTAATCAGCTGTTATTTTTGTGGGAAGTCTATGCAGTCCTATCTAAACAAACTAGCTCAGTGTACGATTCTTTTCCTACAACTTTCCCATAGAACATTATATCTCCATTGCTCAGAAGATCACTACCGCATATTTTGCAGATATACAATCTCAGCTGCAGGAAACAGTGCTGGAAAACTAGATTTCACGAGTCAACTGCGACAATCATACCTTTTAATAACCATAAGATATGCCTCTTAATATTTCTAAAATAAAACCGAAATCATAGACAATTTTTTTTATGTTTCTTTCTTATCAAACTTCTCTATAGCTGTTAAAAAACCTTCATAAGGGTCCTTATAACTTTGTGATTGCAGGAATCGGTGTCTTTGGACACTGGTCATCAGCACTCTCTGAGTACAGCATCCAGGTGTTTCTGGACACCAGCTCGCGGCAGCATGGCCACCGGCAGCTGTTCCAGCGCAGTCAAACGGAGGGCCAGGGTAAGGGACAAACATACAAACAGTTTATTAAAAGAATTACAACACGTCCTTTAAAAAAATTCAAATGTCATGTCGTACAAGGAATTGAAAGTCTCAGCAGAGGTTAAACACCCTCCATAGACAAACTTACCAAAAAACAGGAAATTACTCCACAGACAAGGCAAAGCTCTTAAGAGTCCGTAGTCAGACCATCATCCGTCTCGCTCGCGCATACTCACATTTTTTAAGATATAAAATGACTGCATAAAATATCATCATTTGTAAAACTAGAATCAACATCACAAATATTGGACAAAAATTTCAATTTGATGCAAGTTAATTTTCATAGGTAACAATCATTTTTTGCAATAATTATTAACACAATAATTATTATTTCTATGTTTGAAAATTTACTTGGACAAGCAATTTTATTAATGCAAAAATGTATTATTTTATGTTCGAAAATTGACTCGGATCACATTGAAATTTTTGTCGAATATACGAGTATGTGATTTTGTTTTCTAGTTTTTTAAACAATGATTTTTTATAAGTTCATTTGGTCAATTTATATCCTCAAAAATGTGGGTATGCGCGAGCTAGACGGATGATAGTCGAACTGCGGAAAAAGTTTGCTCTTGCCTTTATTGATTCCATTTATACATAAAACCTTGTAAATATTAATGGAGACGTGAGAACCTTCTGGCAAAGCCTGGCAAACGACAGACCGAGCGCGGGGAGCGGGTGAGGAACCCGAAATTGGCGAAAGGTGGAGAGTGTCCTTTTACTATGTAGTACTATTTAAGTCTTCTGTGGTTCTATCGTGGCACAAAAGAGGAATTAACGTCTGGAAGGATGTACAAGATATTCTGTGGTCTCGACTGAATAAAATAATGAGATAAGAACAGCAGCGCCCTCATGCCGCACTTGTTCTCCCCAGAATCTAGTCATATAACTATAAAATGAAAACGACATCATGTACTTGAAAATAAACGCGCGTAACAAATACAAAGAAAAGAAAGAAAGATCAAAGTATTGGTTTAAAACCGTACCTATAGTGCGATTTGCTCCTTGATGTAAGAGAAACGTTGACAGATACAGATACGAGTATATTATTTTTTATTTCAGATTTAGAGAAGAAATCTAAAGAGAAGGCGGCGCCTCGCAAGGCAGACGACGAAAAGCCGAGATACTACCTCAAGTTGATTAGTATTTTAGACGTAATATTCGATATGTTCGTACTTTAGATAGACGCAAATCCTAAAAAAAGGCCACGACCATTTGAAAATCGGCCAAGTCTGATCGGAATACACGAGAAGAGAAAACTGTAAATATTCGCCAATTTTAATGGATTTTTGCTTGACTGTCCAAAAAAGTAAGTAAACATTACTTACTTTCGTGTGTATGCCAAAAATCCGTACTCAGCGATATCGATCCACATTCTTGTTCCGTACTGCACAAGATTGGAATTCTTTGCCGCCATCTCTTTTTCCTGAGACCTACAATCTTAGAATTTTCAAGGCTAGAGTTTCGAGTGAACAGAGAGCTAGAGCTAGAGATATCTTCTAGATCGACGAGCTCCATCCTCGGCCACACCCTCGCTTAACATCAGGCGAGTTGTTGGTCAATCGTAGATCTATCTTGCTAAAAAAAATAATGTTAAGTAGTAAATATTATAAGTACAATGTATTCGGGCTTCGTAGATTCATACAAAGCATGGGCGTATATAAGGGGAGGGGAGGGGGGGTCCAGCGGGTCCGCCCCCCCCCCCCCATGGCATTGGCCGAAAAAAAAAATTAAGTGCTGTCAAAATTCCGGAATAGGTATCGCGGATTGCACGCATGTTACAAAATATTAATAAAAACCGGATGTGCGGTAATGTGTGTGCATAACTACAGCTTAGCTAAAGAGATGCAGTATGACCCATGTTCGTCTTTCGCCCGCGCATACTACAAAGGCGTATATCAAATGGAAACTATATATTTTTACCCGATTGCGTAAGAAGGAGGTTAATGTTTTTCGAGTGTATTTATACTATGTATGTATGTAACATACATACATACCCATGTATGTTTCTATATGACAGTCTGGACGGCTTGACGGATTTTGATGTGCGAGGTTGATGTGTCATTAGAGTCGTCTTCGTTTCCAAAGTGTCATAAGTAGGCTATATTTTTTGTAATCATAATACATCTCTTTCAAAAATAAAAATAAAACGTTTTTTCGTAATCACTAACGCACTATTTCGTAATAAACAAGTGTTTTTTTAGAATTATTCTAAATAATGCGCGTTTATAATCTTTTACAGCAATTTTACGCATACTTTCTCACAAAAAACGTACACTCAACAGCGTATTAAAAGTATCGAAATCGTAAGTTAGACTGCAAAGAAACTGCTTTTCTGCTGTCGGTATTTTGTTTTTTTTAATATACATACTTTTTAAGAAACCCTAACTCCATCTCTGTCATATCTATACATATTGAGAGAGATGGAGATATAGTTTCCAGGCCGATTCCGAATCCGACAAGTTGTGATCAAGGCCGTAAGCAGGGGGGGCTTAGGGGTTCAACCTACCCTCCCCCAAAATATCCTGGCAATTATGAAAAATCCTTGCTCTTTTTTAAAGTTTACTTAATTTGCTTCAGTATTTTTCGCGCGCCAAAGCGAAGCGATCGCTCGCGCATGCCCATATTTTTGAAGATATAAAACGACTGAATGAACTTATAAAAAGATCTTCGTTCGTAAAACTAGAAAAAAACATCGGTAAATATCAGGCTGGTTGGAGATCAGTCGTAGATCTATCTTACGTAAAAAAATCACAAATATTCCATGAAAAATTCAATTCGATCCATTTTGCATTAATAATTTCGAAAAGATCGAACAAGACTCTTAAAGTCGTTCTTAAATTTGAAATCAATGCATTCAAATGGTTATATTTATATGTTTAGATAGCGTAAGTCAGTCTTACTTATCCAGTCGGATATTTCATTTTTTTAAACACTTTTATACTTGTTTGGTTCATCTGGGCCACTTTCTAATACGATCAATGAATTCAATTATTTCCAAGATTTAATTTTAAAAACCTTAAAAAATTTCGCGCTCGCTTCGCTCGCGCATAATTACGTACTATTTTGTCATGGAAATACTGCGGGCTCACTAATACGACAAATAAATCATATTAATATAAAAACACTACTAAAATGTTCGCGCTTGCTTCGCTCGCGTATGCTTATTATCTATGTTTTTGTTTACTTGAGTCATGCAAATGCTGAGCGCTCGTTAAAACGGGTGAAGTCATAGGGTACCTCTAGTTTAATATGAATTAATATTGTTCCGACGTTACTTTTACACTTTATTTACAGGTATACGTTTGTCCGTAATTTAATTTTCGTGTATTTAAATGTTTATAACTTATAATTATATAAACATTGACGTTTAGAAACTTGTACTCGTCTGCGTATAGTCTGCGCAAATAAAGAGGCAAATAGTAGTATATTTTTATAAATTTTTGTACCCGTGGTCCATGAGAAAGTTATAGCTACGCCCATGATAAAAAGACAAGTATAATACGCAATATCTTTTTACCCGACTGCATTAGGAGAGGATGTATGTATAGCTTAAACGGTTTTTACCGTTTTTCACGTCGACTCCGAATACTTTCTCGCGAAAACTATACTCAATTATATCATATCAAGCGTGACACTTACACTACGAAAATCGCACTTATGCAGTTGGGTATTGTTTTTCTATAGATACTTGTGCCATTTTTTTGTAATTTTGTTTCTTCGAATATTCGGCGTAAATGACGCTTTCTATGTGATGTGATTCAAGCGTTGATACTCTTAGTACGTTTTTACATACAAAAGTATTTTACCAAATATAGTCGTAAAGAGTATAGTTAGTAATGAAATAATTGTAGTTAGCTTTAATATCGTTGAAAAAAGTTGAGACTAATAGCAAAAATGACTAATCATGACTATCAATTGTTTTTGATAAAACAAATATTTGAATGAAGTTATTCCTGTCCTGTTTTCTATATATGTAATAAATGTAAGTTGTCGCCAGTAAACCCGATATTAAAGCTAACCTAATTTTTTTCGACCATATTTGGTAAATATACTTTTGTATGGAAATAGTGTCGTAATTTTAAACGAGAAAACTCGGTGTGTTCCGTTCGGCTCCTTAATCGTTTTGTATTATATCTATTGTTTCTTATCTAGTCATTAAATTTTAAATTATTACACGTATGTAGTTATAATTCATTTTTACCCGACTGCGCGACGCCCAAACTATTGAGATACAGAGATCTAAGACTAAGGTCAATATGTTTGATGTTATATCATACGGTGCTACAGTCACTTGCGAATAAGTGTGATAACACTAAAACAAGTACGAGTTTAGAAAACTCAAAAACCCCCGACAATAAAAAACAGCTGAACCGATTTTGATGAAACATAGCTAAGAAAAAAACTCAAAATCGGTCCATCCTTTTGAGAGCTACGATGCCACACAGATATACATATCAAACTTATCACACCCATCTTTTTGGGTCGGGGGTTAAAAATAAAAAAATTGTAAGGAATGAAAGACTATAATAGGCAGGCAGGTATTAGAGTCCGAGCCGCCGGCGCCGATCAGGGACCGATACACGCGGCGCTACATTCGAATTCCGGCCATACATCTGTTCACATAGACAGGTAAAGGTCTCAATAGGTAAACGGTGGGTAAGAACTACTATTATATGTAATCTGTGTTCTAATTGACAAAGGCGGGCCTGTCAAAATTAGTTCCAAAATTTCACCATCCGACTTCAGTAGTGGCGTCACACACAATTTTTTTTCGCTAGGTAGCATGGACTATACTGTCCATGTTGGCTGTTGATCCTAGACGAGAGGTTTCTTCACAAATGTGATAGATCTCTTTCATTATTATTTAAAGAGTATTTAATAAAATACGAACACGTATCACAAACTCGATTTGTTTATTAACTCCAAAGTAAATAATAAAAAAATAATACATTAGCAAAAACAAATACAACAAAACAAAATTAGGCACCCTTTAAACGGATCGTTGTGCGCGCATTTGCTCATACAATGGTAGGTATGTAAAAGACATTGTTTTGTTTTATCATAAATACTGTCCAAACGTAAATAACACGTTCAACAAAAAAAAAAGTTCCTTTTCCAATTATGACGTCACAACATGGCGCTAGGGCAGTCCTGTTATTATTTTAATCGCATCGTACTCGGAGATTCATTCCTCTTTATAATACCCATATTTATCTATGCCTAAAAGCTTGATAATATTTTTATGTATGAGATGTCATTTCGCAACAAAGACACTTGATGTAAAATATATAAGATTAAATGTGTTGTGTTAAACGGCCTGAAAACTATTGGTAAATGAAAGTATTCTGAAACGAGTGCTATTTTTTTTTAATTTCCAGCTTCAATTTCTAAAAATCCCAAAATTTTGGTATCAACTAATTTAGCTCGACTCATTATATAATATGTCAACATTCTAGGCATTTATTTTTCATTATATAAACAAACAATTATTGCTTGCAAAAAGTCAAGCTAAATTAGCTAAAAACCGCCAAATTTTGATGATTTTTAGAAATAATAGCTCAATATCAGGTCTAGGCTACAACAATTTGTCAGATATTATTTTACTAATATAATTACTTATTTTACTAGTATTAGTACGATAAACTAAATTAAACTAAACTAATACAGGGTTATTGGCATTTGTACAACAATCTCTCAAGAGGACTGAGTAGCGCGTATTTATTATAGAAGTGGAAAAACTGATATCGGTTTCGATGTTTTTATTTATGTACATAATTGAATGGAAATCGTATCTGTAATGTTTGTATTTTAAATTGTGGCTTCAACCAAAAAAAAAACAGTTTAAATAGTATGTATTAATTTAAACAACACAAACTCCAGAATCTGGAGCTCAATGTTTTCAACTAACCCAAAAAATTACATGAAGTGGTGTGGGTGTGGGTGTGGCGAGAGGGCCGAGACGAAGTATGCATGTGATACTTGCCACGTTTCTCGTCAAAGGAAATAACATGGGCGATAGGGAATATGTATTTTTGGTATTTTTTTATTTCGTCATAAAAATGATAACTACAAATAGATCCATCCATATAAACAAAAAAAAAACCTTCAAAAATAAGAAAGTTATAAGCATAGAAGAACACGCACCATACAGTCCACGCAATGGAATGTCTTCCAGCATTCATAAACCGCTGGCAGACAACATGGGGAAATCCAATGATGAGACATACGCGTGAAGCATTTTCCACTAACCCTGTACAGCTACTCTTTGGTATTTTAATCACTTTTCTTGTTTGTTTTTGTATTAATTGGTTTTTTCTTGCATTCTTCATACAGGCTATCCAAGTCGAAAGCTGCCTTTATGTTGTCTGTGGAGAATAAGAATCTGAAATAAAAAAATTATATATATTTGAAACTATTTGTAATGTCTGCATGTTTGTCTATTTTCTACAGGATTCATTTCGGGGAATGAATGGAATTCGTTGCCGCCATCTCTTTTTCCTGAGAACTACAATCTTGGAATTTTCAAGGCTAGAGTGAATAGATATCTTCTAGATCGACGAGCTCCATCCTCGGCCACACCGTCGCTTAACATCAGGCGAGTTGGTGGTCAATCGTAGATCTATAATGTATAAAAAAAATAATTGAAGACAGCACTTTCTGTCCTTTTGTTCATACTGTAAATTTGTTTACATAGACTAAATGTACATTTTTGTTAATGTACAATTTATTTTGTACATTTCATCAAAATAGGTGGCAGTAGTTTGGTTTCATAAACCAAATAAATGGAAAAAATGTCATCCAAGTAGAAAAGTAAGTTGAAGTTGGTTACTTTAGTATTTTAAAGTATAATAAGGTTTTGTAAGGGTTTTGCAATTGTCACTCATTGAAAAGTTTTTTTTTTTTTTTTTGTTAAATATACGCGATATAATGTTTTTTTTCAATATGACTTACTTGTGCAGTTTTCCAGTAGAGTCGGCGTGAGGCCTCCTTATGGCCTCCTTTCCCTCTTCCAGCAGCAGTAAGGTCGGCAACTGCCGCGACGTCGGTCCGTCTTGGATGCGGTACTTCGCTGCAGCTTCAGGGTACCTGCCCAACACAATTAGAATTCGGATTGAGCGAGGGCGAAGAGTCCACCGGTAACTATGATTTTATATATTCGTTATTAACATGATAAGCAACATTTTCTCTGTGGCCATTTACAGCATAAGGCTAGGTTCACACTGCTTTGTACTGCATGTTTTTTTGTTTTAACACGAATAAGTCCGCGTTTGACCACCAACTCGCCTGTTGGAAAGCGAAGATGTGGTCGAAGATGAAGCACGCAGACTTAGAATATACCTATTCACTCTGACCTTGAAAATACCAATGTTGTAATTCTCAGGGAACAAAGAAGCCGGCAATTTGTTCCACTCTTTCGCTGTACCAATAAGAAACGTAAAATTAAACCGTTTAGTACGAATATTGGGTAAATCCACAATATATGGGTGGTAGTGTGCTGATTTTCTACTTGTTCTATGGTAGAAAGGAGATGGTAAAATAAGGTCATGCAGCTCAGAAGCACATTCTCCGAAATGTATCCTGTAAAAAATTGACAGACTTGCTACCATACGGCGGTGTTCCAGACTGAGTAGCTTTTTAGTAACTAGCTTATCGTCACCAATGAGTCGGACAGCACGCCGGTCTATCGATTCTAGAGCTTGGAGCTGGTATTTGGCAGCACCGTTCCAAAGATGGCAGCAGTACGCCATACACGATCGGACTTGTGCTTGATATAGGGTGAGCAGCTGCCCCGGTGTGAAGTACCACCGGACCTTATTCAGAACGCCTAGCTTTTTACCAGCCAACTTAGCCTTTGATTCAAGGTAGGTTCCGTAGTTAAGCGTCGGAGTAAGGGTTAAGCCCAGGGGATCAAGCTGACCCGCCAATGGTACAGGGACATTCCGAAAAATTGGGGATAGTGTGAAGGGGCACGTTTTAGCGGAGAAATTACATGCTTGGGTTTTATTTGCGTTAAATTTGACTAAATTGTCATCTCCCCATTTAGATACATTTGTGAGAGACAGATTCAACCGCTCAACCATATCTTTTCTCAACGCTTGTATTTCCGCCTTATTAGCTCTGGGATTGGAAGTGTACCTCTACATTGTGCTATCATCTGCGTATCCAAAGATACTGGAAGTAAGCAGATCGTTAATGTGAAGCAAAAACAGAGTTGCAGATAGCACGGACCCCTGAGGCACCCCGGCATTAATAACCAATTGATCAGACGAGCAACCATCAATGACTACTCAAATTGATCAACCCCTCAAGAAGTCAGCGATCCAGGAGCGCAGTCGGTAGCCCGAATAAAGGAAGCTTGTTTATAAGGCTTTCATGCCAGACTCTATCGAAGGATTTTGAAATATCGAGCGACACAGCCAAGGCTTCGCCGTGCCTTTCGATTGCCTCACCCAGTATGTGAGTAACATACACAAGAAGATCCCCAGTCGACCGGTTTCGGCGAAAGCCATATTGGCGATCGCTGAGGAGGTTGTTGTCTTCTAGGTATGCCATGAGCTTCTTATTGAGGATGCGCTCCATAACTTTACACAGGATGGAAGTGATCGAAATAGGTCGATAGTTGTTAAGGGTCTGCACGACTTCCCTTTTTTGGAACTGGTTGAACGTTCGCAAGCTTCCAGCATAACGGGACCACTCCCTTATCTAAGGGAAGGCGGAATCGTGTCAAGATTGTTGATTTGACTTGTTTGCGAATAGATTCGCAAACAAGTTTGCCTTCTCCTCAGCAGAATGAGCCAGCGTCCCATCGGGTTTCAATAGTGGAGGTAATGAGGTGCGACAGAAGTGACTCGACCGTCTTAGCCAAGGACCAGAACGCCTTGCTACCGACTGGGTAAGAAGCCAGTTTAGCGCCAACTCGGCTAATGTGGTCGAATTTAGCTCGTCTTATTGCCTTCTTACTAGACTTGGCGGCTTTATTGTAGGCTTTCTTCTTTTCAGGCAAATCCGAAGATTTGTGCTTACGAGCGTTGACCCAGGCCAAGTAAGCCCTGTGTTTAATAGCTTCTGCGCTATCGCATGCAATCGCATGTTTTATAGTATTCGATTATAAAAATAGAAACAAGATGTTCATGCATAGATTTTCATGGAAATGACGAAAAGTCGCAGTATTCTTACAATATTCATCATGAGTAGATGTCCTTACATATTAACCTATGCTATATTGGCTAGGGGCAGTCTAGTGAAAAGTCCCTTCTTCTTGCTTCTGCTTCAATATCAGTACCATAGACGCCTTAGCCTTAGTGAAAGGGACCATACAATATCATGTACTACATAATACATTGCAGTTCATTTGGTTTGCTTAATAAGTCCCGTGAGTACCTGTTAAAAGTACATATTAGTACTTATGACTTAAGTATATAGTGGTGATTTTTTTATTGCAGTGTATAGGATGTGTAAACTGTTCTTGTACAATATATGCCACTAAGTATTTGATATGGTACATTGCAAAACAACTTGCAGTACAATGCCGTATGAATGCATGTACTACATAATACATTGCAGTTCATTTGGTTTGCTTAATAAGTCCCGTGAGTACCTGTTAAAAGTACATATTAGTACTTATGACTTAAGTATATAGTGGTGATTTTTTTATTGCAGTGTATAGGATGTGTAAACTGTTCTTGTACAATATATGCCACTAAGTATTTGATATGGTACATTGCAAAACAACTTGCAGTACAATGCCGTATGAACCAAGCCTAAATTAACATTAGATAAGCTTATATGGCATCTCTTAGCTGCTTTGATGGTACACCCTCTGTACTGACCTGCCAATGTCAAGCTTGCCAAATTTGAGGTTATGCAAGGAGTAGTTGTTGGAAAGCTCAGCAAATACTGGTGCGAAGGTAACGCAGGCAGGATGCCAAGCTGCGTACAAGCACACAAGCCACTTCACATCCTTGCAGCGTTTCAACTCCTGCAATTATACAGATATAGACTAGATATTATTCAGAACTCTTGAAAATTCATAATGGATAGTATTTAAATGCCTACCAGATATGCCAGGTATGCCTATTTTTAACCCTCAACCCAAAAAGGGGGATGCTATAAGTTTGATGTGTGTATCTGTATATTGGTGTGTCTGTCTGTGGCATCATAGCTCTCAAACAGGTGGACCAATTTTGATTTAGTCTTTTATTTGAAAGAGGATTCCATTGAGTGCTTAGCTATGTTTCATCAAAATTGGTTTATAGTTTTTTTTTTCAAGGTTTTTTGAGTTTTCTAACCTTATATATTTTGTACTATTAATAAATTCAGTATACCTGTCAAAACTGATAAATACTCACTAAATTGTTTTTTATGCAGTATTGAAGAAATGTAGCTATTTTCCTTTAATTATTTCATGACATTTTATGTAATTTTTATTCCCTTTTAAATTCAAAGTTTAATATAAAACAAATACATGTTACACATTAAACAGGCCATTAAAAATATAAGAGGTAATATAGCAACAAAACTTCATAAATATAACCCTAATTTTACTATAGAATGTAATGTAGTTCTCACACATTTTTATATAAAAATAACAGATCACTCAAGACAATTTTGAATTGAAGAAAGACTGGGCAATAATAGCAGATGGCCTACCTCCTCTAACACTTCAGGTCCTCGGAAGTAAGTGATGTTCTCTGGGCCTGAGTAGGTTGGCTCAGGAAGCAGCAGTGCCAGGAGTATCATGATAGCACCAAAGGGAAGCCCATATCTGGAAGTATACAATATACATAGTAATTCCAGTTCATAATAAATAAATAACTATTGGTAGAAAAAGCTTATTTTAATTCAGAATAAGTACACTTAATTGAAAACACAGGATGAAGTGTGTAGATGAAGATGTGAGGGTTTGAGGAAATGTAAACATCGTTACTGCATTCAATACAGAATACAAAATAATCCTATTTCTGAGATAATTAATGTCTTCAGATTCTACTATTTTCAGTAACTAAATATTGTTATAGCTAGAAAGAACGATTATTGATATAACTAAATAAAAAAAAGCATAGCTGCTCTTTTCCATAGTAATAGTTAATTCAGTGTCAATAATTAATATGCATGGAACAGCTGATTATTGAAAGATACATTACAAGTGTTTGTCTTACTCTACAAAAGCCATTAAATAACAGAAAAATGCATGAGAAATGATTATCCTGAGATAGTTAAGTAATTAATAATGATTGAACCTGTAGCAACTCTGGCAAAGCATAGATAAATCAGGTAAAAATTTGTGTAAAGAAAAATATATAGAAATAAAAAAAATGTAAAGAAAAGATAAATGTATAGAACAGATTCATGAGTTTAGTTCAGTCCAGATTAATCCAGAGTAGACTACAAACATTTATGTGTAATAAGGATTCCTGTAGAATAAATAAGCTTTATTAAACATATCAGACATCTTTCAGCGACTGATGAGACTACATAAACTTATAAGAACCATTTGCGGAAAAAAAATGTTTGTGTAAAATAATGTTTTTTTATTCACCTGACGTCGGCGTAAAACCACAAAATTAGGTTCGCAATCTTGGTGTACACGAAGGAAGATGATAAATAATTCACCATCGTCACGCTGCCAGCCTTTCTTGTCCTCAGCATCACTACAATAATTAGGAAAAAAAGGATTTCCGTTTCGCGGCTGTCTAGGTCGCAGTCCGAATCAGGAAACAGATAATTGCAAATTAAAGTCGTACGTTTGCATGTTACGTATGAAACACTCATTAAAATATTGACCCAGTAATATGGCTTTAGTAATTGCCGTAAATCGGCTTTGAAATCAAACATTTTCAGTGATTTTTCTTAAAAATATAGACAGAATAATTCTTCTTCAAAATCAGTGAGAGTAGTGAAAAACTAAAAGTAAAAACATTATTTTGACAATGACATTTGAGTTGGTTATTTTTAATTTTTATATAGGCAAAGGGAACGAAGTCCATTGATCTATGTTCTTAAGACGCTATTTCATTGGTTTGAGTTGACATTGTAGAATAGAACGGAGTTTTGGCGGGAACGTCATCGAAACATGTTGTTGCTTTGGGAGTTTTTGGCGGGAACGTCTAAGTAACGTGTTTTTGCTTTGTTTTATTTTCATAAACTTGTGTTATTTTGAACATTAATGCTATAAAAATGGTGGTGTTAAGTGTTCGATAAGGTGCGTGAGTGTAGGCAAGTGAAATAAAGCAGTAAAACGTGTGATTTTTCGTTGTCGGCAAAACTCCATAGAAGCTTCTAGTAAAGTCGCCACCACTTAACTGAAGCAGGACTCGACTTATAAATTGACTGTATACGTGACTTAGATTGTGACTAGAACATTTAAAACTTGTTTTATTCAAGAAACTTGAAAAAATCCTAATACTTGACACTGGCAAATGCTTTAATGCGGGTCCAATACAAAAAAGAAGAAGTTGTTGCTTTGTTTGATTTTCCTGCCCCCGTATTCTGAACCCATTCGGTTTCGGAATCGATTCGATTTGTATATCTCCGTCTCTGTCATTGCCATAGAGAATGACAGAGACGAAGATATACAAATCGAATCGATTCCGAATCCGAATGGGTTCAGAATACGGGGGCTGAACTTGGTGTTATTTTGGGTCATTACCCGTGGTCCGGTTCGGTTGTCCGGTCAACCGGACTACGGGAAAGATTTTTTCCATGGTACTGTGACCGTACCATGGAAGTTTTTCGAATCTTAAAAAATATATCTTAATACTTGACACTGACAAATGCTTTAAGCGGGTCCATTACAAAAAAGAAGAAGTAGATTAGAACTTGCCAAGTGAACCACACTTGCAAACGTTAATCGAATAATTTTTTTACACCATTCAAAATTATGTTACGAAAATAAAACAGAGCATCTATGATCTAGTCTCTTACCAAAAACTTCGGTCTATGTTTTGGCTACCACTTAGCAATTTACTACATTTATTTTCTTACATATAAACGTTTGTATGTAGGTACGTATGTATACGGGTATGTATGTTGCTACATAATCTACAGCTTATCGATTTTGATTTAATGTTCTGTGATTTTGATGTGCGAACTGCGAGGTATAGTTGGATATGTCTTTACTTTCCGATTGGCAAAGGCTACTTTTTAACCCTCGACGTAAAAACGACGGGGTGTTAAAAGTTTGACGTGTCTGTGTGTGTCTGTCTGTGGCATCGTAGCTTCCGAACGGATGAACCGATTTTGTTTGAAAGGTGAATTAGTCGGGAGTGTTCTTAGCTATGTTTTATCAAAATCGGTGCAGCTATTTTTTTGTCAGGGTTGAGTTTTCTAAGCTTCTACTTGTTTTGTAATAAACCCACAAAACTAAAAATTATTGTAACTTAAGTCCGAATATTATATCCGCATTGTCTTTGCAAATAAATCAATTGATTGATTATGTTTTTTTTTTCATATGAGTAGCGTTCTTGACTATTAAAAGAAAAACAAAATTCTCGACTCGACTGTATATGAACAACTAAGGCTCACTACATTGCAGCGCCCCCTACGGGGTCCTTGTACTGTATATTACTACTAATTTTAGTTTAAGTACTAATTGTAAGAACTACAATGTGTAATAAATAAATAAGTCCTAGGTACTTATTCCCTCAATTCAAATTACATTTAAACGTAAAAGTTGTAGGTTGTTTCATCATCATCATCATCTCAGCCATAAGAAGTCCACTGGCTGGACAAGGTCTCCATGGATTTCCGAAACGACCGATTAGATGCGGCTTGCATCCAGCGTCTGCCCGCCACTTGGTCATCTGTCCATCTCGTGGCTGGTCTTCCTACGCTGCGCTTGCTGGTGCATGGTCTCCACTAGATAACTTTTCGACCCCATCGGACATCAGTTCTACGTGCTATGTGCCCTGCTCACTGCCACTTCAACTTGCTAATCCCTCTTCATTTCTGTTTCCATCTTGCAGAGAGACTCCAAGCATAGCCCTCTCCATAGTTCGTTGCGTGACATTGAGGTTCCTTATAAGGCCCATAGTTAGGGACCACGTTTCAGTGCCGTGTCATTAAGTGTAAGACACACTGATCGTATACTTTCGACTTGAGGCACAGAGGTCTATTAGACGAAAAGACGCTCATAGTTTCCGGAACGCTGCCCAGTCGAGTTGGATTCGACGATTGACCTCTCTCGCAAAATTGGACCTGTCTAGTCGGACCGTTAATTGTCCTAGGTAGTATTCGTCAACAACTTCAAGAGTGGAGTTTCTCACAGATATTGGGGTGAGCACTGGGTACATAGGCGTTCGGTATAACCTTCGTTTTGTCCATGTTCATTATGAGACCCACCCGTTGAGAAACTCTATTGAGGTCTTCGAGCATCGTGCTGAGGTCTTCCATCGACTCTGCAATGACAATATCGTCGGCAAACCGAAGGTGAGTGATGCACTCGCCGTTAATATTGATGCCGAGCTCTTTCCATTCTAGAAGCTTGTAGGTATCTTTCAAACCGGCGTTGAACAGTTTTTTGTAGTGTTTTATAGTACCTAATATGCTAAATTTCTCGTATTTGTGAACTCACAGTACTTCTATGTCAAAATAGTAATAATACGCGAGCGTGAAAATTTTAGTAGTGTTTTTATAGTAATATACTTTATTTCTCGTATTAATGAACCCACAGTATTTCCATGTCAAAATAAAATATTTTTTTCAGGTGTTTAATACTACTATCATGGAAGTGATTTGATTCATTGATCGTGTTAGCGAGTCCTAGATTTTCGTGGACCAAATGAATCAAACAAGTAACTGTGTTAAAAGGAAATACCCGACTGGTAAAGAGCGACTTTTCACTTTAAAATTTGGGCCCTCATCCCTTGCGTTAATATTTATACTATTTTTTTGTGATTAAATTAAAAATGTCCAGTTTTCGGATTTTTTCCTATATGTGTACTCTAACACAATGCTTCTTGCCAAATTTCAGAGTTCTAGGTCAACGGGAAGTACCCCATAGGTTTAGATTCCTCTGTGAGTGTCGAAATGTGCGTTTTTACGACATATTCGGCTGTAACTTTTTTTTTTACGAAAACAGAGATTTTATTTTTCTTTCTGCAGCAAGATACTATGGATCTGCGTATATGGTTTTAATTTCAACTCGATCCTTCACGCGTTCCCGAGATAAAGGTCTTGACACCCGGACAGACGGACGGACAGACGGACAGACGGAAAACAAAGTGATCCTATAAGGGTTCCGTTTTTTCCTATTGAGGTACGGAACCCAAAAAATTAAAATATATTTTTTCGCGCCCAAATGCCAGTGACACTAGCGCAATAAAGATTTCGTTTGATTTCTAGAAACAACCGACACAAAGGAACAAACATACCTAAATACAGAGCATGAAAGAGGCTGATAAACACCTTACCCTCCTTTACGTCGCGAAGTCGGGTAAAAAGGCGTGGAAAGGCTACGTATGCGTTTATTCTGGGCTGCGCAAACGCGCATGCGCCCGATTGGAATTTTATAATCAAACAAAAAATATTCAGACGCTTTTAGAAGAGGCCTAAAAAATAATAGGAAGAATTCCACCCAAACGTTATTAAAATATTTTGAAAAAGTGAGTAAATGAACTTATTCTGGTGAGTTTTGTTGTCGTATGAGGTTTTTAAACTTTAGGTATTTGGTTTAGGTATTCCTGTCTCCATGCACGCACACGAGCGCGCGTCGCTAGAACTACCTAGTAGTTAATCAGGACTTGAAAGACCGCGGTGCAAGGAAATTAATAATATGTTTTGTTTGTAACGGAGCTCGAAAGAGATTTCTTATTACTCGACTACACAAGATAGTAAATTATAACAGATTGCTATTTGTAGTGGTAATTGTGTGCGTTGATTTTTTAGTCAATTATATGTAATATTTCATTATGAATTTACGAGTAATAGGTATGTGTTTATATTCATAGTCAGTTTTAACCGATGACAGACTAAGGGTTTTTTTTAGGTAAACATTAATTACTATTACTATAGTATATGTAATGTATGTCTGTTTGTTTTTATATTGTTTCCTGTAGCCTAAATTCCCTGACAAATTTTGACATGTGGTATTCGTTTTTATCCCCAAAAAACACCGAGCTTGTAATTTATCATACTCATACTGACTAGATAGTAGGTACATAGGTAATAATAAATATAATAGGTATCTGTAGTTTTATATATGTAATATACACTACCTATAATATTAACTATTATACCTTCGGAAACAAATTCTCTAAATTGTTTTCTTATATTTTTTAAATCTACACGATGTTCGGTTGGATGATGTATATACATATTTTGAACGTGTACTCAAATAGACCACTAACACACCACGGACTATGAAATATTTTTTTATTCCAATTCTCCTAAATTATTCCTCACCCTTCCGATTTTTTGGCTCCTATATTGGGTACAAAGACTCATCTCATGTAGACTTGTCTTCTAAACTTAATTGATTTCTAAAATAGTAAATCACAAGTTCACAGGTTTCTATGTGATAAATCATATATAAGTATTAAAAAAAAACATGAAAATTATTTGGATCATTCTGTCATAAAACTTATTTTTGCTATAACAACAAATACTAAAAACACTTAAGTCTAGGCTTTAATATAATAGTTAATAATACGGGGTGACTGTTTGAACACTAGCAATATTTATACAGGGTGTTCAGTACTCGATTCTCGATAAATGAGCATTCTTTAAAATAATTCTAATAAAAACCACTTGTTTATTACGAAAAAGTTCGTTGGAGATTACGAAAAAAAGCATTTTTTTATTTTTGCGAGAAACGTATTATTATTATTACAAAACAATATAGCTTATGATACTCTGGAAGTGAAGATGAATCTAACGACACCTCGCACATCCAAATCGGCTAAGCCGTTTAGACTGTAGGCGATCATATAGAAACATACATACATTCCCATCTACATACATACACTCGAAAAACATAACCCTCTTGCTTAAGCTGTTGGATAAAAACTGAGACATCCGACCGTAAGTCCGTGGTCGAGAAATGCCAGTAAACAGACACTCCAGCGATGTCTCTCATTGTCTCATTTCACCTATGTAACGGGATTGATTGATTTTAGCTACGTATTAATTTAACATTCCTGTGATTGCAGAACAATGATAATAGCGAAGTGCTTGGTAATACGCCAACCTAGAAGCCTTGAGAGCATAGCAATAACTAATATTGGAGATTGGATCGCATCACAAGCAGTTAGATTGATGGAATTAAAACAATGCAACGTGATCAAACTGATTTTATTGTCCCAGCTGACCGTGATCATTCGAAACCATGTAAAAAATGTGCCCAGGATGTACCACGACAAAGTAGCAGCACAAGTAATGTACGTACTGATACCACATTGTGGAAAAATAAAACAGAAATTGACAATCTGTGACATTGTCAATGATGCAAAAATAATCAGGCGAATGATAGAAACCCTATTTTCTAAAAACCTGACAGTTTTATCATTAGGATCTGTGCCGAAATGGAACAAATTCTTGCCGGAATGGCACATATTCTTAATGCCATCTTTATCAGAACAGAAAAGATTCGTCACAGGATATGAGAAAATGATGAAAATAGTTAATGCCTCAATCATTTCTAAATCACACATGCTTTCTGGTCTTATTCAGTTAAAGCTAGAACTAACAAAGAAAGATAATATTATTCGATGTTCACGGTTGAATTCGTTAATAAAAAACAGCTGGACAAAGAAAACTACGGGACGTATTGCAAGAAACTGTCCGTTAATCGAGGAGTTAGATTTAACAGGCTCGTTTTGCATTAACGATAAGAACATTGGTTTATTAACACAATTTCTTAATTTAAAAACAGTTAATCTTACGGGAACCTATGTAAGTCAGAAAGGAGTTGAAACTATTCTCATGTCTTGTGACAGTATCGAATACATTTACACAAAGAATAAATATATTATAAATGCTTTGGTAAACATCGCGTCATTTGAATATAATTCTGAGAAACGATTTAAGTTAAAATATTTCTCAGATCAAAGTCCGAATCGGTTGTCGAGGAAACAACTGGAATTAGTCGGCAAAATGTGTCCGCAGATTGAGAAGTTACAACTTTTTCGAGACAGTAGTTACCGTAACTTCGAGTTTTCGAGCCCTCCAATGGCGTTTATTCATTTGCAAGATTTGTGTGCATTGGAACTAATTTTTTATGACATTTCTTGGCACTCAGTAAGATTTTTTTTACAAATACGTGGAATAAATTTAGTAGACTTAAGTCTTAGTTCATTAAGTAAAAAAATAGATTTAGACACATTGAGTGTTATAAGTGAAACATGTCCAAATTTAGAATGTTTTTCTTTATTAGATTGTAATTTTGCAGAACAAGAAAATACAATATATCCATACAAGGGTCAAATTTTGACATTAGGAAAATTGAAAAGGCTAATTTTAAATTTGAGGTATTCTCTGTGTGACGATGAGATGTTTCTTGTTTTGATTTCGAATTGTCCTAATGTGGAATATTTATCTTTACATGATTCATTTGTAAGGGTACTCAAGGATGATATTATGTTAAAGGTTTTAGACGAAAACCCACTGAACTGTTTGAAAGAATTGACAATAGATTATTATCAGTTAAGTATGTTAGCTATAGATCGCATCATTGAAAACTGTTCCAACCTTTCGGAAATTAAAGTCATAAAAAAATATTAGAAAAAAAAACATCTTTTAGTCTCTAAAGCTAAATTTATATTACGAAATTAGTAGCCTATAACTAATGTCGTGAAATTAATTTCATCAAAATATTTCACGTGTAAACGTCAAGTTTTAATGCATGTATTAATTTCATGACACTAAAATAGTTTCGCGCCATGCGTAATTTTTTTGTAAAACTAATGTCATGAAACGAATTTCTCTGCTAAATAAAGCTTTGATGCTGACGGAGCCATAATCCCAGCGATACTGATGATTTTACGGCACAACGAAACTAGTTACACCAGCATTGAAACTAGTTTCATGAAATTAATTTCGTCGTGCATTAAACAAATTTCGTACTGTAAACCCTCCTTAGGAGCGACATGTTTTATTCAGACCAAGGGGACACCGATGAGCGAAGGAGAGACCTCTGAGAATGTTTCACCACAGTTGTCTTCAGATATACGTCTGCGACTATATAAAATGGTTAAAAAATGACCCAAAAATTACCTACAAGACAGTGTGACTCCTGTCTTCAGCTTCGGGCCTTCTCTTTTTCGATTTTTCCCTGGCATTCTATCGTCAACCACAGAAGCTTGAAAGTATATTTGCACCAGCTTGCAGCATGAAACGATTAGGTACCCACCTAATCGTTTCTTTCTTGGTTTTGTGTATGACTTATCTGATTAATTTCTAGATATGCCTAAAGGTCGCCTTGAATTGAATAAATAGCTCAAGGCAATACAGCCGCCGTTTTACTACCGGAGCTTTCTCTAACTTTTCGACTTAAATATTGTTTCCTAATATTTGTAAATTATTTTAAACTTGTATCCTTAAATGTGTAGGTACAATAAAGATGTATGTATATGCCTTTACTTTATTTTTATTAAACTTTATAATTCATATTTAATTAATTTCATATTAATTGCCAATTATCTGTAATCCTAATTCAGCACCCTTAACTTGTAGAGTAGAATTTTTGCCCATAGTGGTACCTATTTACATTGCAAATTTTCACATTTTCATTTCATTTCAAGATTTCACATAATATCTACATTAGTTTACATACTAGTTCTGTTCATAGACATAGAAATGCAGCAGCATTATGGACACTTGCGCATGAGTCACGGTTGTGGGTCACTTTTCGTTATTTATCTATACACTTGTGTATTAACGACGATGATTACTTAAAATAGGTATTTATGGAGAAAAATCGAAATTGTAGCGACTGGCACCATAAAAGAAACAAAGATATGTGACATAAAACAAAATATTTTACTGAACAAACGAATACAGAATCATTTAAATGATTAAAATATGATAAATGACACGTATCTCTGTGCAAAAAAATAATATCATCAATATATGCTTACAGGTTTGCAATTGGGTATGTAAAGAAAAATGTAACATATGCTGATTCCAAAACCATTTCGAGATTATATGTCTATAAACCATATTTTTTTATTTAGGGCACATAAAATGATGAGATCGCGCAAATTTTTGCGAAAATATAAAAAATATTTGACCTTCAGTCGACCTCTAAAATGTAAAATGAAATGTAGTTTAGTTAGTAAAAAAAGATGAAACTGACAGCATTGGCATTGACAAGAGAGACAATATCTCTATGACAACTGTCATACCAAAATAAATAAACAAAGAAAATAATTATTTTGTGTGTTTGGTGCTCTGCTACTCTATTCATTTGTATTAAATTAATTCTGTTCATTATCTTTACGACGACTTTGCTTTCCTACCGTTTTGATTGATACTGCATTTACGTTGACCACTGTTTTGTTATAAGGAACTGTTTGCCTACTGATTGGATAAATTATGGATAATTTTGTACGTGCCAACTCTGCTAACTTACCTAAGGTTGAGAATCTTATCATTCTGGAGTTCATCTCAACTAGCGACAAGAACAACATCGCAAAAATCCGAGGAGCTAAAGAGCTAAAACTTATGAACAATGCCAGGATATGAAATAAAAGTGATTGACAGTACATAACTTCTATTTTGAAATGATTTTATTGTGTTTAATTATATACCAATTTCATTGTAATTATATAAGGGATTATTTTATTTACATTTATACATTATTTATTTTATTCTGGTTCCTTTTTCTGGTTCATTGTACTGCAGCATCAATGCTTCGCCCAGGAACATATTCTACGTTAACTTGTTCACACCAGTCTTTTAAAGGTTTCCTTTACTTGAAAAAAAAACAGTTTATTAGGATTTTTGGCACGAAAGTCGAAACATTTCACAGTTGTAGTTTCTGAATAATATTGTGAATTTGTTTCATTTCAATGCGCAAACACAATCGCGAAGACCTTAGAAAACATTAATTAATTACAACGAGCTCAATATTAATTTTTTTTTTTTTCATTCTTTATGTTTACACAACGTATTTGTTTTTCCAAAACACAACAAAAACCGATGATCTCTTGTATCAGTCAGAGACAAAAACGAATATAGGTACATGTCACTGTCAAGTTGACGTATATGTATTTTTTAGTTCATGTTGGCTATCACAACATCTTATTCAGTAGGTACGATGACGTCATCCTTCCTACTGACGATTTTATCTTTAAAAAAATATTAAAAAATAAGTACTGAACAGAATAAAAAAATATTGAAATTAGTTTTTCTAAATGATCCATTCTATCATATAAAAATATAAAAAAAATACCAAAAAAAAACTTTACATACCCAATTCTCACTCTTTTTTTTATTCATATTATTTTCTTTACTTCGTATCTTGTAAATGGCTGTCTACGCGTAAAACTCAAGTGTAATTGGAGGGGTATTTTAAGTGCGATTACGAAAACTCTATCTTCTTCATCTACATAATTATAATAAAATTGTAATAGGTCAAAATCTGTACACTAATTAAGATTATTTTACTTATAAGCGCTTCATGATCATCATCTCAGCCACAAGAAGTCCACTGCTGGCCTCTCCCATGGATTTCCAAAAAGACCAGTTGGAAGCGGCCTGCATCCAGCGTCTTCCTGCGACTTGTATGATATCTTCTGTCCACCTTGTGGCTGGTCTTCCTACGCTGCACTTGCCGGTTTGTGGTATCGTATTCGAGAACTTTTCGGCCCCATCAGCCGTCAGTTCTACGTGCTATGTGCCCTGCCCACTGCCACTTCAACTTGCGAATCCGCTGTGCTATGTCGGTGATTTTTGTACGTCTACAGATTTCTTCGTTTCTGATACGATCTCGCAGAGACCCTGAGTATAGCCCTCTCCATAGCCCGTTACTGGTAAGCTGATAAACCTCTGATGCAATACCGTCTCACATAGTAATGATAGGTAATGTTATAAATATTTCTTGCAATATCACATTTATAGTAAGGGTAAGTTGATAAATACCTCGTAATAAATACCATCTAACATAGTGATGGTAATATTATAAATATTTTTTACGATATCATACATGTTATATGACACAGTAAGGGTAAGCTGATGAATTATATCTTGCAAATCTTGCGATACCATAGAACAGCGTGAGAGTAAGCTGATAGATATGTATATGAAGCAATATCACTTAACACAGCTTAACCTTACTATTTTGCAAATTAACATAATATGTTTCCGATTCTCAATTTATCATTAGTCAAAAGAAATACCTACTTAGTTAAGATATCACCACAAAACTACGAAAAAAAAATCGTCAATATATTAAAATTCACCACTATACTTCTCAACCTTTATATTAAATTTCATATTCGTATTAAGTTTTTCAACCGAAGAAAAAATAAATCTGAAATTTAAGGTCAAAATTTAAACCAGATTAAAAAAAGTGTTTAATTTTCACGTAAACATTTGAGTATAATATGATCTCTAGTCTCTATAAAGCACGTCTCTGGTGTCACTTGATATTTCAAAAAACATTTTTTTATATCGTCGCCACGCTTTCCAATTTGGCCTGCTCCGGTAACGTCCAGTCCGCTATTGTATCATCAACAGTGACATGAGCCTTATCCACATGCCGTTTAAGCTCACTTTTCCGCACAAAGTTATTCGGACACAAAGGACATTGTATTCTCGTACCTTTATTATGTTTTCGTTTAGCATGCTCGAGTCTCCTTGAGGAAGAAATGAAGGTAGCATCGCAATCCTCACATTTGTATGGTTTTTCGCCTGTGTGCCGCCGCCTGTGGTATACGGCAGCCATCTTGGAAACCAGTTTTGCGCCACAGATATCGCATTCGAAATTACGCGCGCGCGTATGCACCACGGAATGCTCTGCCATTCGCGCTTGAGTGAAAAACCTCTTTCCACACCACTGGCACTGATGTGGTCTATGGTCCATATGTATCCACAATATATGATTTTTCAATTGGGGTCGCGACGTATATGTTTTATTACAATAATCACATATAAACACTGCAGGATCTCGAATGTTGGACCGTCTATTCTTAGGCATGGTATTTCTATCGGGTTTAGCGTCAGGTTCGCACTGAGTCCTATGCTCTCTATAGCAACTTCTGTTTGTGAACTGTCTGTTACAATTTCTACAAGTCCGTACTACGTGCATTTGTGAATGATGCTCGAACGTAGACTTCCTTGGGAAAGTCCTACCGCAATCTGTACAAGTGTAAACGCCTGTTCCGTGGGAGTCTTTCAAATGCTTGCTTAATTCTTCATCATTTTTGAATAAGCAAGGGCATTGTGGACACATCGATAACAGTTCTTTGTGATCGGACGCCATATGTTCCATCAACTCTTGACCTCTAGTTACTACAACACCACATACAACGCAAGCAGTTTTCGGTCCATTGTTCTTCAAATGTTCTTGTAGAAAGAATGGGCTAGTGAAAGTCTTGTTGCAATCAGGGCATGTGCTCATAGGTCCCGAGTGGTGGCGTCTAGCTTTTCGTTTAGTTTTTTTGAAGGTAGTTTTGGAACGGTTTACAATTTCTTCAGGTTCGCCTCCGGTGTAATCTTTGGCGGTTACTATGGTTAAGTCGATGGGAGTGATGAAGGCACAGATTGATTTGACACGATCTTCGTGCTCATTTTCTAAGTTGGTGAGGTTGGTGACGGCTTTATACCAGAGCTTTTCAGAGTTCCTCACAAAGAGGCGGAATTCTTGCGCTGCGAGCGCAGCGCTCGCACATCCAACACACGCGCCGATTGGACAGCTATCGTCTTCTATTATCTGTAACAATATAGAAACAATGAAGTGATCGTCCGGGACAATAAAATTGAATTTTGATTGAATTAGAAATTTGTACGTCAAATGTAAATGTTCACCATCCTATTGGTCTTCGTATACGTGTTTATTTCTGGTAAAGAGTCTGGTAAGTTACTGGTAAAGATCGTCCTGTTAGTGTTCACATGCCGTGCTATGCATGCGAGCAGACCGCCGTCACACTAGTTAAATAACAAATGCACATCCACTACAGGCTTCCTCACTATGGGCCTTACCGAAAAACGTTATTTAACTTTAACCATCATCTTAAATTCTCTGTCTTCTTTCCGCAAGTGTCATTACGTGTCAGCGAGAAGTTGACAAAATATGTTAAGCAATGCTAAAAGTTAAGTAACGTTAATAAAGTTTTCGGTAAGGCCAAATATTTATAAAAAATAACCGTTGAAATTCTCACCAGAAAAACAAAATTATTAATATCTTTATAAGGTGAGTAACTTTGATATTATACTAAAGACTGTCTGACTAAACTAAAGATGGATAGATTTAACTGCTGCATAAAATATTTTTTCTTCTTACTACTGTTTCTGTTTTTACATAATAATTGTAATAGTATAACTAGTATTTATATTTTTACTTAATTCTTGTATGTGTTTTTGTCCCAAAAAAAATTAGTAATACTGTTTTTGTTGTATTTGCACAAAATATTATGCTGTCAGATCTATTCCCAGTTTAGTCAAGTATCCTTATAAAGGGCTATCACGAATGTCATTCTAAATTACAATAGTTGCTGCCCGCAAAACATACTGCGCTTTGCGTGCTATCAAGAAAGAAAATAGTAATCCGGAGTGGTATTCATGCTAGCTGATGAGTTACAAAACCTACCATGTAGAGTTCAACATCTTCGTACGTTTCAACACGTCTCTTTTGCACGGCATCACGTTTACAACCGATCCGTGGACATTCAAATAATGCTTTTTAAGTTCCCATGGTCTTATGAATTTAGCAGGGCACTCGCTGCAACCGTGTGGCAATTCTTTTGAAGATTGGTGCCGTCTTTTGATATGATCTAATCTTCTGGATGCGGACAGGAAACTTTCTCCACAATGGTCACATTTGTAAGGCTTATCTCCTGAATGGATTCTCATGTGCAGTTTATATCCTAATTCCGTACGGAATTTAGCACCACAATGGCATTCAAGAACCTTCCGCTCGGATTCATGTGTTTTTTCATGAGATTTTAAATGGGCAAGTGTTGATGTACGCTTCCCGCAGATTTGACAAACAAAAGGAAGTACGTGTAGATGCTTTTGAACGATATGTATGCGTAGGGATGGTTTCCTATCGTATACAACTCCGCAATGATCGCATTCGAAGTTAGGTGCAATTTCTTGCGTCTTCGGCGTGCAGGTGGTTATATGATATTTATAGCATCGAGCGTTTTCAAAGCTAGCACCGCAGGGGCAGTGAAAGAGGGCGTGCAAGTAGTTGTGTGATCTGAGACCCCGTTCATTTGGAAACCCAGTTCCACAAAAGGAGCAGCTGTGCGTACCAAGTCCGTGATGCTTCACCCGATGCCTCTGTGCTTCATAATGATTCTTAAAAATATCATGACAAGAGTCACATTCCAAAACTTCTATTTTATGGTTTCGAGATAAATGTTGAGCTAAATGCTTTTTATGAACACCTGTACCGCATTCGGAGCAGTACCTCCGCACTGTAAACTTTAAATGCTCATTCAAATATTCCAAGCAGCTGAACTTTTTACCGCAATGTGGGCAACTGCATGAGAAGCGTTTCTTTTTGGTTTTTATCCGTTTTGGTTTATTCAGTAGATTTATGGCGGTTTCTATAGTGGGCGAGGGTTCTGGTATATTGTAAACTGATTTTTCTTGAGGATAGAAGATGAAGAATGTTTTATCTGTGTCTGCAGGTTCATTAATGGTTTTTATGTAGTCTGTTGCCTCGTCCCAGTGGTGAGCCGACTGTAGGCACAATTGCTTGAACGTGACCGCGTTAATGATGTCTTCAGTGCAATTCCGGCACAGACTCGCTGGTAGGTTGGTCTCCTCGATTACCTGAAACCAGGTCTTCCATCAATCCATTCTTTTTTCGACAAATTTAGTCCAAAATACCGCTTATCGAATTTGTTGTTCACGATTGTCCACTTTATTAAAATAATCTCACTCAATACAGTAGGTCCCTCTCGTTTCAATAATTATGGTGACATGACGAGCGAGCAATCCAATATTTTGTTTGATCCGTGATTTAGTAAGGAAAGTAGGTACATAATTAATAAACGGTTACGATGTCAAGAATTATGTACCACGGTGACTTGAAAATCTTTTAAGATTTGAATTAGCACTCATTTCTAGAAGCCTAATCTATAATGTACCTACAATGTTAGTCCGTCAGCGGCTTAGCTCAAAGAATGTAAGTACTAGAAAGTTGTAATTTTGTATGAGTATACATAGAACGTAAGTAGAATAAAATCTTAGAAAAAATATTTTTTTTGAGGTACCTCCCGTAAAGGGGATACACGTAAAGGGATGAATATTTTTATCTCATCTACCCCAGCGTGTGGGGTATCGTTGAATCAAAAAACATTAGAGGTGTGCGAATACCATTTTTCAATTTAGGGATCCGTTTGCGAAATATTAAGCTTTGAAGTGATATTTTTTGTTACGGTCAAGTGTAGGTACCCCTTGTGTGTGTTGACCTTGGAGATATGTGAAAAATCGTGCTTTTAACATATATGATAAAATTAAAAGGAAAACTATCACAGGTAAGTAGGTTTTTACAAGTTAAGTAGTTATAGACAATCAACTTAAAATGTACTTGGGGCGGCAAAATTCGTACAAATTCCATTTAAATCGCAAAATTAATCAATAGGTTCATAGTATAAAACAAGTAGCTTTATTTTAAATCTGTACATAGTGAAATGAAACTACGGAACCCTACCTTGTGCGAGACCCGACACGCACTTGGTCAATCATCTTTTAATATAGATACTCCAAGTCTTTCGGCGGATTAATAACTCTGGCAATAGGGCTGGCTACTAAGTCTATACGAACTTACTTATTATAGATATAGTCCAGTAAAAATAAAATTTTGACCTCATAAAATGCAATAAGAGAAAATTGTTATTTATGTGATAGTCTTGGTGTTTGGAAATACATTTGTCACATAGTCGTAGTTATGAGATGTGAAGAACCTGAGAAATACCATGAAAATACCTAAAGTTGTGCTTTTCAAGTTTATAGCTAAACAAAACATTCATATTGATTGATAATTATTGAGAATTATACTTAAGGATATACTTAATTTATAATCATCAGTGTAATTTAGTAGAAACATAGAGAAAATGAGTTTTTTTCATTAATCATTTATTTGAATTCCCGCGCGCTACCGACCGCCGCGCAGCGGGGAGCTGTGCGCATGCGCGCAGCGATGCGATGGCGCTGGATCGGGTTATGCAATAAATTATGATTTTAAAGTACATTTTTGACCTACTGACAGAAAAATTATTTTGATTGTTAAGTTATCAAATTGTAGAATGAGAAAGAAAATCAACGAGATCAGTCTTATGTAGCCCTTTCATAAATAAGTAACAGACAGAGACAGAATTACTTTCGCTTTTATAATAATTACTTAGGATGATTAGGATTAAGATAGGAAAAATACTATTTTTAGTTTCCGTTTAAATGAGATTTGCCAACAAGTATATATAATAAAATACAAAACAAAATACCCGACTGAAAAAATGAGGTTTTTTCAGTCTAACTTACGTTTTCATTACGCTAAGTATATTACATAAATATTATTAGTGTTATGTGATAACATCACACAAATAAATAATCATGTGTTATGACACATTCGGCGGTACCTAGGTTAAAAGGAAAGCTATATTTTTTAACATCTAATTACTTGTTTCTAATTATATTGGTATTTGCTATGTATAACACCATCCATTAGACTCCATACTTTTCGTTCGTGTCTTACCGGGGCGCCCCCGGGGCGACGCGATCACGGCAAAAAAACTCTTATTCGATGCTGCGATGCGATGCAGATTATAGTGAGACTCTCAGTTTAAAATTGTTATAAAAATGTTCGTTTTCTTTTGCTATGAATATACATTTTGAATCATGTCCTGTTTAATATGTAAATAAAAAATCGGCCAAGTGCGAGTCGGACTCGCGCACGAAGGGTTCCGTACTATTATCTATAGTAGAAAATAACGAGAAATGAGAATGAATGAGAGCCCAAATTTTAAAGTGAATTAACCGTATCATGTGGGGTATCACATGAAAGATCTTCATTAGCATAAGCTAAAACAGGTTACTAAATATTTTTAAGATGTACATTTTTCGGTTTATGAAGGAAAATATATAAATTCCCCCTTTTACCTACTAGTTCGTACGGAACCCTCGGTGGACGAGTCTGACTCGTACTTGTCCGGTTATTTGTATTTGGTAGGACATACTTCAGAGATGGTCCCATATAAATTTTATCAAAATCTATGTACTTAGTACTGTAGTTTTTCTAACAAAATAACCGGTAAAATATCATCCAAGCGCCTGTAGAAAAGCGAACAGCCAGTTGCGTACATATGTATTGTATTGCGTATTTTGAATTCGGTTTTTTCAGTTTTTTTAAACTATAATTATTATTATTAAAATGGTATAAAACTGATAATGTTAGACTAGAGTTTGATATTTAATTATTATTTTTCGATTTCCATCAAAGTGAACCCTATAATCTTGCCAATTTTGACCAAGACTTGTATCTAAAAATACAACCGTTTAAGCGTAGGAAACATAGGCGGACAAACACTGTAGCCTCATAGGCTCCCGCACCCTTAGTACGGAACCCTAAATATGAAAATTTTGTGCAATTTTATTTAAACGAACATATACCTACTTATATATATACTTATATATAGCTTAGCACGCAGTTGTTCTTTTATTTTTTACTGACTTCGTAAAAGGAGGGGGTTATTAAATCTACTCATTATAGGTTCTTGATAAGTAATTACGCAACAATAAATGTGTGTTTGATAACTGCCTGTCTGTCCTACGAAAAATTGACAAATTCTCTTTCCAATATTTTCTGCAAGAAATTAATAATATGGTATCGACGACTACGAACGAGTATGTAATAAGCAGATAAAACAGTTAAAACTTATCCTTCTTGAGCAGTTGCGTAAAAATGTCTTTGTACCTACACGCGAAATTGAAATATAGGTACGCGAGTATGAGGTGGCCGGCCGGCCTCCCCTGCCCCGCGCACCCCCGCGCCGCCGCGACGGCCGGCCGCCCGCGCCGCTTCGCGCTGCGGTTTGTAAATACTTACCTATAGGTATATGTACTTGTTATATCCGCGAGATTTTGTGTTTTTACTGAATTATTTAAAACCTTCAATAGATTTTTTGGAAATTCTTGTCATTTCTGATAAACAGAAATTAATGCTATCGAATCACATAAGAAACCATATGTTATATTAAACCTACAATAGTTAAAATCAAATAAAACATCTTTTGATGCTAATTACTAAGGAAATATGTATTATAAATCGGGGATTATTGTAGATCTATGATTTTTAGTTATTTTGCTATCATAATTTCAAAGAATCCCTCCTACTGCAAATATTGCGGTCTGCTCCATACAAACGGATTTATTTTTACTAGACTAATACTCTTTTGAAATGTGTCGCGCAATTTACACTGCATTCGGTTTCATATAAGTAGTGTTTTTGCCACACGGCGACGCAAATGAATTGTTTGCCAGCTCACGCTTATTATTTTAAATAAATGGCCAAGTGCGTGTCGAGCAAAGTGCAATGCAGGGTTCCATAGTTATACGCTATGAACGTACGAATTAGGAAACTTATGGTTAAATGAAATAATCATTTGTGACTTTTCTAAGTACCTTTTTTATAAGTTCATGGACTATTATTCGTTAACTTGTAAAGCCTTATTTAGCCGTGATAGTTTTCCTATAATTTCATCATGCTACTAACATGTTTTTTTTCGTATCTCCAAAGTCAACCGTTCAGCCAGTACCAGTAGTAAAATACTAAACTATACTTACATACTAAAATTATCACTTCAAAGCTTAATATTACGCAAACGGATCCATAAATTAAAAAGATATCGCACACCTCAAATTTTTTGATTACCTATTCAACGTTATCCACACGATGGAGTAGAAAAAAACCCCACCTTAAGTGTAGGGGAGGTTTTTTTGTTATAGATAGATAGACAACACTTTATAACATAGACAAAGGAACTTATAGTATTTCAGTGATTTTGATTTGATTCATACAAGTTTGTTAAATTAACGTGTCGTTTGTTTAAACGACACGTTAATTTAACAAACGATGTATGACACGATGTATGAGAGCTCCCAATTTTTTTTTTGGATTGGCAGCACTAGTGACGAGTTAATGAACTAATAACTACAAATTATTTTTAAATTAGTTTTATTTATAAGAAAAGTCGTTTATAAAATAACAGTAATTTGGGCCAAAACAAAATTATATTCAAGAATTACATATTTGATTTATTCACAATATTTTTACCCAGAAAGGCGGGTTGGCCTTACTTGTGTGTAACATAAATACAATAAAATAATTGAATGTACAATTCAGATAATTATAGTCATATCTTTAATACACTTAAGAGAAACGTTGAACGCGTTTTTTTTAATTGTCGATACAATATGTAAGCTTTGTTGTAGACAAAAATCACAGCATAATTCAAGTTATCCTAAGTGTGAAAAGTGGCACCATATACGCTTAGCGATATTTATAGTTTCATAGTATACGCAAAACCTTAGAAAACATAAAACTTATTATGTACATGCAAAATCAAGGAAACCATAGTTTCTTTTTACGGATTGTAGTAATAAGTTTGCCCAATAAAGGCCCAGGCCCAGCGGAAGACCAGCGCTGGTTGTTTACAACATAATGCTGAGCTGGGGCCGGATTGTGACAAAACATTATAGATTCTCTTTATATATTATCTGTTGTATGTTTTTTGTTACAATAAATTGATGTCTATGTCTATAATGTTAGCCCATAAATCAAACAGAAATAGATACAATAGAATTGAAAAGTAAGAGTAAAAAACTAAAATTACAAAGAAACTTAATATAAACCATTAATTATTAAACCGTTATTGATTAAGTTCACCGTTTGTTTGTCAGTGGACATAAGACGAAAGTATATGTGGGTCGAATTTAGAATCTTCTTTCTTTTTTTCTATTCGGTAAACATGATAAAAAAGATATTTAGAAAAACTAATTCGATTCTAATGCAATAATATCACCATTTATAAAAATGTTTGGTGCACGCGTATGACGTACCTAGACCTCGAAAGCGGCGCTATACTTATATTTTCATTGCGCAAGTATTGTCGGTTCGGATTCACGGAACCTTTAGAACTGTACAATATCTAGAAATGTAATTCATTCAAAGAAAGAAAGAGGTGGTGACCCTCGGGCTGGCTATTTTCTAATACAAAATATCTCCCTTGCCATCCAGAGGGGAAACGCCGCTAGTTTGATGGGTACGTTTGGACGGGGAAGGGGGGACCGCGGAGAATTTGTTGACTAAACCTGATGGTGGATTTTCCTCTTTGACTTTGTGTTTAGAGGTTTTTTGTATTGTGTTTATTGTGTATTGACATGTAATTTTTTTTAAATCATAATTATGAAATGTAATTCATTCATATTCTATTACAGGATATTTCTTCTCGTGTCTGAAAAGATGATTCTTTAGATTTGTCGCACTCGACAAGACTTTATTGCATAGATTACAAGGGTATTTCCTTTTTTTGTACAAATCAGGGTTGACGCTATAGTGTATTTGCGCCATATGTTTCCTGTAGCCTCTGGGAGTGCTATAATTCTTTCCACAGTACTCGCAAGTGAATCTATCAAGTATTTTATCGTGCATATAATTGTGCTCCTTCAATTGCGCTTTACCCTTGAAGGTCTTGCCGCACACGTCACATTGTTCTTTAAATGTAGCCGTGTGACAGACTTCAATATGTCTACTTAAAATTCCTTTCTGAGTGAACTCTTTCGAGCAATAATCACAAATGAACTTTTGTGTACGTTTTTTCGGGCACATTCGTTTCTTGTGACCGAAATAGCAGCCTTTTCCGTGAAATATTTTATCGCAAACGCATCTGACGGTTGTGTGGACAAAACTCAAATGCCCTGACAGAGTCTCCATTGATCTAAAAGTATATTTGCATTCTGGACATACAAATTTCCCTCTGTTGTGATTTTTTTTATGCGCCTTCAGACGTGATTCCCTTTCAAAGTGTAAATGGCAAACGTTACATTCGAAACTGGGCAAATTGTGCGACGCGAGATGTTCGCCAAATTCTTTTATGGTCATTATTTTATAGCATACCGGACAACAATGCTTTTTGTTGATGTTCAAGTGAAAATTGAATTGGTATATCTTTTCAAATCCTCCTTTCTTGCAATCCGGGCACGAAAACTTACTTGCACCTTTCTGCTTACGAGTCGAATTTGATTTATCTTTACTACGTCTATCGGCATAGAGACGTATCTTTATGTTCTTTATAACATCTTTTGGCGTTTTGTTTTTATTCGTGCTTCTGTCGATCAATGTTTGCGGATGATCTCCCAATAACACGTAAGCTGTCGTAGCTTGCTTATTTACCGACAGTGTGCTCAAATAGTCAACGGTCTCGTTCCACTTCTGCGCTGATTCTCGGACCAATACGAAGAAAGGTAAAAAGTCCATGATGGAAGAGGTACAGGCCCCGCAGAGACGAGGCGGCAGGCAGGATGTCCAATCGATCTAGAACAATCGTTCCTTTGTCAGTCTTCGGCCAGGTCTTCAAAATCTTTTATTCTTTTGGTTTACCAGAGACATGGATACAAAAAAAAACACTCATTTCCCCGGTTATTTGCTACATATAAACTTTATTAAAATGAAATCTTTTAAAAGAAACGTAATTTATCTCGAGCATATGATTCACTAGGCTTAGGATGCATAAGGATGTTGATAAATTTCAGTTTCTGCAGTGATTTTTCTATTTTTGTGCATGTAAAGTGTAAAGATATTTCAATTGATTTCTTTTTACAATTTAGTGTCATTTGGGGAAAAAATCCTAAAATATTGAATAGTGAATTGGAGATCCTACATCTCCATTATTGAGTGAAACCGTGAGCCCCAGCAAACTTCTATAATGAAATGAATTTAACATTTGTATATGACTAGCGACTCGCCCCGGCTTCGCATGGGTTTAATGTATTTAAAGATAATAAATGGCCAAGTGTGTGACGTGCCATGCGCAATGTCGGGTTCCGTAGTTACATATAATAATTTATGTGAACTTAAAACAGAGTGTCTTCTTTGATACTACGAACATTCGAGTTAATTTATAATAATAAATAAATGAAATATTCATTTTTTATACATTTATTTATTATAAATGAAATATTCATTTTTTATTTGTCTACAAAATTATTTTAAGTTGATCGACTCATTAGCTTGTATAGCCTACTTAGTCGTGATAGTTTCCCTTTTAATTTCATCGTATATGCTTGCTACTTACTTTTCTCACATACCCCACATGATGGAGTAAGTGAGAAAAAAATAATTCATCCACACTTTACATGTAGGGGGAGGTACCTCAAAAAAAATCAAGATTTTATTGTACGACTTTTTCGGCATTACTAATATACGTATCCATGTCAAATTACAGCTTTCTAGTAGGCACTTATAGTCTTTGAGTCAAGTCGCGGACGGGCAGACAGATGGACATGGTTACTGTGGGTTATCCTTAGGAAAGAGACATATACCATCACGGACTTTTTTGTAGATATTTTAAAAATATACAATTTCGTAGTACATTATTTTGATCTATCTCGTAAGTTTTAGCCAGCGTTTGCAAAGTAATCGCACAAAAATATTTTTTTACATCACGTAATTCTTTTGATTATCGGCTTTCCTCTACTATAATATGCATGTTTTACACATCTTCTTGAATTACTTTGTATATTGATGTAAATCGCATTAAAATCCGTTGCATAGTTTGAATGATATGAGCGTACAGACGGCGGGAAGCGACTTTGTTTTATACTATGTAAAGATAGAGATTAAGACTACCTAAAATCTCAATACGATTTTGATACAATACAACAATGTATTATTTTTTAAGATGATAGTGTTTTTCACCGTTTTATAAATGCCAAAGGCCTTCACAACCGATTTTGTACCAGCAGCAAAGTGCTATGCGCAGCATGTTGAATATTTTCAAAAAGATTTGTTGAAATGTCATTAACATTGGCGAAAGAGTACCAGAACATGTTTTTTTTCGGAACTTGTCGACAATATAAATAAGATTAAAACATCGTCATGATTTTTTGAAGTCGCATGTCAGTTACTTTTAAGAGGCGTATCACATGACACCTCTCAGAGTGACGTCAGCACCATAGCTCAGTAGAAGTTTTATAAAAAGGATGATTCCCAACGCCTAGTGCCTTAAGGTGCTCCCTCACCGGGAGCATTCACGTGTAATGTAACATTATAGATTCGACTTTGAGCATTACATTACAATACTACCTCCCTGACTGACGAGCATTCGCGTGTAATGTAACATTATAGATTTGATTTGACTTCACATACTCGTTTTGTATCATTACAAGGTGCGCGCTGTAATGCTCGGTTTTCCTCCTTCACTGATGTAATGCTCGAAGCTGTAATGTTACATTACACGTGAATGTTCCCGGTGACGGAGCACCTTTATGTATTACTGAGAGACTGCCTCGATTCACAGCATTCACAATATTCACATCAGCCTCTCGCCCCAAGATCAGCTTTGTTTAATCAACTTTCACCTCAATGTTTATATACTTAACGACATCTTAAAATATCGTGCACACGCTTCCACTATCACTTCTTTACAATATTATTTTTCCTGACCACATCCATGAATCCAGTTATCAGCGACCAACTTCCCTTGACTTTCGCCTTGGACATTCGACTTCAACATCGTAGTTTTGTTTTCAAATTATCGAAATCTTTGATTCTCATGATCCGTATATAGTCTAGTAAAAATAAGATTTGTGACAACATAAAAGACACCTAAGTATATTGTTATTTAAATGAATGTACTGGTGTTTTGTAATACATTTGACACAATTTCATAATGATATTATAAAAGCTAATTTTGTTACCTTTACACGCTTAAACGGCTGTACCGATCGTTATGCAAATTTGTATAAAGATAGCTTTGGACCTGGAACCGGACATACGCTACTTGTCATCATCATAATCATCACCGTTTTTCATAACTACGCGAATGAAACCGCGGAACGCAGCTAGTCTATAAATCGGGGATTATTGTTAATGTATGATTTTAAGTTATTTTCCTATCATAATTTCAAAGAATCCCCCCAGTTGCAAATACTGCGATCTGCTTCATACAAACGGATTTATTTTTACTAGACTGTATAAGTTGTTTTCAGTCGATAGGACTCATGTGTCCAGTTAGCTGAATCCAGTTATTCTTCAGATGATCAAACTAGTTTTTATATTGTGTGTTTCGTTTATTCATAATATTGTTAACATATCTTCGTGCAGTCGCTCCAGATTGTTTTATTTTATTTATTTATTGGATGACAGGCCGCCGCGCGCCGTTCGCCTGACATCAGTGTTGGGCATTAATCAATTAAATTTTCAATCAACTTGTTAATTGACTAAAAAAGTAATTGCAATTAACTTTTTAAATTTTTATAGAACAATATAAAAATAAGTCTGTTAATTGTTAATTTTAATTAAATTAAATAATGAAATAAAATAAAAAAGCCTTTATTTCATCTACACTATTAAAAAATAACAGTTTTCAATAATTACAATAATTAATTCACCTTATAATGTCAATATTATTATTATTTCATATTAATGCAATCTTCTTCGTCAATTTCACTTAGATGTCCTCAATATTGTATCTGTGTCATGAATTTTCTTTTACATAAACCTATCAATTGTTGTTCTTGTGTAGATGTCGCATCTTTGGCGTAGGCCTCCCCCAGTTTTTTCCAATATTTTCTATCCCTAGCTAGTCTCATCCATTCATTTCCATGTCTTTTAGTAAATTTTAATTATTTCACAGGAAATAATTAAAACTAACAATTAACCGACTTATACGGAAACAAATTTAAATCGCGAGTTAATCGGTTTATTCTAGGCAAGTGTGCTCCATCGTAGACTGTAATGATGATCTCAATAACAGACAAGTTAGTGGTCAAAAATGTACAGGGGACCAATCTGAAAGTATATCCTTTTATATAAAAGAAACCATTTTCTAAATCTGTATAAATATATGAAGGAGTTATAAGGTAACCAAAATTGAAAAAAATAACAAATAACTACATTAAAAGAAAACCAAAATACCCAACTGCAGAAAAGGGTTCTTACAGTCTACTTACTGTTTTTATATTCCCTTCTACAGCCTAAACGGCTAGACCGATTTTGATGAGCGAGGTGTCATTGGATTCATTTTCACTCCCTGAGTTATAAAGGCTATGTTTTTTGTATTATGAATAATACGATTTTTGTAATCCCTTCTCACAATGAGAAGATGGCCCGCGACCAGTAGTGGGACAGTTTGTACAAATAGGGCTGACAAAAAACTTGTAAAAATAAAATGTGCTTAAATATCTTCTAAGATGTCCGTCTCGCTCGCGCATACCGCGAGCGAGACGGACGACGGTCGGACTACGGACATAAAATTGAGGATTTTTTATACATATAATTTTTCATCTATAATTGGAAATATGTAGAATATTAATACATTAAAATCAGTCAAATGAGTATAATATTCTTAAAAGAAAAACAAAATGTACCTTGAGCACTAAACTTATTATTAATTTTGGAAACAGACACATTAAAAATACCTTTCATATTTAGAAGAAACATATCTTTTCATCCCTGAAGATAATTTATTTTTTTACGAAAGTTTGCTATATTAACATCGCCTGGAAAACATGGCTCTGAGCAATAAGGCAATCAGTTACGACACAAAATTTTGGTTAATTTTTATTTTGCTTATTTTTTTGGTGTATTAAAGAATTAGTCTGTTAATTTCAGACTCCGATTATCAGACTTATTATGTTTCCTGCTATGGTAGAGGAGGCTACGGTAACTTTTGAACTTTTCTTTGCATTTCTCACATTCCCAATCAAAGAGTTCCTTAATCCCACCACGTTCAGCATGCACCATTTTAATATGCTTCCTCAATTTATGTGGAAGTCGAAATCGTGCTGGACACCATGTGCAAACATGTTTCAAGGTTATTTCTGACTTTTTATGTTTGTTACGTATATGTTCAGAACGTCTAGATGACGCTGAGAATGATTCACCACAAATTTCACAACAGTAAGGCTTTTCACCTGTATGTAACCTCATGTGTTGAATAAAACCAAGCTTAGTTTTGAGTATGACTCCACATTGTTCACATTCAAACATCTGCGGTTTGTGAGTTTTTACATGTGATGTCATGCGAGCAGCTGCAAACACTTTACCACAGTAAGCACACGGTCTGTGCGTTTCTTTTGTATGTACAATTCTTATGTGTGCAGCAACAAATTTCTTTCCAGCAAATTTCTTTTTACAATAATCACAGATGCATTCTTTATTAGCACTGCCACCACGGAGTCCCATTTTTAGTTTCCTGTTGTGTTTTTTCTTTAGTATTACAGTTATTTTCGATTTTTTAACCTTTGATGGGTCGATATCACAGCATCTTTTTATATGGTACAAGTAGCAGGTCTGATTACGAAATTGTATATCACAGTTAGGACAGGAACGTTGCATGTGTACAGACTGGTGAGCATGGAATGCCGCATGAGACTCAAATGTTCGTCCACAATCTCCACAAGTACAAATCCCTGGAGTGTGAGCTTGTACCATATGCTTTCTAAGCTGTAATTTATCCAAAAACAAAGCAGCACACTTTTCACAGCTATATGGCTGTAACAAGTGTATATCACTCAAATGCTTAACTAGCTTATCTCTACTTGTAATCCGAGCACAAATGGGACATGCTCGCACTAAGTCTGCAGATTGTTTCAAATGTTTATACAAATGCAATGGGTATGAGAATATTTTCCCACATGTAGGACATGAGCAACTGTGATGTTTCCTATTTCTTTTAAAAGGAAAGTCATCATTATCTTCACCAAGATCTTGAGTTTGGTTAGTGCATGTATCCGATAAGTAAATGTCATTGTTACGAATTAAAGCATAGATCCTGTCACTGCTTATGGAGTATTTGTAATCAGGGATATGTTTCAAAAGCTGTGCTATGTTCATCCATTGGTGTTGAGCATTTTGGACGGTGGTACGGAAGCTGGCTGCCTGGATAGCTGATGAGGAGCATTCTAAACATAACCCTTGTGGTAGTGCTTCTTCTGTCACGACCTGCAACCACCACTTGAGTCAAACCGCCACATTTATGTTCTTTTAAAACTCATAAGCCATTAGGCTACTTTAAAACTCAGTTTTTAGGCTGCCCAGAAGCTTCCAACATTTTATGTGTGATGATAATGATTATTATCATAAGGCATTAGACATTGATAGGTAGGCAGGTACTGCACATTATCACATAATTTATTTAAAAAAATATACTTGCAAATTGCAAACACGATATGTACCAACATTATACATTTTATTAAAAAATATATTTTTGCTCATAGCTTTTTTATAAAACGTAATGTTTTCTACAATAAACGTAATGCTATGAGTTACAGAATTCGAGACTCTAACTCATAAACCAATAATATTCTTAACGGGGCCCTAACCAATTGTTTTCGCAAGCGACTAATATGACAAATGAATATTACGTAAATACTTTAAACTCTGTGTCGCATGAGAAAAGTTTAATACAGGCATACATGAAAAAAATATGTAGCATGTAGCATCAAGCACAAGGAAATATTCAAAGAAATACGAAATTAATTTTCATTCCAAATTATGCCCAAAGATTACTATTTCCTCCATCAGCCGCCATTTTGATTGGACAGCGCGGGAACGATACCGTTCCGTTTTTCACAGAAAATAAACAAACCAGCTTGATGCTACAGCTCAAATGATCAAGACGTTGGCTTACCGTGACTCCAGTGATCAATTCCAGCAGTTCGGAGAGCGTTACAGGCTTATCTCCATCCATCATCACTGTGTCTCCAAGATGCACTTGCCCTTGTGATGTGTCGCCCATGCAGATTCGGCATTTGTCCAAACCATCTCCTCTGATAATATGCGACACGAGTGCTTTTACGTCCACTTGCCGGTTCATTTTAGAAATTATTTCAATGTTTCAAATTGATATTCCATTAAATTAAAGGAAAATTAGACAAAATGCAGTCACAAATCCGTCTGCTAGTTTGATTCGATTTGATTTGATTTGACGTTTTTTTTTTTTTTTTTTTAAATTGCGTATTTTGGTGATGTCCATGGTAAATATCGAATCGTTTTTGGA
This sequence comes from Lycia hirtaria, assembly GCA_947563715.1. Taxonomy (NCBI): domain Eukaryota; kingdom Metazoa; phylum Arthropoda; class Insecta; order Lepidoptera; family Geometridae; genus Lycia; species Lycia hirtaria. Next base: position 8,925,102 of record OX387387.1, on the reverse strand, counting down.
AACATTCGATTTATTTCTTTGAACATCGGTTTTGCAAGGTTTTACTAATCTAGATTCATATTGTTTATTTTGGAGTTTTGGCGGGAACGTCATCGAAACATGTTGTTGCTTTGTTTTATTTTTCTAAACATGTGTTATTTTGAATATTAATGTGATAAAAATGGTGGTGTTTTATTCATTAAGTGTTCGATCAAGAACATGAGTGTGGGCAAGTGAAATGAAGCAGTGAAACATGTCATATTACGTTGTCGACAAAACTTCATAGAAGCTTCTAGTAAAGTCGCCACCACTTTACTGAAGCAGGACTCGACTTTGAAATTGACTGTATACGTGACTTAGATTGTGACTAGAACATTTACAACTTGTTTTATTCAAGAAACTTGAAAAAATCTCAATACTTGACACTGGAAAATGCTTTAATGCGGGTCCAATACAGAAAAGAAGAAGAATTGATTATTTTGTATGTAAAAATGCATCTATTTGTCAAATTATTTGCATCTATAAACCACTTTTTTATGCTTTGACGAATCAATCAAGCGATTTCTAGGTAAAAATTTCGTCTTGGGCTCCAAGGTATATAATTAATAAAACGCTCTCTAAATCCTTATTATCTACCAAAGATATTAAGATATAAATCTTTACACATTTATGAGGGGTTAAAAAGTTTTACTTATCAAGCTTACCAAATTCTTCATGGTTGTAAACCAAGGGCTCCTTATTAATAAGTCTTTGTCCTTATTAAGGCTTTATGATAAACTTTTCTGACATCTACTCGTTTTATCGAATTTTTTGAATTCGAAATTTCCTCGAAAGATGGAGTTGATTTCATTTGATTCAGAATTGATTCGGAATCTATATCCATCTCAGTAATTCTCTATGGAAATGACAGCGACGGAGATATAGATTCTGAATCGATTCCGAATACGAATGAGTTCAAATACTGGTCTGGTATTCAGAACTCATTCGGATACGGAATCGATTCGGAATCTATATCTCTGGCTATGTCATTCCCATAGAGAATATTGGAGATGGAGATATAGATTCCGAATCGATTCAAAATCCGAATGAGTCATGGGCTGATCCTTTTTTAAAGTTGGTAAAAAATAGGTATTTCTTTGAATATCGAGGCTATTTTAATCGTTTATTAATTTTATAAAAATGGTTAACGTTATACACATTATAAAATTATATATTATATAATTATGTTATATAAATATATTACAAACACGAAATATACATAAACTTGTATTTCCTAAGTGTAGACGGCAGAAAACAAATACTTCCTTTATCGGTAATTGTGTTCGCTTTTATAATGTTGTTTCTAAATAGCTAGAATATCCTAATGTAATGCAATTTGAAATGCCATAAAAACGATTTATTAAGTTAGTCATATTACACCAAAAAATGCATTTAGAATATAGAAGATAAAAAACAATGGAAACAATCTGTTTTGAAATCAAAATTATATACCTGATGATTTGAAATTTTATCAATATATACTGACTGTATAAATAATTATTTATTAACTTAGCCCTTTTACAGCTGCACCGGTCATTTTTACAGCCCCAATGTTAATGAATTGTAATTATTATTGTAAAAAACGATATTGTAATTGATGTTACCAAGTGTTGTTTACATAACCTGTAATCCAAAATAAAAATTGAATATGTAAAGGCCGAAAAATAAAATCTTTCATAACAAAGTTATATTACGATTCCTAAAATATTTATTTTCGATTAATCGGTAATACCAAGTTTGTACTATCATTCGATAACAAATCGATGAAAGAGCATCGCTACGCTACGTTCCATTTTCAACCAATCAAATCGTTTTATATCCCAGAATATCAAAATCAAATTATTTGAATTGTCAGTGTCAGTAAGTCAATTGTCAACAAAAAATCGGTTCTTTCTTTTGTTTGTAGAAGTTAAAAAAGTAAAATGGTAATTTTATTTCATATTTCTAGTGTAATCTCTCTAAATTTTACTATTTCAGTAATAAAATCTGGATTAGTGATTTGTAAATTTCTTAGTGATCTATATATTTTCTGTTTAAATTGTGTATTATACAGTGAATAGTGTTACTAATATTCCGGGTTAAAATTCTAGAAATATAGCCCAGTCTTAATTAAATTTGTGATATTATTATGTGTTCTAACAGCTTTATGGCTATGAAAACTCACTATTAGGATTATTGACTACAGTTCCAGCTATGATTTGTAAATGTTTTATTGGTTAATTTGGTATTAAGTCAGTGATGATATTGCCTATCAGGTGATCTAACTTGTAACTACCAAATGTTCACATGACTTCGAATTCTTGAGATAAAATAACCTTTATTTAATAGTTTATGCCTGTCTTAGGTGTCTTTGGGTGTAAATTATACATTTCATCTAATTTTTTTCAGTTTCTGATTATAATACTTAATTTGGTGAAAATATATATAGGGTTATGATTCATCTCTGTAAACTTTAGTAGGCTACGGAAATTTTAATTAAAACTAATCAAAAATATCATGATTATATTTATTACAATCTCATCTGTTAGCTTTTATAAATAATTTTTGATGATATTTTGCTAATGCTGACATAATTATTATTAATTAAATTCAAGCAATCTAATAATCATATAACCAGGTGGCAAGCAAGCAAAGTTTTAACATATAGATTTGATTAAAAAACTACTTAATAAAAGATGATGATATTTTATTGAGACCACTTTTGAGATACTCTCATTGAAGCACAAAATAATTAATTCATAATCAGAGATGTTATCAGATAGTGCTCACAAAAGAAAAACTATGAAGTCAAATTGAATCCCTAGTGTTAAATAAGTATAAAAAAAAGGTTATTACGTATATTAAAGTTACTACCAAAGTAACAGTTCCAACATTGAAAAAAACCAAATGAAAACTGCAAATACTGAAGTGATCACTATTTGCATTTTTCATTCGTGTTCATTTTCATATTTTTTTAATTTAAATGTAGGTTTGACTTTTCTTTTATTAGTGTTATTGCAATTAGCGGTCAACACAATTTAGGGGACACTATATGTTTTGTACCTAATTTAATGCTGCAATTGTTTTATAAGAAAATGCTGTCACTATGAACAGGCCTTACATTCTTTTGAACATAACTTTTACATTAATAATTAGGCTGTCACACACAGTGACGATAATATATTATAGTTTTTGTATGATTAGTGATAATTTTGATATTATAGTATCTTTACCCATGGGGTGTTTTAAGATCACATGACAGATTTCAAGAAAATGAATTGATTGATTGATTAAAGAAATACAGAATAGTGCTTTGGTATCATAGATCTTATGCACCCAATACAAGGTGTAGGTTTGTGTTTGTGTCAGCACAGAAGATTATTTCGCTTGTCCCTTGGATTAATGCTAGTGTACATGTGTTTCAGCAACCTCAGATCCTAGTGCTGAAGGAGGGGACGGACCAGACACAGGGGAAGCCCCAGCTCATCTCCAACATCAATGCTTGTCAGCTAGTTGTAGATGCTGTAAGTTATATGATATAATATTGTTTATACATATGTATATTATTAACTATTATCTATCATGAAATGGGGTTTGATTTGATTGTATTTCCTATGAATACAAAGTTGTTGAAAACAGTGATATAAATAAATTAGTTTTTTTTTAAATTGCCTGTCATTCTAGGTCCGAACTACCTTGGGCCCTCGGGGCATGGACAAGCTGATTGTGGATCATCAGGGCAAAGCAGTCATATCTAATGATGGGGCTACCATCATGAAGGTACCATTATTTAATTTTTTCCTGTGGCATACATTTTGAGGGATCCTTGAGCATCCATCTTCAAAAGTAATGTAAGTAAAAGTAATGACTTGAAAAAGTACTTTACATATACCATAAATTGCTCACAATGTTGCTGGGGACTATGTTGTAGGTTATTAGGACTATGCATTAAAATATTGCCCATTTAAAAGCCAAATGATTAAAAACAACGGATCCAATTACCGAGAACCAATGTGGACTGATAGAAGATATGAGGCAGTAAAATTAACTAGGTTTCAATTACCATTTGCTTCACTTTTTTCTACATAAATCTCAATGTTTTTTCAGTTATTGGACATTGTGCACCCGGCTGCCAAGACTTTAGTTGACATTGCGAAATCACAAGATGCTGAGGTATGTAAAGATTGAAAAAAAGGACAGAACACATATATCCCTCTTTATTTCCAAGGTCATTTTAAACTGTAATAATAAATCAAATGCCATTAAAACTCAAAATTCATAATGTTTTGATTCTTACACACAGCTTTTTTGTTTTTGTCTCGTGCATCATGTAACGAATATTGTTTTGTATCATTGTTGTGTTTGCAAGGTTTACTGCTTGGTAAGCCTCTAGTATGTACAAGCATGATTATAAACACGGATCCAATTTCCTAACATTATTGAGGAAATAAAAACTCATTATGACAACACTGATCAAATAATTCACATATCACATTCTAGTAGTCCATTCTTCACACACTCCACTTTTCACTTCAGGTGGGTGATGGAACAACATCTGTGGTCATCTTAGCTGGAGAAATGTTGAAGAGGCTGAAACCTTTTGTCGAAGAAGGTATGTGTATACTTCTTACCTGACTATGAAAAGAAAGGATTGTGTACTCGTATTTATGTAATAGGGGGCTGCTGGCAAAAATCTTGCCAGTTTGTCAATCAAATATCATAACTTCTGTGATGCAATTTGGACTAGTCTATTGCATTTGGATTAGTCCATATGCGTTTCAATATAAATGTTCATGAAAATAAACTTATTGAATTGTTTTATTTTTTTTCCTAATAAAACTGACTATGTGCGAATGTGATGTGATAGATGTGACATACAATTTTATCGAAATCAGATTAGTAAAAGTACTAATCTGATCAGGTAACTAAGATAATGTGAATATTCAGTAAATAGTTATACTATTAGTTCTATCATCTCAAAAAATCTAACATGGTGCATTTGATCTGTTTTTTTTGTATGTGAACAAGGTTATTTTCTTTAAATTGAAATGGCGTTGTAATTATACAATATAATAAACAAGGTATCTATGAAATTGGAACTTCATAGATATCTAATGTAAGTTTTTTGATTTGTTTTGTTTGCCTACACAAAAAAGAAACTTAAGAGTTTGACACAAATTTTTAATGATAGCTCCATCTAATAATCTTTTGAACTTTTTTCCGAAAATGCTACACTGGTTGAAAACATTTAAATAACAATTCGAACATAAAAAGGCGAATATTTTGCTCTTTTGACCGAATAACATCGTGTGATTTTCTGTTTGATTATACAATAAAAAACAATATTAAGCCGATGATGATAAAAAATATACCGAATCATCCGTGAGGACCGCACTCTTATGAGGCTTATGATAGATGATGATTCTGAGGCTTATTTATATTGTTTTACCCGACTGCTTGATGGTTATGTTTTTCAAGCGTATGCATGTATGTACATATATGTCGTGCCCAAATTGTCGAATTGAACATTTCATGAAGCAGTCTACCACTTTATGAAAAGGTCTTGTTTTGCAGTTGGGTATATTGAGTAATTTTATCAGTGGTTGTTGTAACTGAGACGTCACTATAAGCGACTACGAATGTTTTCAGGTGTCCACCCTCGCATCATAGCTCGCGCTGTCCGAACAGCGGCTAAGCTCTCTGTTGAAAGAGTGAAGGAATTGGCTGTCAAAATTGATAACAAGACTCCCGAAGAACAAAGGTGAATGTCTGCGAATACAGTGCGTGAACTCCAAGTATAGGATTCGGGTATTGGGTAAAGTCGGTTATAATCATTTACTACCCGTAATCCGCGTTTTTACTAAAGTTATCCTTTCTTTTTTGTTCCTTATGTTCCACAAGGCTATCTTTCAAAAGCGTTGGAAAAAAAATCGTTAGCTGGCATATCTCCTATGTTGAGTCTAAGGCTCAGCTGGCTAGGTACCATGAAGCCTTCCCTAGAACACACGCACAGTATTTGCACTTTATAAATTTATGAAATTTACAGTACTAACAGTTTAGCAGTACTTTAATACAAGTAAATTGTCTTACAGAGAGTTGTTGACAAAATGTGCCTCAACCGCGATGGCTTCCAAGCTCATCCACCAGCAGAAAGGCCACTTCAGCAAAATGGTGGTAGACGCTGTACTGTCCTTGGATGCACCGCTACTGCCCTTGGATATGATCGGTGAGTGAGAGCTAGAGAGTCGAGAAGGCGCTGGTTGTTATGCCAGTTTTGCTGATAAAGAATACGATGTTTTTTTGTGGAAAAAAAAACCAACTACCACTGCTGTAGTATGTATAGGATGAATCAAAGAAATGAGACAGGGGGAAGTTACTAAAGCAGAGCGGGGGATTTACGAGTTGTGGGCAAAATAGCTAGTCGTACAGAATATTTTTACTTCGTAGCTACCTTTAAAAATGTCGCTCTAAATAACGGCGTGGTAAAAAAAAGAAAGCCAATGATTATAAATTGATAAATAAATGATAAATTCGTTTATTGAGATAAAAACGGAAAAAGACCAATTACAATTATCTCACAATATTCAAAAATTATTCTTAAACAATGTCTTAAACAAATGTCTGAGGATTACAAAATATTCATTATATAAATACAATATCATTTAAAATGTCAATACAAAAATGTCAAATGGGCAATACGCCTAGCATGTCATTACAAAAAAAAAAAAATTATGTCATACAAAGTAAAATATACCGTTCGGGTAAGTACTCAGAGTACCAAGTCAATAAACTCAAAGGTTATCGTCAAAGTCCAATGAATCATCAGGCTTTTTACACCTGTCCCATTGATCCAATTGATTTTCACAATAAGTCAAGGAGGTACTTAAAATAGTCTTCCAGTTATCACAAAAGATGTCACAATCAGGGTTGGCAGCAAGGAGTGCGTTTAAGTGGCGACGGGCACGATTCAGGGGCGACATAGAACGTGCTACTGTGCGACCGCGATCTACGTGGAACAGGTCATGTGGGCGACCACGTCTGTTTGCTGGAACCCCGATTAGTAACTGATTGGAGATTATAAACAACGGATCCAATTTCTGAATTGTTTTGAGGATCATTATGTGTTATGAGGCTTGTGTGTTAAAAATGGTTTAAAAAAAACATATTCATCTTTCTTTGTGTGTGTTAGTTATAAACATAGTTATGTTTACTTTGGCTGAAATACTAATGAATAAGACAAGGCTTACATACATTACTTACTTACTTACATACTCTTCCGCTTGGTTTCACTCGCTACCCTTTTAGGAATCTTAGATAGCTGAAGTATTAATTTAAAAGATTAACATCAAGTATCTTAGAGTGAAGAGTGCAGTGCATTGCTTTACAGCGATTTTAACTGTTAAGTCCAAAAGGTGGCATTGGACTGTTAATACTAAGCATTAGGTGAGCAACATGCTCTTCCATTATTGGTGGTCCATTAATCACATTATTTTTTTAGCAAGTTTTTAACCCCTATTAATACTTGGTTAGGTTTTAGACAATCCCCCTTCCCAACCAAAATCAGGTGTATGGTGTATTTTTTGGTACTCATTTTTTTTATTGCGGTGAAATTATTGGCTGGTACCGGTCAGTCAGTCAGTCGCACTTTGCTTTTCTGTTTCAAAATCATGCATTCGACGAAAAATAAATACATGTACCTCATTTACACAAACAAACAAGCGTTCTGTTTATGTGACTGGAACTATACAATTGTTTCAATTTGTTTGCATTGGGGGTTAAAAAAACATTTCAGTGTGATTCAGTGTGAAAAATTGATAAAAGCACACATACTCACTCATACAATATATACGTGAACTATCGCATTTACAATATTTTTATCATGTTTTCCAGGCATCAAGAAGGTGTCGGGTGGCGCTCTAGAAGATTCCTTCCTAGTCGCTGGAGTTGCTTTCAAAAAGACGTTCTCGTACGCCGGTTTCGAGATGCAGCCTAAAAGTTACGATAACTGCAAGATAGCCCTGCTTAATATTGAGTTGGAGCTCAAAGCCGAGAGGGATAATGCTGAGGTATGTGCCGTAAAATAAAAATAAAAATTTATATAGGAAATGGTACACTGTGAAATTGTACTAGAGTTCGTAGCAGAGAGAGGGACATTGCTGAGGTGTGTACAGAGTGACACTGCATACTTCCTCGCGAATATATATGTATGTACACTTAAAAGTTGCGATAACTCACTCTTATTTCATATATATTTCGATGAACTTAGCCATTGAAATAAGTATGAAATAGTATAAAAATTTCTTCACTATGTCTATGCTTTCTTTACCTCATTTCGTTGGTGGAATGTAAACAACAATAAAGCAACATCTGTGTTTAGCATTTTTAATATTTAATAGTCTATGGCTAATGATTAAAAACAACGGATCCAATTACTGAATACTTTATGTGGTTCTTGATAGTAGACATGAGGCTATATCCAATACGCGTTAACATTACCCTCCTTAGGATGTCGGTAAAGCATACTTATAATTGCTATTTTTTTAGGTACGCGTCGACAACGTGAAGGAATACCAAAAAGTGGTTGATGCCGAATGGCAGATTCTGTACGAGAAGCTCTCTGCTCTTCATGCTTCTGGGGCCAATGTGGTGTTGAGCAAGCTGCCTATTGGAGACGTGGCTACCCAGTACTTCGCCGACCGGTGAGTGCACACTACTACGCATAGCGAAAGTAGCTAGACGAGTCATACGGTCATAGCCTGACATAGATCACTGATAAAGGTCATTAAACAGATGTTCACTAAAGAATGACGGATCACCGAAAAACGTTACTTAACTTTAACCGTCGTATTAAATTCTCTATCTTGTTTCCGCACATGTCTTTACGTGTCAGCGAGAAGTTGACAAAATATGTTACGCAATGCTTAAACTTAGTAACGTTTTTCGGTAAGGCCCTGCATGTTAGAATTAAAGTATGAATGCAATTTGGTACACCATTCGCGCATAACCTTTACACATACCTCCTACTTAATTATTAACACGCGTTCGAGGTTATTTGTCATTTGGTCAGTTGAGTAATAATCACACGAAAACCTTGAATATGCAGTACTTTGTTGTGAATAATGTCGTTGTATATAATGCAGTATAGAGCCTTCCTCCTTCCAACTCCGTTCACCGAATCATTGACCCGTCCACAGCAGCTTGTTACACTACTGCTGTAAGGAAGAGTTCTTTAGACTTCTAGAGCCGATGATTATAAACAAACGGATCCAATTACTGAAATGGTTGTGTGGATTTCAACGATTATGAGGCTCTTATTATATTGCGGATTTTTTTGAACCGATTTGTTTTCAAACGAAAAGTAAATATGGCGCTTTCAAGTAGGTCCCATATTTACTTGTCCGTCAGGGTTTAGGGGAGCTATCTTATTCGAATGCACATAAACACGTTTTTTTTCGAACTTAAATGATTAAAGTTTTGATGATTAGTGAAATGGTCTTGAATAATAGTGGGGATATTCGCGCAGCGCGGTGGTGAGTACATCTGAATCTTAGGCGCGTCACTCTCAACGTTTTTATCAGTGGCAGTATCTAATTTTCATATTTCATAAAATATCTGAAAACATCGTTAGTCTAATTAGATTTAAATTGAGTCAAGGCATCTCAAGTGACTTGAAAGTTTCTTTTTCATTATTTTAGGGATATGTTTTGCGCGGGTCGCGTTCCCGATGAGGACTTAAAGCGCACGCAGCGCGCGTGCGGCGGCGCAGTACTGACGTCTGTGAGGGACATGAAACCCGACTCGTTAGGACACTGCCACAATTTCACGGAGAAACAGGTCGGCGGCGAGCGGTACAACATCTTCACTGGTGAGTGTTCACATACAAATACATTTATATTTCCAAAAACTTATAAAACATATGTAACTACCCTCATTTTTATTGAAATATTAAATGATCATTCAATCATCAATTTTATTGAAATATTAAGCTTCAGTTTCAGCTTTGAACTCAGCCTTAGCTTTATCATCGCTTTTGTCACCACCACAACGGCATGCTACTCCATCATCTTCGTTATCATTATCTGCTCAAACATCCTCACCACTGGAGCAGTTGTGCCAGCAGCCCAGAGCCGTGCTCCGATATTTCAAGGAGCTGGGCTGGCTCGGGTGATGTTGGTAGGGGGAAATGCACAATACACCCCTAGCGGGACGTCAGTGCAGGACCCATCGCCCTCACCTTGAATAAAAATAAGAATAATAAGAATCATCATCTCCGCCATAGGAAGTCCACTGCTGGACATAGGCCTCACCCATGGATTTCCAGAAAGACCGGGTGGAAGCGGCTTGCATCCAGCGTCTTCCTGCCACTTGTATGATATCTTCTGTCTTCCATATCTTCATTAATGCATCAGACAAGCGATTTGATAATTTATTGCATAAAAACACTCGTGTCCGAATATATCCAGTTGAGTATTCTATGTAATTGCAGCATTCTAATCTTAATTTGGTAGATAAAAACTTTGAAAGAGAGTTGAAAATACTTACTTGATTGTTTCTATTGTAGGTTATAATAAAGAAACTGCTCCTGATGGTATGACATTTGTTATAATTGTATATAGCAGCCCGATCAAAGAATCAGGCCCGTCATGAACTGCCGCTATTTCATGATCAGTCTGGCTCACCTGATGACACATAGTAAAAAGGCTATTTTACAACCAACATGTTGATTGGAAAAAAAAGTTTGACATATTACTTATATGAATGCAATAGTACTAGTTAGACCATAGCTAAGTAGATTGAACAATAAGATATTTTTTATCATAGATATAAAAAAAGTTTTAGCTATGTATTGCAGTTCTACCAGAACTAGTTATCATATTTACGTAAATATAAAATAGGCATGCAAGTTGAACAACGCAGTTTAAACAAACCAGTCGATTGGCGATTTTTCCCCACAAAATTTTATTCATAAGTCAGCTAAACACACAAATGTGTCTCAAATATGTCTCCAACTATGTCCCTAGAATACTTTAGATACATCGTGGAATGGCGGCAGATTATGATGGGCCAGATTGTACAATCGACCTTTGACATATTGGATATTTTGTATGTGAAAATATAGCCAAGAAAATAATTGACCAGTTAGAATTTGGATTTGTTAGAATTCTCTATATATCTAAATATATAGAGTATAGATAAATATGTAGTAATTCCCCTTTTGTATTTAGATGAGTATTTATTGTAAATTTACCGTTGTTAGTTTTGACATCAAGTAATTGAAGTTTGTTTAATGACAGTGATAGTTTAAATTAGAGTTTTACATAAGCTCCATTCAAAAACATCATCTAAAAAAGGGGTTACGTGCGAGGGAGACAGCAGGACCTAGGAAACGATTGGAATAAATATTTCCTCTCATACATTGAAATAATTTATTTTGGTGAAGCAGCATTCAGTTATAGAATGGAACTCTAACTACAATCCATTCCCAGGGTGTCCTGCCGCTAAGACGTGTACGATGATACTGCGCGGTGGTGCGGAGCAGTTCTTGGAAGAGACGCAGCGCTCTCTACACGACGCCATCATGATTGTGCGAAGGACCATCAAAAATGATGCAGTCGTAGCAGGTATAATATACACATCATCTTCTCAAGAAGTTCACTGTTAGATGTAGGCCTGCCCCATAGATAGCCATAAGGACTGGTTAGAAGTGGCCTGCATCAGTCTACCTGGTTTGGCTAGCCTTCCTATCATATCTCTATGTCCGTACCAAAGTTTATTCAAATCTACAAATTGATAGATACTCGTAGTTAAAAAAATATTTGCCGCTTAAATGTGAAAAACAAACTTCGAAAATACCAAATATTTATTCAAATCTGTTCAGTGTCAATGACTCATGCACACATACAAACTTTTGCATAATACATAATATTAGTGAGATGTATATCTTTCACTGTGTATGGGGTCAAAACAGCTTGGTACCTTTTGAAAAAAAAGGTGTTCTAATATTTCTGGTCAGTCTGGCTCAACCTCGTTAAACTAAACAGTCTGATGGAATATTGTTTTCCAAGTAAATATGCATAAAAGGTAAAATAAATAAACGAAATATTAAAGCATATTCTAAATCTATATAAAGAGACGAAACGCAGAATATTTATTCTGAAGCTAGTACGATAAAAAAATATCTGTCAACTCCTTCAGAATAGCTTTTAAAATATTAAAAAAACTTGACATTTGAAGGAGGTGGAGCGATCGACATGGAGATCTCAGCTCACCTTCGCGAGTACTCCAAGAGTGTCGCCGGCAAGGAGCAACTGCTAATCGCGGCAGCCGCGCGCGCCTTCGAGGCGATCCCGCGGCAACTAGCGGACAACGCCGGCCTTGACGCGACCAGCCTGCTGAACAAGCTCCGCCAGAAACATCACGCAGGTGAGGGACGTACACGATATCGAATGAAAAACATCGATGTCGATCGAAAGATACGATGTTGTAATTTATTAAACAGAATATTTATATTGATAGATGTTTTTGAGAGAAACTTTTTAAACGGCGATTCGATTTCGACGTTTCTTGTTTCTAGAATCTATTTTCTATGAATACACAGCAGGTAAAATCCTTCTCCTCAGAGACATAGTGTCCCGCTACACACTCGTCCACCTAATGTTGAATTCAGGCGCACACTTCCTCGTGACGTCGTTCCAAAAAGTTGCGATGAAAACTTCTCATCTCGCCTAAGGTGGTGGAAGGACCAAGATGAGCAAAAAAAACCTGCTAGTTAGAAGAATGTCAATATCGATAATATTTTGAAAAGTTTAGTAATTCCTTTTTTTTGTCGAGCAGGCGAAGTGTGGTACGGCGTGGATATCCAGAAAGAGGATGTGGCTGATAACTTCGCGTCGTGCGTGTGGGAACCGGCTGTCGTCAAAATCAACGCGATCACAGCCGCGTGCGAGGCTGCCGCCATGGTAAGTACCAGACTTACGGGTCAACGAAGCGCGTGCGGCGTGAAATTTAAATTTCAACTTAATGCGTATAGACTGAGTGGCCAGCCCTAGTGTCAGAGATATTAAGCCGCCGAAAGGCCTCTGACCTGGCTTGACGACTATTTTTTCGCCTTTTTTTATTTCCTGCCGTACTTGCGACATAAATAAATAATCGTAAACTCTTTGTCAAGTTTTCTTTTTAACTCCCGACCCAAAAAGAGAGGTGTTAAAGTTTGACGTGTGACTGTCTGTGACATTGTAGCTCTCAAACGGATGGACCGCATTTACAAAAAAAAAAAAAAATACAAAAAAAATATTTAGCAGAAAGAGTACAATTAAAACCTTAATCTAATTTACATGATACAAGTGTTATACAATTATTGAGGTCTCTCAGAGTTCTATTGGACCCTGCACTAGGCATAGCCTGTATCGCAGGGGCCTGTATTTGATCTAGTTTTTTTCTAATTTGAAAGTAGACTTGATTGAGTGTTCTAAGCTGTGTTTATTAAAATCGGCACAACCGTTTTTTTTTAAGTCAAGGGTTGTTGAGTTTTCTAAACTTATCGATTATGGTGTTGGGTACCTTATGCGTGTCTCGACATGCTATTGACCTGTGCTTCATTCAATAATACGACATTTTTAATTTCAGATTTTATCCGTGGACGAGACGATAAAGAATGTGAAAGCGCAAGACATGCCCGTCGCCGGCGGCATGGGGCGCGGCATGGGCCGTCCGCGCATGGGATAACCTGGCTTGCATGCGTCGTTCGGTATTTCTTATCTATCTGCCAAACTGTTGTTTACCATGATAAGAACATATAGGTATTGTACGCTGAGATATTGATACACTATGATGTCGTCGTCGTTTGAATTAACTCTCCCAGTCCGCAATCTTATCTAAAACTTTCGTAGAATGAGGTTTGGGGTCTATATTATTATGTGGTCTCTATCGGAACCCACATGTGATATCCTAGAATGTGAAAGCGTTAAAAATACATAGATTCTTCTTTTGTTTTGTTGAATTAAAAAAATGAGAATTATTGCTACTGTTCACCTCAATAACTCAAATAATTGAAGAATTCATGTTTTTTTTTTTTTTAATTAAAATGTTGATGACGTCATAGTGTGTCAACTTATCTCGGGAGTATTGTTGCTATATATTTATGTCATGTGACCACCTTACGCGTAATTTCAAAGACTTATACCCGTGTAAACTACGCGGGTTGTTCAGATAAACGAGAGACATGCTATGAGAGGTAATTGCACTCATATTCTAATTATTTCTAGTATTTAAATGTCGGGCTTACTAAAATAAGTCTGACTTTGTTATCCAGAAAAAACGGTTCATTAATAAGATTCGACGAAAATTTAATTTTCGTAGTCGGTTATAAAGAATCATTTAAATTGATTCGTGACTAACGAAAATATTACGGAATGTATAAAAAAATACAATGTAAAGAACCTTCTTTTTTAAAATTCGAAACCTTTTTTTTGCGCCGTAAAAGACCCACAAACCGTGGGAAAGTGGTACTTGTTTACTATTTTATTCAAAAACTTAAATCTAACTTATATATCTAGCTTGGAGACCTCGAAGCGGAAACACACTAGATATATGTTAGATTTAAGTTTTTGAATATGAATTTCCGCAAAGTAACGCGTGATTGAATAAATTACTATTTTATTGTTTTCAAAATGGTTTTGACATCCCAAACTCTATGATTAAAATTTATACACGCCGTCGAAAAGTATACTTCTTTCTTTCTGTTGCATAAGATATATTTGTAGTTCAAATATGCATCGCTTCGTGTATCTAGCACAATGTGAACTGGAGTTCACATCAGACAAGATCTTTTAACATAAATACTTTATTGCTTTTCTAAATATGTAAAAAAATGCGAAAACCCATCGATCATAGCTCGTCATTTCGAAAATGATTTCAACGATCGCAGGTCCGCCATTATTGTTCACATATATTGGATATGCAATAAAAACATGGTATTATAATATGTAACGCTTTCACAAATGCTAGCTAATAAGTTATTTTAGACTATTTAATAAATTACTAAACAATTATGGATTTTATTTTATTTAGTTAGGGATAAGATTACAAGAGGAGAAGTAAAGCAAACACAAGAAACGTTGCCTGGCTCGCTCTTGTGCAAATATTTCTTTTCTCTTCTACCGTTAGGTGTTATCAATGGATAAAACCTTTTTTTATCTATTTGGAACTAAATGGCTATGCATTTTCGGTTTCCTTTTTTTCTAATTTCAAGTTAAATAAATCCGAAATAATTTTAGTAATAATAATTTAATAAATAAAATTGAATTTTCCGCCAAATGTCTGGTGTTGGCTAAAATCTTAGCTATTGAGATGGAATAGTTGTGGCTTAAACAACTAGTTAATGGGCTGATGCTGCCACACAGTTAGAGAGATGCAGAACTTTAGAATGAGAAAACATCACCGATTTCGTTATACAAAAATATTTAGGCAGGTGTTGATGTGAAGATATTTTGAATTGTGATATTTTTCTTTTACTTTTACTTCATGCAAAGTGGGCTCGCGCTCGTGTTACTTTCTTAATTGCAGAAATAGCAAGGTAAAAACGGGCGTGAGCCAACTTTGCATCGCTATGAGAGTTGAGCGTAACCCATTAAATAACATAGATCTATCAGTCAATCTTTCTTTGAGTCATGAAAGAGCAGGAAGAACCAGTTAAGGTTTTTTTTAACACAAAAAGTTTCTTTCTGCCCTATTTTTTTCAATATTTACCATGGCCCTTCCATTTTCTTATTTTTACCGACCCGAAAAGAAGAGGGGTGTTATAAGTTTGATGTGTCTATTTGTAGCATCGTACGTAGCTCTCAAACAGATGGACCGATTTTGTTCTAGTTTTTCTTTTATTTGAAAGAAAATTTAATCGAGACTGTTCTTAGCTATATTTCATCAAAATCGGTTCTGCCGTTTTTTTGTTGTGGGGGGTTGAGTTTTCTAAACTTATAATCAAAAGTTTCCAATTAGCTCAAATTAACAGACACTATTTAAATATCATTGCCCTATGTAAATAGTGCCACGCTTAAGGCCGTCACAGACACAGCTATAATATATATTAATATACCGTACTATAATATATATTATAGCAAGCTACCACACACGGAGATGATGCTATAATATATATTTTGCCTTCATTTCATTGATGGTCGGTCTAGCGTTTGCACGTGTTTTGTAATAAAGGGTGATTTTAAAACACAGTAATTATGAATTCAACAAGTGCATTGTTATTGGAATTGACAGTTCTTCAGACGACGATTCTGATGTTGCTTTAGAGATGTTAGTTGCCCTGTCAGGCACAAAAATTAGTCACAATCTAAGTCACGTATACAATCAATAAATTAAATTAATAAAGCCATAATTTACGAATGGTTGTTTCAAGTATGTATCAATTTATTCAACATTAATATTAATCGAAGATCGAGTCATGCCGTTAGAATCGAAAATCGCGACGGCCCAGCCGTCTTCTCCTATCTCTCGATACCTCCGCCCCGAGCGGTTTGACGTGGATCCAACTACGACTGGTTCAGACCTGAAGTGGACTCACTGGAGGTATTCATTCGAAAATTTTATAACTGAGGAAGCTGCTTTAGCGAATGATTCTACCAAATATAAACTTCTCGTAAATCATATTTCGCCAACATTGTTCAATTTCATACGAGAATGTAAGCAGTATACCGAAGCTATCACAATACTTGACATGACATTTACGGAAAAAGGAGGAACATCACCCTGGATCGGCATCGCCTTACTACTAGAAAACAGCAGCCTGGAGAGTTGATAGCGGAATATTCTAGAACGCTTACCTTACTTGCATATGACTGTCACTTTAAGGCAATTTCGGCCAAAGAATATCAAAATTAAATGATTCGTGGGACGCTCATTGCAGGACTATCTTCTACAAAGATAAGAGAAAGGCTGTTAGAGAAATGTGACATGACCTTAGAAGAAACTCTGAATATAGCGATTACATTGGAAAGTGCGGAACAAACATCGTGTGTACTAGAGTCAAACGCAACTACCACTTGTAATAATGCTATTACCGAACCAACTTCAATAGAACAACCACAAATACAGAATTTAGCTGTGGTGAATTCAAAAAACAGCCGTCGAAGATGCTTTTTCTGTGGTGGAAACATCCATCAAAGAAATAAATGTCCCGCTTACAATGCAGAATGTCAACTAAAAATGGACATACATTTATTTCCATAAACTTAAAAAAACATTTGTAACTACCCTCAGTTTAATTCATTTAGTGTTTGATCAAGTACATGAGTGTGGGCAAGTGAAATGTAGTAGTGAAACGTGGACATTTTACGATTTTTACGTTGTCGACAAAACTTCATAGAAGCTTCTAGTAAAGTCGCCACCACTTTACTGAAGCAGGATTCGACTTATAAATTGATTGTATACGTGACTTAGATTGTGACTAATTTTTGTGCCTGACAGGGCAACTAACATCTCTAAAGCAACATCAGAATCGTCGTCTGAAGAACTGTCAATTCCAATAACAATGCACTTGTTGAATTCATAATTACTGTGTTTTAAAATCACCCTTTATTACGTCTAAGTCTGCGTGCCTCATCTCCGACCACATCGTCGCGTTCCAACAGGCGAGTTGGTGGTCAAACGCGGATTTATTCGTGTTAAAAAAAACACTAAAATTATCTCTTTACGAGTCTGAATCTGTATCCGAGTCAGAATCACAGATTATCACTTGGGGTCGGTTGATAACGACCCGTTCTAATACAAGAGCAGACGGTGGGTTATCTACATCAATATACGTTTTCAATTCTTTTAAACACTTCAATGGATTTCTATCCAAAACTCTCAACCAAAGTTCGTCCCTGAGCGGAATTTCATTGATAGAAATGTATTCTATATTTGGACAAATAGATAGCAAAAATAACAACTCCTCATGTCTATACTGCCCTTCAATTGAATACGAAGCCTCCGTGGAAAGCTTTTTTAAGTTTTTAAATGTCGGATTTGTGATGGAGATAGTATGGATAAAATCACACTCTGACGATTCTATTTCAAAACGACAAAATGTCATAGATAAACTTTCCAGATTTGGACATCTTTGATTTATACACATCAATGCGTTCAAATCTATCTGATATATATGTTCGAACCGCAAATATAGCAAATTACGTCCTATTATGCGTAACAGTTCATCAACATGATCTGCACGAAAATTGAATCGTGTCAGAGTCAATTTACGTAAATCCTGTAACTGTCTTAAAGGCATCAAAAGGTTTTCATCAGTTTCATAATTCGTAAGACTTATTTCTTGGATATGTGGAAACATTTCAACGACTAACTGTAACCGCTGCGATGTTATTAACGACCCACTTCCATCCACGTAAGATTTTAACTTTAATCTTTTGCCAGAATTTATGTTTAATGTCGTCATATATATTAAGGCCTTGAATAGACCCGGTGGAGGAGTTTCTACATATTCGAGATTTTCACAGGACATGAGAAGCGTTGCAATACCATCTTTATTATCGCCTGGTATATGTAGCCCAAGTTTTCTTAAATGACGCAACTGAGTTAAACTGTTGAAGCAGTTTTCATCAAAATGTATCATAGAATATAAATTTAAAACCTCGATTAATTGACAGTTTTCTGCTATACTCATTAAAATATTATCTAATTTCATATAGCAAGTTAAAGTTAAGTAACTAAGATTATGTAAGTCTTTCAACAATTTCATAATATCCATTTCTTTAATGTTAACTATATCTATATTATCAGAAAATTTTAATTCAATAAGACTCGAGAGCATATAAGATTTAGCACGCAATGAGGGAAAAAATATACCTGTGCCTTCGTCGTGAAGGGATAAACATGTTAAGCCTTTTGTAAATAAAGTTTCTATGAACCGCCCGATTACAGTCCTGTAATAGTTGTTGGAAGAAGTTAATGATTCTTCAGTTTTCATTAGTGATGACGATAATGCATCTGCTAACTTATCATGAAGCTTCCAGGGTAAATAACGCTCTACGTAGTCTCGAATGACTTCAATGTTCCGCGACAGCATGAGCTCAGCAGTCGCCGGGTCGCGCTCGTGTATTTCAGATAAGGGAGACTGTAACAGTGTCGCCTGTGCTGCGATCCACTTCCCGAGTCTCTCTATCGACAAAACTTCAAGAGTTGGAGGTTGTCGCACTAGATACTTCATTCTTGTTTACCTGTAATATAAAAAAAAAAAACTGTTTATTTTTTCAATTTAAAATTACCTCCTAAATAAATTAGATTATCACAGTATATAAGGTGATAGATAGTTCGACGCAAAGCACTAAAAGGTCATTTAATAGTAGATTATGCACCAAGGGGATAAAGTAGTTTTTTTTTATGTCACGGGCTACATATTGAATTCCGAGTGTAACTAGGATTCTAGACTTAAGTAGAGTGTGGTCGAGTTTTTTTCCATACAAAATCACACAAAAGGAGTCTTCCTCTCCCTAAATGTCACTATATAATCTCTTACATCTTAAGGTTGTCTGGAAGAGATCGCTGTTAGCGATAAGACCGCCGTTTGTGCCATTGTTGTGTGTGCCAGTGTTTTTTTTTTTGTTATTTTTATTCTTTTTGTGGTGTCAATAAAGTGTTATTGATTGATTGAATGTTGTCCAATTTCGTTGATTTTTTTATGTGTTTGGTGCTGAAACTTGCTATATCTGTACGGTTTTTCGGTCTTTTTCAAATTTTATTATATTTTTACAGATACAGACAGTTCTAGTTAAGGTTTTTTTGCCTAAAAGTACGTGTAAATTAAGTTGTTATTTTACAGAACCTAAAGCCTCGATGACACTGGGCTAGTTTACGAGCTGCTAGCCAGCGAGTTTAAAAGCTAGCGAGTGAGCGAATGCGAGTGTCGATGACAATCAAAAGCAGATTATAAAAAAAGCTCAATGACACGGAGCGAGTTTACAAGCTGCTCGCGAACTCGCTGGCTTGTAGCTTGTAAACTAGCCCAGTGCCCAGTTTTGTATAAAGGAGGCATAGATTATAGTTTAGACAATCGATTGATACCAAAATCAAAATATATTGTTGTGATTTAGAGGGAAATTAGACTGCTCCGTAAAGACGAATCAACATAAGAATACCTATACAACGCGTGAGCTGCAGGAGTAGTAATAAACAGACAAGGAATAGGGATGAATAAAAAAGTAACGAAATTAGAGATGGGAAAAATATCGATTTTGGTTAGGTCGGGAGCGTGTTTCGTGTAAAACAACAAACAAGCAATAGGAATAGCGAAAGGAAATAAAATAGTAACAAAATTATTTATCGTTTTGGTTGGTGGCTCGCTTCACAATCCGCCGTTCCTCACATACCGACATTACATTCAAATTAGGCTTGCCAACCCATAGTCACGGATAAACGAGAGACTAGAAACATAAAGTAACTTATATATACGGAGACTAGAAATTAATATGACTGCGCCAAAAAAAACGGGACCTGCTTACAAATGTATAGAAAAGAAAGAACAACAATTTGTTATTTTTAGTTTTTAGAGTTCCGTACCTCAAAAGCAATAAACGGAACCCTAAGGATCACTGTTGTCCGTCTGTCTGTCTATTAAGACCTTCTGTCTCGGGAACGTGCAGGCGTTCCCGTATACGCAGATCTCCCTTGCACCTGTGAAAAAATCAAACTTCTTGTTTATCGTAAAAAAAAGTTACAACCTTAGGTATATGTTGCAAAGAACAGAATATTTCGACACTCACAAAGTAATCAAAACCTATAAGGTACTTCCTGTTGATCTAGAACTTTAAAATTTGGCAAGAAGCATTGTCTTATAGCACAAATAATCCTAAAACTGTACAATTTTTAATGTAATCACAAAAAATTGGGTCTTTATGCAAAGAATGAGTTGAGTTTATCGGTATCATGTGGGGTATCATAATAATATGTAAGCTTTATTAGAAAAGCTATCATTGGTTTTTGATTATTTTTAACGGACTTCCAAAAAGAAGTAGGTTATCAATTCGTCTGTACTTTTTTTTTCGTATGTTCTCCTACTACTCCGCTAAATGTGCATTGATTTTGATGATAATTTTTTTATTTGGTAGGTCATACAGAGATTGGTCTTCAAAATCGGTTCAGTACTTTGGTTTTTATAACAAAATAACTGGTAAAATATCATCCAAGTAGAGATTTTTGTGGATCACGGATTTCTACGTTGACAACACTCCCGAAGTCCCGAAACACCAGCTTTGTTATCATGCCATGTAAGTATATTTACGTCATGCTAACCATAACCAAAAGAGTACTGAAATACGGACCTTAACCTTGAACTCTGACAATTTCAAATTGTGTTGTAAATTATAACATATTTTGTATTTTAGTTATACTTACGAAATATATTAAAACATCAATTTTAATTCGATATAAATCACAAGGCACTGTTGCGAGGATAGGTGTGAGCAGTGGTTAATTAATTAGAAAGTAATGTATTTATTGCAGTAAAACGAGCTGATCGCATGAAATAAGCGCGTACACTCCGTGAATCACTGAGTTACTAATGATAACACGATACACGACGCATGCATGCTACATGTCGTGTCGTACGTGTGTGGATACCTGTATTATCGTAGTCGGAAATAGATTACCTGCCAGTACAGTTACATTATTTAGGTTAAAGCATTAGATACCGTATTAATAAATATTGATTTAATAATACGGTATCTAATGTTTTTGGCGGGAACGTTATCGAAACATGTTGCTTTGTTTTATTTTACTAAACTTGTATTATTTTGAATATATATGCGATAAAAATGGTGGTATTTTATTCATTAAGTGTTCGAATGTGTCAATTGCGTGAGTGTGGGCAATTGAAATGAAGCAGTAAAACGTGTAATTTAACGTTGTAGGCAAAACATCATAGAAGCTTCCAGTAAAGTCGCCACCACTTTCAGAAGCAGGACTCGAATTTGATATCCAAGAAACTTGAAGAAATACTAATACTTGACACTGGCAAATGTTCTATGCGGGTCCAAATGCAATTAAAAAAAATCAATAAACATCACTTGTCGGCCTTGTCGCTCTTACAGCAAATCAGTATTACAGAAAAAGACACAGGCAACAGTACAATACTCTTTGGACACAGGACACAGCCTTTTGTGCATAGCACACGTAACGTAATTTTCAATCTGCGTTAATTCTTATTACCTAGTTTTTCAGATGATTTTTGTGAGGAATTGTATCCAAAGAGCCCAGGGTTGCTAGAATTATTTAGTGACGAACGAAATGTGTCGTACTTGACTGAAGGTTCACAGGTTCTGCAGGGTGTCTTGTTATCTTAAATGCATATAAATTATGTGTGATTTGTAACTATGGAACTACATTGCACCTGGCACGAAACGCACTTGATCATTTATTTACTATTATTTAATATTTAGGAAACTATTTCAAATCTATTTGTTAACAATTTTGCAATTTTATTCCAGAGTAAGATCATTATGAGAGTAAACGAAAAATCTGTGTACGGTGATTTCTCTCTGATTCGGTCTATTGTTTTCAGTGCTAGCGCGACTGGTAGTGCTCCTTACAAATAAATGGCCAAGACCGTGTCCAGACACGTATATTAGGGTAATTATGTGTTCAAAATAATGTTAAAAATCTTTTGATGAACATTATTTTGAACGAACCTATTTATTATTTTTATGCATAACTTTTCTTACGTACACAGACACCACTCACGGTGTCAACAGATCTTACACTACACATTATTAAAAAATATTGAAATTTCAAACAGTTTTTTGTTCTTGTAGCTAGCTCGGGTAACTTTTGTAGGTGATTAAAATTTTTGGGTGTTTTAACCGACTTCCAAAAAGAAGGAAGTAATCAATTCGGTCTTTATGTTCTATTATGTGTGTTCACCGATTACTCAACCAATTGTGCTTTGATTTTGATGTTTTTTTTTGTATTTGGTAGGACACACGTCAGGGGTGATCCCATATAAATTTTATCAAAATCGATGCAGTACTTTGGTTTTTATAATAATATAACTGGTAAAATATCCAAGCGCCTGTAGAAAAGTTAACAGCAAGTCGCGTACATATGTATTGTATTGCGTATTTTGAAGTCGGTTATTTCAGTTTTTTAAATTATAATTATTACATATCCCAAGAAGTTGCTTAAATTAGTAAAAATTGATTTTTAGTTTGATATACCCAAGAAACACGATGCATTATTGGTAAACAGAATGACTCGACACGATAATATAAGGAATAATTTTAAATTGTCGCAAACATTATGACCGATTACTATAGATGCTAGACATCATACAAGGACAAAAAATTGTTTGAAAGAATTTCCCGCCGTATACGTTTCATGGTAACGTAATAAGTAAAAGTCATTTTAATAAAATTAGAAGTAAGTATATTTATTTTGATGATTAACCATGAATTCATAATGTATTATTTATGTTAAATTGACATATTTCTATTATGGGTAACCCCTATCATAATCCTGAAAGCTCATTTGACATTTCTGATAAACGAACCTTTGTAATACAAAAGTTTATTTACAGCCATTGCCTAGCTTGGGGCCCACTGATACATAACTTAGACTATGCCATAGAATTAATATCTTAATGCCATAGAATAGCTTTGCCTTTTCAACCGACTTCAAAAAAAGAGGAGGTTCTCAATTCGACTGTTTTTTTTTAAATGTTTGTTACCTCATAACTTTCGACTGGGTGAACCGATGTTGACGTTTTTTTTATTTGAAAGCTGGTGCTTCCCGTGTGGTCCCATTTCAATTTGGTCCAGTTCTGATAGTGGCATCCATGAGAAGTCGGTTGCTTTAGTTTTTTAAACTATAATTATTATTGTACATGGTATTTTAACAATGTGCTTAGCAAATAAAAATTTACTTATGTTGTTTTATGATTGGCTTATATTATTTTTAAAATTGTATTGAATTTCAATAAAATTGAATATGTTAAACAGTTTGTAGAAACCCAAAATGTATTTAAATTTTTCATCTAAACCAGCTTAAAAGACAAAAGGTTACAGCGGAGTAAAACATCCAAACCAGTTGCGTAATAAAGTAGGTACCTATAAAGTTACGTTATGGAGCGTCAAAATCCCTGATCAGTTAAGTTTATTCCTAATACCAGTCGCCGATGGTTTCGCTATTAGCTTCTTCGTAATTTTGAAATGAGTAAGCAGTTTTTTAATTTGATGAAAACGAGTAAGCAGTTAGTAGCCTAATAACAAGTGACATAATAAAATTTAATTATATCTTTACGATTCTGAGTCTACATCTGAGTCTTTATCTGACTCAGAATCAGAGATTAGCACTTGGGGCCGGTTGATTACGATCCGGTCTAATAAAAGAGCAGACGGTGGGTTACCTACATCAGTATACGTTTCCAACTCTTTCAAACACTTCAATGGATTTCTATTCAAAATATTTAACCAAATTTCATCCCTGAGCGGAATTTCCTTAACAGAAATGAATTCCAAATTTGGACAAATAGAAAGCAAAAATTGCAACTGCACATGATTTGGCCCTCTTTGTGTGAATGAATTTTCAGTACAAAGTTTTTTTAAGTTTTTAAATGTCGGTGTTGTGATAGAGTGAGAATGAAGCAAATCGCACGCTGACGATTCTATTTCAAAACAACAAAATTCCGTAAATAAACTTTCCAGATTTGGACATGATTGACTTATACACATCAATGCGGTCAAGTCTATCTGAGAGACAGATTTAAACTGCAAATAGAGCAAATTACGCCCTCTTAGGCGTAATAGTTGATCAACATGATCTGCATGAAATTTGAATCGTGATAGAGTCAGTTTACTTAATTCCTCTAAATGGTGTAAAGGCATCAAAAAGTTTTCATTGGCTTCGTAATTAGCAACATTTATTTCTTGGATATGTGGAAACATTTCAACAACTAACTGTAACTGCTGCGATGTTATTGACAACCCCCTTCCATCCACGTAAGATTTTAACTTAAATCTTTTCCCAGAATTTATGTTTAAAGTTGTCATGTGTATTAAAGCCTCTAAAAGGCCCGGTAGAGGAGTATCTACATATTCGAGGTTTTCACAGGACATGAGAAGCGTTGCAATACCATCTTTATTATCGCCTGGTATATGTAGCCCAAGTTTTCTTAAATGACGCAACTGATTTAAACTATTGAAGCACTTTTCATCAAAATGTCTCGAATACAATTTTAAAACCTCAATTAATTGGCAGTTTTCTGCTATACATATTAAAATATTATCTAATTTCATAT
Source organism: Lycia hirtaria (assembly GCA_947563715.1). Classification (NCBI taxonomy): domain Eukaryota; kingdom Metazoa; phylum Arthropoda; class Insecta; order Lepidoptera; family Geometridae; genus Lycia; species Lycia hirtaria. The sequence goes on along the minus strand of OX387387.1, from coordinate 8,899,814 downwards.
TATAGCAACGTAAGGTTAAGTGATTAAGATTATGTAAGTTTTTCAACAATTCGATAATATCCACTTCTTTAATATTAACTGTATCTGTATAATCATACAATTTTAATTTAATAAGACCAGAAAGCATGTAAAATTTTGCACACAATGAGGGAAGAAATATACCTGTGCCTTCGTCGCAAAGAGATAAACATGTTAAGCCTTTTGTAAATAATGTTTCTATGAACCTCCTGATTACAATTCTATAATATTTGTCTGAAGAAATTAATGATTCTTCAATTTTCATTAATGATGACAATAATGCATTCGCTAACTTATCATGAAGCTTGCAGGGTAAACAACATTCTACGTAGTCTCGGATGACTTCAATTTTCCGTGACAGCATAAGCTCAGCAGTTACCGCGTCGCGCTCATGTGTTTCAGTTATGGGAGACAGTAACACTGTCGCCTGCGCTGCGATCCATTTCCCGAGTCTCTCTATCGACAAACTTTCAAGTGTTGGAGGTTGTCGCACTAGATACTTCATTCTTCTTTACCTGTGTTATTTAAACAAATATTACTTTTTAAACTAGTAGTTCTACGAACTGTAGACTGCGCGAGTGAGCTTATTTGCACCTCACCTTGGGTCATCTGTACATAATACCTACATAAAGTTGGCTTAATCTACATACCTACCTACATGAAATCGGCCAAAATTTTATATACGGCCTCCCGTAGGTATATAAAATTTTGCCGATTTCGTAATTTTAAGTGATTTTACAGACGTTATTTTAGGGTCAATTTTTTTTTTCCATAAGTGTGAGCACCTTGAAAGATCAATTAAATAATAATTCTGGACGTTTCTGGGAGTGATATAGTATGTAAGTATTACATAAATAATATGTTCGTATTATATTGTATACGTTCTGTTTAAATAAGCTATTCTTTATTTATCTTTGTTCGCTCATCGATTTAGCCTCTTTTCTTCTTCTAACTCACAAACAAACTGACAGACGAAAGAAAATTTTGCAAGTTGATGCAGAGTCGCTTCGCTCGCTAGGTCAACAAATAACATTTTTATAAATTGGAGAAAACGTTAAATCAAGAAAATTATTCAGCTAAAATGCATCAAGCACAACCACGCGCCCTCACTGTTACATGCAATCTCAAGATGGTTATCATATCTCGAGGATTCGTTTTATTTTTACCCCAACTAGTAAAAATTGTGTAAGTACTTTATCTACCTACCAAATATTATTAAAATCGGATGGTAATTAGCGCCGCAATAAACATCCCCCCTTTTTATGAGAACCACCCTCCTATCAAAAATCGCCGACGACAAAAAAAAATCATAGAAACTATACGCCAAGTTTCATCAAAATTGGTTAAAAATTACGGCCTGTACGCAAGTACGAACATACAAACTCACAAACAAACTGACAGACGAAAGGTAATTTGGCCAGTTAATGCAGAGACGCTTCGCCCGCTCGGTCAATTACCTACGAATTAAATTACTTTAGGTTATTACAATTAAGGACGTTCCAAGGGGGGCGAGTCCAAGGTTTCCAGACCGAAAATGTTGTAGATACGTACCACAAGCTACAGGCCAGAAATTAGAAAGAAGTAGAAGCGTAGCCATATATAGACCCAAATGTAACTACAAAAATAAATGTGTTTTGTGTTGTTTGAACATGCAGAGACAGTCGTCTGGTAACCTTGGCCTTGAACTCTGGACAATTTCAAGCTGTGTCGTAATATCGGACAGTGAAAATTGTGTAACATTCTAATATCTTAGATATGATACTTACGAAATAGGTATATCACCGACTATTTATTAACGAATAAATCGTTAAACAGATCAATTTAACTTGATAAAAGGCACTGTTGAGAGAGAAAATATTGTGGTAATAATGCAGTAAAATGAGTAGATCGCACGAAATAAGCCGAACACTGCCGTGAATCACCGAGTTACTAGTTACTAATGATAACACGACCCATGATATGAAGTTTGGTGGATATTCGTATTATCGTCGCTGTGCATTATTTCTTGCTAGTGCAACAAAATTTTATTTAGGTTAGAGTCTGTTCGAAAAAAAAATGGCATTGAGGGCGCTATGCTTTAGCAACTACAAGCAACACTTTCGACTTGACGAGTTTGACTAGCAACACAATCGAGACGTCAGTTCTCAGTTCCCATTTTTATCCGACTGCGTAAGGTTATGAGGAGGGTTATGTTTTTCGAGTGTATGTGAGTATGTATGTTTCTATATGAACGCCTACAGCCTAAACGGCTTGACCTATTTTGATGAGCGAGGTGTCGTTAGATTAGATTCGTTTTCACTCCTCTGTGTCTGGGCGTTATAGGCTATGTTTTATTTATTTATAATAATAATAATATATCTCTTGTAAAATTATTAAAAAAAAACGTTTTTTCGTAATTCCTAATGAACATTTTTCCTAATAAACAAGTAATTTTGATAGAATTATTCTAGAGAATGGGCATTTATAATTTGTTACATCGATTTTATGCATACTTTCTCACAAATAATAATTATAGTTGTCCCTCCGGATAGCGTGCTTAATATTGTTAAAGCTCGTGAGGCAAGAGAAAACTTTAATAAATTAGTCCTATACTGTGGCATAGTGAATGTAGGCAGCTTGCGTCGCCTGCCCACCGCATCGTCCGGCGCACACAGCCGCAGCGCCTCCAGTACCTTGCTCCAGTCCAGTATCTCGTGGTGGTGCAGGTGTTAGATTCACCATGGGGTAGCGGGATTTTGTCATTTTGATTATATTCTTAAACTATCCATGATGACTAATATTGACGTATTATCTACCTATAATTAGGGTAAGATTGTAATTAGATGGAAGGAAACGATAAGTAGATTACTCAACTTTCATATTTATTACTTTATCAGAGTATCCTTTATTTTATGGATCCCGAGAGGGTATTCCATGGCACTGCAATGATTCTAACTCCACATTCACAAGGCCCTAGACGTCTGAGAAAGAACGTGGACAAGAAAACTCAGCGCCATCATTATTCCTAAACACATAGTATAGGTTACACCAATATCACAGGTACAATATAAATAAGTACCACGATCTATATAGAATATCAAAATAGAATATAGAATGGGTACACCGTTAACGATACAGAGTTTACACTTAGCTTTGGACGTCAGCTCAGCCCGGCCACCTTCAACAGAATGTACAGAATGTTCCAATCGAGCCATATTTAAAGGCTTGTCGCCATTTGCAAAGTAGAAAGGGAATTCCATTACAAAACAAGTATGGCGGCCTCGATGGTGGATTTGATTCTACTGCTAACATGTTCATTTACTTTACTTTAATCGAATCAATACAACACCAAATCTTTAAGTAAAACACCACTCCGCTTCCGACGTAAACAATTAATAACGGATTAAGTGGTGGACTTGGTGATCCATTAAACCCCAGTTTTCCTTAAGTTTACTGGATCACCATGTTATGTTTTATACACAAATTTATATGATAAAATATCCAATTATCATAGTTCAAAACATCATAATAAATCCCTAACCTAACACGGCCAGACTGACAGTGCTGCGTCCTCGAAGCACAAAAACAAAACAAATTAGAAAATTACTTAAAAATTAATTATGACTAAATATAATTCTAGTAATTAGTATTTTACATGATTTCCTAACTTTCCTACTGGGACTATCCTTCTACACATTACCTGGTGCATACGAGTCCGACGCCCATCGTCCGCCACCGCCGACGTCGCCTAGATCTCTACACCAGGTCGACTGGCGGTTGTAGAAGAATAATCCGTCCGTACCCACCCTCATTGTCATAGTCATTGTCAGAGAGTTATATAGCCATAGTCATCACAGTCTTAGTCTAGTGACACTGATATTCTCAACATCTACTCGCCGCCAATAGCCTGATCAGTACACCCGAGTACGGACGTTCGGCGATAGTTAGTAGCTTATGCAATAATTATACAATACAAAAGTAATTAGTATTATCGACTTGAACAGGACTATCCTCCTACACATTACCTGGTGCATCCGAGTCCGACGCCCATCGTCCGCCACCGCCGACGTCGCCTAGATCTCTACACCAGGTCGACTGGCGGTTGTAGGAGAATAATCTCAAAACTAAACCTAAACAGGACTATCCTCCCACACATTACCTAGTGGAAATGAACCCGGCGCCAATCGTCCACCACCGCCGAGCTCGCCAGAACAACTACACCAGGTCGACTGGCGGTTGTAGGAGAATAGTCCGACCATCTCACCCTCATACTGTCATAGTCATTATCAAGAAGTTATATATTCATAAACGTCACAATCTTAGTCCAGTGCCACTGATACTACTCGCTGCCAATAGTCTCACCAGGGCCACTCAGAGACGGCCGTCCAGCGATAATTAGTAATTATACCATAATTTATACAATAAAAACTTATTTAAATCAATAGAAGTTACTCATAATACACCTGGATCCAATTTTATTACTATTACGTTTTAATTGAGAGTGAAAGTGAGGAAAAAAAATGTTATAGATTTTTGGTGCATTACAAATAACTCAGTAATTAAATAGAACTAGTAACGATATCGATGAAAGGGCTTCACTTTCATTCAATACACTAGAATCATCACTGATGTACCTCATTTTACATATTTCCATATCACAAAGCACCACAAAGTCGTTTTTATATACATAACGAAATAATCTAAAGAAGTTGTTGTCAAATGGTACCGACAACCCCAAACCACAACAAATCGCACCCTCTCAGGGTCCCACGTGGCTTGAGCACTGTAACAAATATACTGTAACTTGTATTTCTTTACTTCGAGGGTTTCTCAATGTTGAATCATTTTGTAAGTGTAGATTGTAGACATCCCAGTGCACTGCGCCAACTCGATTATCTGGGAAGAAAAATAACCACATGTAGTGCTCGCTTATCCTGACATTTTTATTTATTTAATTGTAACGTAAACTCTGGTCCTCCCAGTTTGTTTGTTACTTTAATTATTACATTTGTTTTATACAAAAACCAGAAAGTAGGCTGACGGCTCGACTTATGATAAGCGATAACCGTTGCCTATGGACAACGTACTTGCATCCACTAAGAATAAAACTGACGAATTATAATGTGATATAATATATCATGATATTTAGATTGAAGAGAAAAAAAATAAAAAAATATGAGGATTTTATTACCTACCATTAAAAAAGAAAGAAAAAGAAAATAATTCGGTATTTGTTCTTGTGACTTTTACTAATTGGGATTTCGTAATATCAAAATATTATTTGTCATTTAATTGGTATTAGGAGTTTTTTTTTTATTATTTTTTAGGGTTCCGTACCTCACACGGCTGTGTTTTTCTCTTGCTACAGAAAAAAAAACTTCACAGTTCTCACAAAAAAGTTACTGCCGAACATTTCACAAAAACGCATATTTCGACACCCTTATTATAACGCAGTAGTGTAATAGGGGCACTTCACAACATAATTTGATGTATTCGAAAAGTAAGTTCACGATATCGAATAATAGTACCTCACCATAAGGGTATCACCTCTTTATAAGAGTAATTTTTTTTTTTATTTATTTAACAATTGTTTATACAATCATTGTAGAATAGGTATAATTGGTAGAATGGACCAATCAATTTTAATGAGATTATTTTGTTTTTGCAAGTATATATTTTGCATGACAATGATTGTGATTACTATTCTTTGAAACTAGCATTTCTTTTAAAGAAAATAAAGTTCAACTCATCTTTGATATCCATTGTCTGGCGAACGATGCTCCAATTTTCAACGGCTGTGGCACAGTTGCGGTTGCAGTGCATAGCCACGTGGCACAGGCAAAAGCTGCTTGACGATGTTGACTCAGGGCCCGAGAAACCAGTTGGGACCCACAAGTCGCGGTTTCACTGGAAAAAAAAAATAACACGAAAATATCTGGACAATTTGGGTGAATCCCACTTCTGATGTTAGATTCACCATGGGGTAGCGGGATTTTGTCATTTTGATTATATTCTTAAACTATCCATGATGACTAATATTGACGTATTATCTACCTATAATTAGGGTAAGATTGTAATTAGATGGAAGGAAACGATAAGTAGATTACTCAACTTTCATATTTATTACTTTATCAGAGTATCCTTTATTCTATGGATCCCGAGAGGGTATTCCATGGCACTGCAATGATTCTAACTCCACATTCACAAGGCCCTAGACGTCTGAGAAAGAACGTGGACAAGAAAACTCAGCGCCATCATTATTTCTAAGCACATAGTATAGGTTACACCAATATCACAGGTACAATATAAATAAGTACCTCGATCTATATAGAATATCAAAATAGAATATAGAATGGGTACACCGTTAACGATACAGAGTTTACACTTAGCTTTGGACGTCAGCTCAGCCCGGCCACCTTCAACAGAATGTACAGAATGTCCCAATCGAGCCATATTTAAAGGCTTGTCGCCATTTGCAAAGTAGAAAGGGAATTCCATTACAAAACAAGTATGGCGGCCTCGATGGTGGATTTGATTCTACTGCTAACATGTTCATTTACTTTACTTTAATCGAATCAATACAACACCAAATCTTTAAGTAAAATACCACTCCGCTTCCGACGAATAGTAAACAATTAATAACGGATTAAGTGGTAGACTTGGTGATCCATTAAACCCCAGTTTTCCTTAAGTTTACTGGATCACCATGTTATGTTTTATACACAAATTTATATGATAAAATATCCAATTATCATAGTTCAAAACATCATAATAAATCCCTAACCTAACACAGGCATGTACTTGCAGAGCACGACTTCGCGCCGCACGCAGAACGCTCACTCTGCTGTACCCATGCCGATTACTAACAGGCTCGGGCACATCAGCGGCTAGAAAGAATACACGCCATATTCCTTTAGATACAGGAAGCATGTGAATTTATTTTGGATTTTCTCCAACAACGAGATATATTTCTCTTCACCAGAATTCCATATTATGGTGCTCGTTTCGAGCCGGTTGCGAACGAGTGCATTCTTATCACTCAATCAATCAATCAATCAATAACACTTTATTGACACCACACAAAGAGTAAAAATAACAAAAAAACACTTATAAAACAATGGCACAAAGGGCGGTCTTATCGGTAACAGCGATCTCTTCCAGACAACCTTAACCACTCCGGTATTGTTAAATGATTTGCATTGACGTAATATAAAACTAAACTCCTGAATGCTTTCCCACAAATGTCGATAATTAATATATTTAATTTAATTACATTATAACTAATGTTTTATTAAATAATTATACAATTTACATAAATTATACTAAAACTAATAAATAAATAATAAATATTTGTTAATAATATTATATCGTTACCATAAAACTTAAAATTCAGAGATATGTGCAAGATTGAGTTATGGTAAAGTATCCAAATAAAATAATAAATAATAATATAAATATTATTATTTAATATAAGTATATATTAAATAATAATATTTTTATTATAACTAATTATAAAATTACCGGAATGATTTATTCAAACGCAACGTATTTGTTGAACGACTTACACAAACTACCAAAAAATTCAAAAAAAAATTTTTTAAGGATTCACAGTCATTCGAATTAGGAATCAGGTCGGAAAATGTATCTCCGTCTCTGTCATTTTGTATCGAACTGACAGAGATGGAGAAATGGTTTCCGACCTGATTCCGAATCCGACAAGTTGTGAATAGTCCTACAGGTCACTTAATCAAGCTCTCTTGCGACACAACATTAAATTTGGTAACTACATTGCGCCTAATAGTACTCATTGAGTTTACAAATAAAAGTAAAAGTATTTTAAATAGTTTGTACCCAATATGTATTTAAATTTTTATCCAAAACATCCAAACCAGTTGCGTAATAAAGTAGGTATATAGCATAGACCAGTTAGAAGATACTACTTATCAGACGACCGACGACTGAACATTTTCTTGAGCTGTTAACTTATCTGTGCTGGGGTGAAATTGAACCCTTCCTCCCTCGCACCGCATCCCACCGCCAACAAACATAGCTATAGATATTTATGTTTAAGGTGGATATACCTACATATACCTATGCAGATATTTATTAGTATACTTAACTATAATAGGTGTTGTACTATTAGAAAATAAAACAACAATATTCTGTATTGATATTTATTTTTATCAATGTAGCATTGTCGTCCGCATTTCGAGCCGAGCAATGTCAGTGCCCTTCAATGAAAATGATGGGAGAAACCAAAAATACTAAACAAAACCAATGTATCACCACTCAAACATAAATAAATACCATGCGAAAGACTGTCTCAATACAAGAATCACTATCTCAAAACACTCTGTGAAGCTTCTGATTATACTCGACGGTATGGTGGAGGAAGAAGTGCAACTCGACGCACTTAAAACGTAGTAAAATAAAAAAGAAAACTTCATACTAAATCGAAAAATAAATCAAACATCGTCTAAGCAGCAAACGCCGCCATTGTGATGTGAATGAATAAATTAATAAAGAATGAATGAAAGACGAACAAGGAGAGAAATGAAGTGCGTGAGGGGCAGGGTTTAATTTCCCACCAATCTTGTTCTATGGAGAGTTTTTTTTCTATGGGAGTAAATCAGCAGTGGTATATAGTTACGAAATGGGGCGTCCAAATGCATAGTCAGTTCCTAGTAGCTATAAGCTACCAACATCTTTGCCTCCACTGGTGGTAATCAAGAAAAAATCCCAGTCGCCGATGGTTACGCAATTAGTTTCTCCGTAATTTTAATAGAATTGTCACATGTAATAATTTGTTGAAAATTAAAAGTAGTCTAATAACAAGTCACATACTAAAATTAAGTTATATCTTTACGAATCTGAGTCTATATCTGACTCAGAATCAGAGACTATCACTTGGGGCCGGTTGATTACGATTTGATCTAATAAAAGAGCAGACGGTGGGTGAAATACCGCAGTACGCGTTTTCAATTCTTTCAAACACTTCAATGGATTTCTATTCAAAATTCTCAACCAAATTTCGTCCATGAGCGGAATTTCCTTAGTAGAAATGAATTCTAAATTTGGACAAATAGAAAGCAAAAATTGCAACAGATCATACCCATTTCTTGTAGATGAAAGCTCCGTAGAAAGATTTTTTAAGTTTTTAAATAACGGACTTGTGATAGAGAGAGAATGGAGCAAATCGCACGTTGACGATTCTATTTAAAAACGACAACAATATATTAATAAACTTTCCAGATTTGGACATGATTGACTTATACACATCAATGCGTTTAAATCTATCTGAGAGACAGAGTTAAACTCCAAATAGAGCAAATTACGCCCTCTTAAGCGTAATAGTTGATCAACATGATCTGCATGAAATTCGAATCGTGATAGAGTTAGTTTACGTAATTCCTCTAAATGTTGTAAAGGCATCAAAAAGTTTTCATCTTCTTCGTTATTCGTAATATCTATTTCTTGGATATGTGGAAACATTTCAACAACTAACTGTAACTGCTGCGATGTTATTGACAACCCCCTTCCATCCACATTAGATTTTAACTTAAATCTTTTCCCAGAATTTATGTTTAAGGTTGTCATGTGTATTAAAACCTTTAATAGATCCGGTGGAGAAGTTTCTACATATTCAAGATTTTCACAGGACATGAGAAGTGTTGCAATACCTTCTATATTATCGCTTGGATATAAATCAAGTTTTCTTAAATGACGCAACCGAGTTAAACTACTGATACAGTTTTCATCAAATTGACTATTAGAATTTAAAGTTAAAACCTCGATTAATTGGCAGTTTTCTGCTATGCACATTAAAATATTATCGAATTTCATATAGCATTTTAAGGTTAAGTCATTGAGATTATGCAAGTCTTTCAACAATTCCATAATATCTACTTCTTTAATATCAACTGTATTTGTATAATCAGACAATTTTAATTCACTAAGACTAGAAAGCATGTTACATTTAGCACACAATGAGGGAAGAAATATACCTGTGCCATAGTCGTAAACGGATAAACGTGTCAAGCCTTTTGTAAATAATGTTTCTATGAACCGCCCGATTACAATATTATAATAGTAATTGTCTAAAGAAGTTAACGATTCTTCAATTTTGATTAATGATGACGATAATGCATCTGCTAACTTGTCATGAAGCTTACATGGTAAATAACGCTCTACGTAGTCTCGAATAACTTCAATGTTCCGCGACAGCATGAGCTCAGCAGTCGCCGGGTTGCGCTCGTGTATTTCAGATAAGGGAGACTGCAACAGTGTCGCCTGTGCTGCGATCCACTCCCCGAGTCTCTCTATCGACAAATTTTCAAGAGTTGGAGGTTGTCGCACTAGATACTTCATTACCTATTGTTTACCTGTAATATAAATAAAAAATGTTTAAACAATTATTGCATTTAAAATTAACTCCGAAAAAATTACTTTAGGTTATCACAATCAAGGATGTTTCAAGGGAGGTGGGTCCAAGGTGTCCAGAACTCCAGACCGAACGTGTTGTAAGTACGTACCACAAGCTAAATGTCTAATTACAGGCCAGAAGTAGAAGCGTTTATAGTTCCAACCATGGAGGAAACCATAATATACATACATTTAAGGAGGAATCGTACCGCTATGATACTTAAGTGCCATGTGCCATCTATACTTTGCGCTGAAGTATCATGATTAGCTATACTTATAAAGAAATATCGGTAACAAATAGGGAAACAACGGTAATTAAATATCGATATATACTGATGTTTCGGAACTGGGTTCGAAAGGATAACATTTTACTCTGAGTGAATCAATGTTAAAGTTTATTAAACTCATCATCATCACTATAAATAAATTTTATAGAAAAAATATACCTATTATCTGATATTGACAAAGTACACGTGGTTCGTAATTTGACATATGTATTTTTTTTTTGTGGTTTACATGATGCCAGTGCTAAGATATTACACAACACAACTTAGATACTTAAATATATATTACTTTACAGCAGCAGAAACCATAGAAACAAACTAATCGTTTATTTCTATTAGTATTATTCTGCTCTTAGATTATTCTACTATACGATATATGCGCGCGTCTGGTAACCTTGACCTTGAACTCTGGACAATTTGACAACTTATTGTAGGTAATGTCGGATAGTGAAAATTGTGTAACATTCTTACATCTCAGATATGATACTCACGAAATATATTAAAACAGATTAATTTTACTTTATACAAAACACGTGGCACTGTTGCGAGGATAGGTGTGATTAATTACTCCGAAAATAATGTGGTATATTGCAGTAAAACGAGCAGATCGCACAAAATGAGCCGAATACTCTGTGAATCACTGAGTTACTAATGATAACACGACCTAGGGATTGCAATCTGGCACGATTCGGCAAATCGGGCCGGATTGGTACCTACTTTGTTAAAAATACCCGTATTTTTAGGTTCTACAAATCTTGAGTTATCTCAATATCAAGTGCCATAATGATTCGTTTAGCCATTTAGTCGTAAAAAGCTTGCAAACATAGAAAATAGTTACCTAACTAATATATGAAATATTTCCGAACCATTAATTAAATGTAACATTAGCAGTAACTATAATATGAAACAGACTTACATTTAATAAAATTAGTCTTGACAATTTGTACAGAATTAACAATAGAATATATTTTTTTTCGTCAGCCAACCTCAACGCTCACTTCTAGGTATCAGCTTCTAATAACCTCTACGATGACTGATCTTGGCAAAAGCGTCACTTAATGTGTGGCCCCTAATTCCCCACAATGGTTTTTTCAGAATTCACCATGTCATCAATAAATTAGGGCCTACTTTCGCAACAAATACTCATTAACTTAGCTTCTAAATTTAACCGACATAAAAACAACTAAACTGATTATTTTGAATAAGTCGCCTTGAATATATATATATATTAAATCTTAATAATGAATTATTTGCAAACACACAGAATAATTACATCAAACTTTGTAACACCCCTTTTTTGTGTTAAATTAAAATTGCGCAATGGGTACATATAATATAATATAGTATAACCAAAAATTAATCAAGTTTTTAATATCCTTGAGCAAATAAAATGCAAACTTTAGCGGTTTTTATCAATATGAATTAACCAAATATTGTTTTCTTAAAACATTACTTATCATAAAATACTACTGGGTATAAAGAAACCAAAATAATTATTTTATTTTGCACAGAAACACCTAGCATTGTGCTTTTTTTTGCATATCGGATCATCGGATCCGGCGGATATTACAGTTGTGCGGATGTTCCGGATCCGGTGTTGTTGGACTACCTACCGGATCCGGAACACCGGATCATGACATAAAAATAAATTTAATATCTATTAAATTTAAAAGTACATCAATTAAGAACAGATATTATAAACAGGTAGTCCTCCTCTCTCCTATATTGCTGCACCCGACAGTGTCCATAAAATGCATTTATTTAATTTACCATTTACCGACATTGTAATAATAAGGAATAGCAATAAAATATCTGAATCGGATTGCAAACCCTACACGACACATGATAATATGACGTTTGGTGGATATTCGTATTATCGTCGTCGTGCATATATTACTTGCTAGTGCAACTAAATTATTTAGGTTAGACTCTGTTCGTAAAAGGAGAACTAATGAATATGGCATTGATGTCGCTGCTGTCCTTATTTTATTCTACTAGCAACACAATCGAGATGTTAGCTACCATTATTTGCCACGATAGTTCTCGCTTTCCAAACAGATAGTAATAACAGTTTTCTCAGGCATTATATTGTGTGACGATGGCTATATTATCAAATATACCTTTAATCCAGATCTTATAATATTCGTAAAAATAAAATAAATATAAGTACAGCTTAGGTACCGTCGACAGTTTGAGTCCTCCATTTGCACTATAATTTTGATTTTTTTTATACTTACTATATTTTGTATGTATTTATTATAAAAAAAAACTTTAAAAAAGTCGACGATTACCTAAATGTAGTACATAAGTATAACTTATATTTGTCTAGCATATGAGAATGGTAAGTGCTGGCTGGCAGCACTACTTGCTCCCATGGTCATGAATAAATAAATAAAAAAGTGTTCGCGAGTAATATTGTTCTGTGGCATAGACCTAGAATGGGGTCAAAGGGGGTTCTGGTGTTCGCGCCGCGCTTTGTTCGCGCTTGTTTCACGCGGTGTGGTCATGTTCAATGATTATATTTTTGTCTTTATGACCTAATAAAATAGTACTTAGATTTTTTACTTTATCTTTTGCATAGCTTTATGCTTTGTATGACACGCAATTCACTGTGCTAGTAATTCGTAAGTAGTAAAATGTAATAATTACTAAGTACACTGTGCGTAATATAAGAACACCAGTAACCGATAGACAAATTAAAATTACGTTTAAAGAACTAGGCGCAGTTCAATATGGCGCAGTTCAATGACAGGAACTCTCATAGTAGTCTTTTTATCAGGGTTAGCAGTTTATACACGTGTCTTCATAATCACAGACTGATTTCGATGATATTTAAGTGACTATGAATGTTTAGGCTTTTTACCCGACTGGGCAAGAAGGAGGGTTATGTTTTAGAGTGTATGTATGTGGGTATGTTTCTATATTACCTCCTCCTACCTACTTTCTTACTGTCGACTGTACCTAAGCTGTACTTAGGTAGATATATTGTATCTGTTGCCGTTAGCAAAAAATCACGTTTTTTGTATGGGAGCTTATTAGATTTTTTTTTCTTCTTTTTTTTAGTAAGTATTTGTTGTTATAGCAGCAACAGAAATACATCATCTGTGAAAATTTTAACTCTCTTACTATCACGGTTCATGAGATAGACGGACGGCCACACAGCGAAGTCTCAGTAATAGGGTCCCGTTTTACCTAATAACGGGCGCTGAGCGAAATTTGCATCGCTATAAGAGTTGAGAGTAACCCTGCTGATCGATTTTGCTCTTATTTGATATTCTTATTTAGAAAATATTACTACTTAAAATATTACTTACATGTATGTGTACGCAGTTTTTGTGGAAAAACCATCTTTTGGTATTCGGGTCGGACAGGCGGCGCCTACTGTCCTTTGCTCACTTTCTTTCATCCGTCGTCACTGAAACCAAAGAGTATTGTACTATACAGACTGAAACTAACGCTTATCCATCTGTTTAGTTATAGGTACCAACCTATTATAAAACACACACTAGTAGAGATTACATATGTGGTGTGTTGTACCAATATGAATAAAAATAACCAAGGAAACTACCTAGTTGTAAGTTACTCGCAGTACCAACGAATAAAATCTGTTTGCATCCGAATACGGCTTGACAGAGAGAGTATAGAAAAAATGGGACCGTCACTATCGCATTTTATTTTGAAATATGTTCCACTTCGGGATAATAAATACACAATGTGATAAATTAATTATTATTCATATTAAAAACCAAAAATAACACAAAAACACATATACATAAATTTAAAATATTTTTTCTGGCGTTGACTGCTAAAAGTGTTGGTATCCTTTCTAGATTTTTTTTGAAAGCTGTACCTAACATACGAATTTACTCGTGAGTCAGTGTGTTCGTGTTTATTTCCCGTAAATTTGGAGCGTTATATCGTGTTTTGTCTACTTGCTGTATAAAATTGATTTCCCACAATATTTTGTGAGTACCTACTGCATTGCAGATTTCATTAAAAGATTCAATTTCGTTTAAAAAAAACGTTTTTTATGACTTATTTTAGGTACATTAAATTTTTTATTAACTGATTGGGAGTTAGGTTAGGTTCTTAACACTGTTATGTGTTTCAACACAGGGCGTCAGTTTTAACTTTACCTAGGTATTGATTTTCCATAAGACTAAGCGTATCACTTCACGCTACACATTTGGTATTTTCATATTATTTGGTATATTACTAAACAAATATTATTCTTAGATACGTAATCTAAATAATATACTACTTTTTATACGAGTCTGATAAGGAGGGAGGAATCGACAACTTATTATGAAAAACCTTTAATAATTATTTTAGTAGAATCCTTTGATTGTTTATTTCAATGCAATTTTAATTTTCTGATTGAATATTTATTATTATTAATTACGGTCAAAATAACATACTAACATAACAATTATAGTTTAATGAATTGATAAAAAAACCGACTTCAAAATACGAAATTCCTTTAATTAGATGACATTTTTCAGTTATATTTGTTATAAAAGCCAAATTACTGAATCGATTTTGATAAAATTTATAGGGGACTACTTCTGAGGTATAATCATAATCATTTTATTAATAACACATGTTACAAGTCAAAAAATAAGAGAAAAATTAAAATACATAGTATGAGTCAATCTACCAATCTAAAAATATCTACCAATATCTACCAATAAAAAAAAATCATCAAAACCAATTCCTTAATAGCGGAGTAATCGCTGAACAACCAATAAAAACACATATTCGAATTGAGAAGCTCCTTCTTTTTGGAAGTCGGTTAAAAATAATTATTGTCGTTAATACATTATAATAGATAGTGGTTTCATGAAGATAAAAAGCGAATATTTTTTTTAGTATAAAAATAAAACGATTTTGTGATAATTATGTAGCTACAAGTACATATGTATTATTTATGATTTTATGTTACCCTATTGTGTTTATAAATAGAAAATTAATAAATTCTTAAAGCATGAGTAGTAAACGACTATTGTCAATATTTCAGGTAACTAAAAATGGACTTGATCTATCTAGTGCGACAATCTCCAACTCTTGAAAGTTTGTCGATAGAGAAACTCGGGGAGTGGATCGCAGCACAGGCGACACTGTTACAGTCTCCCTTATCTGATACACACGAGCGCGACCCGGCGACTGCTGAGCTCATGCTGTCGCGGAACATTGAAGTCATTCAAACCTATTTAGCACGTAAATTACCCTATAAGTTTCACAATAAGTTAGCAACTGTATTAGTACCCTTATTAGTTAACAATGAATTATTTTCTATGTTAGAATAAAATTTTTCTCCAAACTATCAAAGCATCATGGGAGTAACACTTGAAAAGCAGCATGGGAGTAACACTTGATCGTTTTCTAAATTGGGAACCTCAAATCAATAACCTCTGTTGCCGAATCCGAAAAATGACTCACTCATTTAAAAAATTGGGTTCTGTTGTTGATCTCAACACCTTAAAAATTGTCTACATAGCTTTGTGCCAAACGATACTCAGCTATTGCATTGTGTGTTGGGGATCTGCCAACAAAAGCCTCTTTATAAAATTAGAACGAGCACAGAGACTAATTCTAAAAGTGGCGTATAAGAAACCGTACCAATACCCCACAGCTGATTTGTATAGCGAAACAGGATATCTGACAGTAAGGCAATTATATATATTGGCAGTGACCATGCGGTTCCATAAATCAGCCTTAGGTAACATTGACGTGAGTGCATGTTACCATCTCTGCCAGTCATACATCGGATCATTCAGAACTCTATCAATCAACCAACCGGAAGTGCTGACCGGAAGTTTCACGGACAGAACGTGCGATTGTCACTAGAAATTTATCAAATTTGAATATTGTGCAGTCAATAATTTGGTAACGTAGCTATCTATAATCAGAAATACGTTTAAATATTACTTGCCCGAGTTGCATGCTTGCATGCTATGTGAGCGGAAACAGAGGGCCTTGATTTTTAATAGTATT
The DNA here is from genome assembly GCA_947563715.1 of Lycia hirtaria. Classification (NCBI taxonomy): domain Eukaryota; kingdom Metazoa; phylum Arthropoda; class Insecta; order Lepidoptera; family Geometridae; genus Lycia; species Lycia hirtaria. The sequence continues at coordinate 8,883,117 of OX387387.1, read as the reverse complement.
TTAAGATCACAATTTTCTGTTTCACCTGTTTTACAAGAAATAAATGAATTTGAATCCGTTTCAGTGCACTGTCTGATTTTAGGTGTTTTACTTGACAGGAGTTTCTGATTCCATAAGTTTGTTAGAGCCATAAACTCATAAAGATACCCCAAGTGTACCTTGTTGACACGCTAGGTACATCTAGCGTGTCAACAAGTACGATAAAAAATCGCAGTTTAGATTTATTTAATAGAATAGATGATATATACTTCCGAATTCCGATTCGATATTTTGTCAACTAGTTACTAGCGTACAAGCGCGCGGATGCATTGTGTTGAACAGATTTCGCGCGGATGGAACATTCCATCACAAAATCGTTTGTGTGACGTCACAGTCGGTACCAAAAATGACGCACGCAAGGTTTTCATATAAATGAAGTCGCATGCTCCATCTACTATGTCTATAAGTTTCATTTGTCCGAACAAGTATTAGGTCAGGTTCGTGAGGCTTCTGTATTATTACAGAAACATAACACAGAAACTTTCGTATCATAAAGATTACATAATTCTGATTATAAATAGGTAACCTTAGGTATATTATATGGGTGGTTTTTCCGAATGCTACTTTTCAATGTCCATCAAACTTCCGCCCCAAAACAGCGCAATTTCCGAAAATAAATATTTCGAAAATTATTTCACCGAGATTGACATTTCATTGATCAAAGCTGTGCCTTTAGTGAAGGTTTTTTTTGGAAGCTCTAACCGATTTTGATGATGAAAACATATAGTTTCCCTGAATCCCAACAAACACTGTGTTCTGAAAACCGCCACAATCATCAAAAATTATATTATTAATTAATGAGGATTGAAAATGTGTCAAACTAAATTGTGATTTCAAATATTAATATTGTCGTGATCTCATGATCACGACATCTTATCTCATGATAAGTGTTTCATTAAATTATTTCAAAGTACTTGTAAAGAAAATAAATTGTAAAAACCAAAAGACTTGATTATTTGTTCCGTGCCGATATCCGGAATCCATGTTGAGTGAAACGTCAGTCTTTTCTTGGTTTCGCGCCTTAGCTTGTTCCCCCCCTTCGGCTTCCGGCGCCATTTTCGCTTGATTTTGGCGGGTAAGATGGCGGCACGAGAAGCATGACGTGCGGTTTTTACCTCATTATAGCGTCGATTTTCGTAACGGTTGCAAGTCTTAGCTATTTAACACGTTAATGTACATAATTTTACTTGAAAATTATTGCAAAGTGTATCATTAAACCCTCCCTTTAATATGGAGGACGAAAATCGTGTCAACTTAGAAAATAGTGATAATTCTAATGTAAGTGCGTCACGAAAAAGGAATCGTTCTCCAAGTTCGAGCAATGATTCGGCATCGTCACGGGATTCCAGTCCGGTAAGGAGGCCGAAACGTCCCAGGAGAGATTCTGTAAGTGATTTAAAATTTCAAGTATTGTCCCAACAAATGGCTTTTCTGACGAATCTGATAACTCAGAACCAAAATGAGCCAAAAGCTAGTACACCGCAGGCAATACCAGCGGTCAATGAACCCGCAGCGATCGACCGTTCGATCGGTAACGTTTTAGGTTTACGACCACCGCAAGGCGTAAGCGAATCTAATAATCAGCTAAAACTGTTTGATTTGTCAACTACTTTAAAAGATCCTCCATTCCCCAAATCAAATGAGGCTCACCTATCTGAACTAACACAGCTACAGCGTTTTAAATGTGATGATTGGAATGCTATTCGTTTTTCGGAAGCTCAAAAGAAATATGCATCTACCCCCGGTTTTGTAGAATTAAGTATAAATGATGAATTACGACGTTTTAATGCATCTGGGGCCAATGATGATCGCTTACATTTGTTAGAGCGTACTTATGCGGCTTTGACTAATGCCATTATAACACAAAAAGATGAACTGCGCATCACTCTTCAAACGTTAGTGGATTGGTCGAACAATAGTGAAACTACCCTTTCACCTAGGTCGCTGTTCGATAAAATTGAGCAGATATTCGGTAAGGACTCTAACTACACAAAGGTGACTGACGACATTTTGCAAATATGTTGCGGTAGAAGAGCCGATTTTATTCACTCGCGTAGGGAATCAATTCTCAAACAAATTCCAGAAGAGTATCATTGTGGAGTTTTACGAAAAATTCCACCGGATGCGGTAAATATTTTTGATGGTGGCTTACTGGCTACCTACCTACAAAAAATAGGAGGGGCTGAAAAACTGATGGGCTCCATGCAAGCACAACAGCACATAAGAACAGGTACTAATAGTCAAAGACGTGACTACGACGGAACTTCGAAACCGGTTACGAGTAGTCAGACGACAGATAATTCATTTAGACGAAACCTATCGACCTCCAAGGACAAGTTCAAAGGCAATGGGAAGTCTTATATGAACAATAACTCTAAGAACAAACACTATTCTAAGGGTAAGAAATCGAAATCACCTAATAAAAACAATCGTGCATGACTAGAACGTCTTTCCCGGGAACTGTCTAAGGCAATAGGTACATATTTGAAAAAATCTGGGTGTTACCGTACATATCCTCGTACTACTCAGAATATCATTGCCTCTCGGGACAGTAATGCTAGAATTGACAAAACATATCTGCGGAACATTCAACGTGGACTAGTCTGTGCCGGTTCTGACTCTGCGTCTGAAATTTCTGGCCGCTATCAGGAATACCGTTCTCAACACGAATTTCCTGTCGGAACCGGCGTGCCTAACGCTACGCAGGGCACTATACAGCACTTTGACGTCCGAACGCAGTTGGTCCCTCACACAGGCCCAGCTCCTACTGGGGAGACTCAACTTTGCGTTATTTCTCCAACATTAAAGAATTCTACAACTACCGACACTGATACACTTCAGCAGATAGTTGCTCATTATATACAAACAGGACACGTTTCCAGAACCCTTGTTTGTCGTGACGCAGGGGCTGACGGTAACTATACATACCTTGCCACTGATATACACAAACAAAATTCCCCAGTTACTTTCGATGGGTACTCTCAAATAGCCACGTCATCATTCATGGCATGTGGTACTACAGAGACTAAGGCCGTGGTTCGCTCTCCAGAACTACAATCTTCGGAATCAATTTTAACGGTACATAACAACGTCGACAATACGTCAGGGACTCAATCCACAAGCTTCCAACCTCCTGGAATCGTACAGCACCCCGTGTCTTCCACGAGTTCCAGCCGATGCGAGTCGAACAGTATTGTATCAAATACAAATTTAAACTTTACTGATTTCGGTTGGATAGATGAGATCAAAGATTGGTCGGATGAGGATAAATCTCTACTTATGTCCAGTTGGCGAAAATCTACTATAAACACGTACAGACCTGCATGGATTAAATGGAGGAGATGGTGCCTATCTAATGACATCTCCTTTAAAAACCCAAGTCCTGAACAAGTAGCTCGTTATCTTGCACATCTACACAATGACGAAGGTTTGGCTTATCGGACTATCTTGGTGCATAAATCGGTGATCGCTACATTTACGAATCTTACGGAAAAAGTCAATTTATCGTCAAATTTCTTTGTGAAACACATCCTGAAAGCTATTTCAATTTCGAGGGAAAAAGCAGTAAAGCCACCTATATGGAATGTGAAACACTTCTTACAGTATTTAGAGACTAATACGCCAGATCATAGTAACCTGTATCAAGTATCCCGTCGTACGGCCATATTACTGTTACTGGCGTCGGGGCGACGAGTGCATGATCTTACCCTCTTAAAAATCGAATCGGAGAAAATTATAGACGAAGGCGATGCGATTATCTTTTGGCCCACTTTTGGGTCAAAAACTGACGACACCAATCATAGACAATCGGGTTGGAGATTGCGAAAACACCCAAACAGTAATCTCGACTGTGTATTTTGGGTCCGTCAACTGATCAGAATATCACAAGATCGCCGAGAGCAACGTAACTTGCCAGAGCTCTTTATTACAGCCAGAGGAGATCCCAAACCTGCATCCAGAACCGTAATTGGAGGTTGGGTGAAGTCCGTACTCCGCGACGCGGGTGTCGACGCCTCCCCGGGCTCGGTGCGCTCCGCAGTCGCATCCTTTAACTGGTTGGAGAAGTTTTCTATTGATCAAATTCTTGAAACTGGCAATTGGAGGCAAGAACATACATTTAGGACTTATTATCAAAAGGAAGTTTCCAATCAGGAATATAATCACACGTCTAGTTCAGTTTCTTTATCAAATTATTTTGATCCAGTGCGATAGTACTTACCCTTTAATTCAATTCCATAAACATGTACTAATAATGGATATATTTTGATTTTGTTAATAATTTCTAATACCATTAAAGATGATTACATTATATTTTTATTCAATCTTTTCAACTTCATCACATTATAGCGTCTTCAGAACTATCTAATATTTTGGCTACCAGGAGATAACAAACACATCACTCAACATGGATTCCGGATATCGGCACGGAACAAATAATAGAGAGTTTTAACTAACAATAAAACTTACCTATTATTTTTCTAACGATATCCGGAATCCAGGTAATGCCTACCTGGTACCTACATTGTTGAGTACTTATAATGAGGTAAAAACCGCACGTCATGCTTCTCGTGCCGCCATCTTACCCGCCAAAATCAAGCGAAAATGGCGCCGGAAGCCGAAGGGGGGGAACAAGCTAAGGCGCGAAACCAAGAAAAGACTGACGTTTCACTCAACATGGATTCCGGATATCGTTAGAAAAATAATAGGTAAGTTTTATTGTTAGTTAAAACTCTCTATTATGACTATAAAATGCATGCCAAAAATAAATTGTTAGTACAAGTATTTTAACTCTTTTATTTTAGTTTTAAATGGTTTTACGGTAACATACCTTATCCCAAAATCCCCCTCGCAAAATGTTGGTATGGTTCTAGACTAGAAGTTGTGTAGGGTTTGCAGTGTGCAATACTGAATTATCTAAAATTTTAATAATTTGTATGTGATTTAGAATCCTCTGCTATCCTCAGATTAGTTGCCAGAGAGAAGTTTAGTTACCAAAGGAATCAGAAATATACAAATAAGTATTTCTGATTCCTATGGTAACTAAATTTCAAATATAGATATCATATAAGTAAACCGTTTCTGTGAAAAATAATAACTAAATCAATTAATGATAGTAGAACACCAGATGAATCACGCGAAGAAACTCCCATAAAAACAGCGTCATTTCGGTAATTTTGAAACGATTTTGGTGATTTCATCGTATGTTGAAAACTTCCAAATTAGTTCCATGAACATTTTGTTGGGAGTCGACATAATTTTTCTAATATTAAGAAAACGTATCAGGAACTTAATTTTTCGCTAGTAGTAGATATTTCAAACTCGAGGTGGAATATAGGAAATGCCATCTTCGTTGAAATCTGTTACTTCATCTACCAAGATTACGTGGCTTATAAAATATAGGTACCTAAAACCTAAAGTACAGTATTTCGTAGTGATTGCCCAATCGGCCTCGAACACCGATCGCACGGGAAGCCACTAATTACCTAAAACAACCATCCTTTTGTTAGTTTCATAATTACGTACGTAGTTATTCATTAGATTCTTATTGCAATCGACGCATTTTGTGCGTCGATTAAGATTTTGTGTGTCTAAGAGAAAACTTTTTTTCTTAACAAGTTAATCTTTGTGAACGAATTGTGTGTTTCTGAACTTGAGAGTTTCAAAAATTATGATACAGGAAAAAGTATTGAATTATTAAAAAAAAAAATGAGTTTCGTGTTAATGTAGAAAAAAAACCAACAAAATACAAATCAAATAATACTTAAACAAAACTTATTAACTCAAAAATTAAGCATTTGAAAATTAAAAAGACTTATCGAAGTTTTGTAAGAAAGGGCTAAAAATGACGCTCGGAAAAAAAGTCGGGCACAGCGTAATCTTCGCTCTTGCATTAGCGGAAGTAACGTCATGGACCATAGACTTACCGGAAGTGCGGAAGTATATTTTCGAGAAAAACGAGAAGGAAGAAAGCGAGCATAAGTACGATGATTACATTGATTACAAATATAAAAATGAAAATAGACCCGTGTATTACAATAATATAAAGGGAAATAGTAAACATAATACAGAACACTACGAAGGCTACGAAAATACTGCCTACGCCAGGGAGTATGGATATGAATCATACATGGAGAAAAAAGTAAGTTTTTTTACACGACAACTACTAGATTACTAGTAATTCAGATCGAGAGTCTTCGTTCCCATGCGGCCTCTAAAGGCCATTTCTCGCAACAACGTATAGTTAATAATATATAAATCCGCGATTGATCATCATTACCATCAAGTCATGAGTGAAGATGCGGTCGAAAATGAATCACGTGGACTCGCGAGTTGGTAGTTGGTACACAACAATGTGGTGATGAGGCAAGATGGAGGTACCTATCTCAGTAAGACAAGCCTCATGGCTCAGCGGTAGTACGACTGCCTCCTGAGCTGTGGGTCGTGGGTTCGATTCCCACCCAGGGCATACTTTTGTGTGATGACCATGGATGTTTGTTCTGTGTCTGTGTGTTTCTATGTATCATAAGTATGTATTTACAAAAAAAGTATATATATATTCTATCAACCATCTAGTTACCGTAGTACAATTGGGCTCCCAAGTAACACAAATTTACTGCATAAAAGCTTTAGAACCAGTCCGATTATTTCCTAAGGTGCTAAGACCCAAGCGACAGAGTGTGCTCTGCAGGCGTAATGCAGCAACTCTAGCGCCGTTTTAGGCACAATTTTATGTAGCTCTTAGTTCCATATTAACCGTACAGTAGTGGCACAAAGGTGCCACAAGAGCTGCAACGTGCGATTAACGCTACACCTGTATTAATGTTCCTTGCGCTACACTAGCGCTCTTAGACGTAGCGACTTAGACGTTCCCTTGGTGGTATAGCTTTTCTCCGAAGAGTATCTTGTTTTCTTAACTTTTCAGTAAGTTTAGTTAAAAGTATTTCGAAACAATGTTTTGACATCCTGAAAACTCAAAAAACTTCGATTCATCATCAATCAGATGTTTATATAGGGTGGCGAACTCTCCTTCTTCTTCTCTTTTCCTCCACGCGTTATGAACCCATTGCCTTCTTCTCACATACATTTCTTCGTCTTCATCTAATATTAAAGCAATCGCTGCTAATTGTGATCTTGAATATCAGGGCATTTTCACGTGGATCTGCTGCGATAGGTAAAAATCACTGCACGCGTCAATGTCGGTCCGACATGTGTGAATAGCACGTCACGGAACCGTACGGTACGGAACTGTCGGTCACGTGTCGCCACTGTTGTGTGCGGAAAGGCCTTTATTTGGTAAATTCAAATTACATGCATTTCTGTTCCGTGTTATATGACAGCGGCAAAAACGCTTCCAAATTTACTGTGTATTTACAAGATGTTTTTCGAGTAATTTTTAATCGCTTTTATGATAACATCAAAATTTGAAAGATTTTCTGTAATAAATTTCATAAACTTTTTAACAATTAAAAAAAAAAAAGTGTAGCCAGTGTGTTTAATTAGCAATATTTCGTTTTTAAATATGTGAAAAAATTAGATGATTTCGTTAAAACTCATCGGGTAGGTAATCTCTAAATCTTGCAAATAAAAAGGACAATTTTCTTTAAAAATATGGCGTCCATGCAGTACAGCTTTAGCCTGCAGATCCCACCAGAGTCTATATAAGAGTTATTATCACCTCTATTATAGAACTTTAAGTAGAATTACATATTATACATATTAGTTTCCGGCAGCCTAGTCGGGATACCGTCTGACTTGCGATCCGCAGGTCCTGGGTTCGAATCCCACGGCACGCACCTCTGTCTTTTCGAAGTTATGTGCGTATTGTTGATTGCCGCCAACTTTGAAAACATCGTGAGGACACCTACATGTCTGAGAGTTCTCAATGATCTTAAAGATGTGTGAAGTCTGTCAACCCGCACTTGGCCAGCGTGGCAGACTATAGCCTAACCCTTCTCACAATGAGAAGATGGCCCGCACCCAGCAGTGGGACAGTTTGTATAAACAGGGCTGATAAAAAAATAAAAATAAAAAGAGTAGAATTACAATGGTCATTTTAACTCTTAGACAGCTACAATAAACAGAAAGCAAATTAACTCGTTTATGCAGTTAAGCGGCGTTAAACAGCTACAAGAGAATCCTGTAAGCAGCTTTTAGTGACCAAATGCCTTTTATCACTCTCTGTTAAAGACGTAAGTAACAAATGGGCTCTAAAATTAACTATTACAAAGGCAAAGGCAAGAGGCTAGGCAAAGGTTATTTGGTACAATTACTGCCACTCTTAGTTACTTTTGTAGCAAATGACGTTAGCGGAATCAAATATGCAACTTAAAACTGATTCTTGAACTCTTATGCCGCTATTATACAACTTAAAGTTATATATAAAATATGCTGCAATTTGCACTAGTGTGTTGGTTGGTCGTAACACCATCTATGTTACCTACGTGAAATTTCCACCAATATTTATTTATTTATTTATTATTTATCTTATGAATACCTGACACGTTCGTCATTTGCAATTGTCAATAAATATCCAGATTGAAAACACGGTAACGTCCAGCTACCGGCCATTTATTTTAGGCCCTAGTGATATTTTTAAAAATATGCTGCCAGAATATATTAAAATAGCAGGTTATTAGAAATTGATATTTTCAAGTACTGTGCAAATAGCTTGATTCTGGACCCCTTGGTTGCAGGTAAATGACATCGTGTACAATGGCAGCGTGTATCTGGAAGGGTTGCAACGGGCGCTGGAGAATTATACACAAGTACTGGAGAACTGTACCAGAGCGAACACAACGGTAGGTACATAGGTACACACCACAAATAGCATTTTTTTTAAACGACATCAAAGAGATCAATATTTTTAACCCGCTACTCAACAAGTATATACCTACATATATTACAAGTATCTATATTAAAAGAAAAAGAAAATACCCGACTGCAGAAAAGCAGATTTTGCAGTCTTACTTACGATGTCGTATCTCTTAATATGTTTTTTGTGAGAAAGAATGCTAAACTGCGTATATAAGTGCATTCTTTATAATAATTCTAGTGAACTCACTTGTTTATTACGAAAAAGTTCGTTGGAAGTTACAAAAAATGCTATATTTTTATTTTTGTGAGAGATGTATTATTATTATTACAATAAATATAACCTATGATACTCAAGAAGTGAAGACGAATCCGAACGAAAACTTACACATCAAAATCGGTCAAGCCGTTTAGGCTGTAGGCTGTCATATATAGAAACATACATACATACACTCAAAAACACAACACTCCTTGCGCAGTCGGATAAAACAATATAAACTTTGACAAAAAGCACTCCACGAAAGGGATATTGCGAATGTTTCGTTTCACTATACTAAGTATATATATTTTTGAAAGCTTTTTGTAATTTTAGACTACCTATAATTATATAATAAAGATTTTTTTTATCATGATCAAACATTTTCCAGATTTCCGTACAGAACACAACAAGTTCCGACACAGGGTCTTCTACCAACACGAGCCGGTGTCGCGAGATTACGAGAACCAGCGAGCACGTGAGACGGTTGACAGAGCTCGCCATGTGGGCTACCAGAGAGCTTCAGGATGTAGCCTACGCTAGGAAGTATAACAAGGTATACCTTATTATGTGCAAACCTTTTTGACGACTCAGATTTATGAGACTCACAAGTGGTTCTTCTAGCGTAGAGGGAGTACTTTCTAGGTTTACATGGTTCATTTTCGGCTACAACGTCGCTTTCCATCACATTCCACCATAGAAAATATCTTAGGATCTCTATAGACTATAACCGGAAAACCCAAAATCTTGGGGTGGGCCACAGGCCTTTTTGGGGTGGGGCCATTCTTATATAGGTACGGGTAACCCCCAGAACAAGCAAAATGTTTACACAATTTGTTCCACTTTCTCGATGCGTACTCATAGGCGTAGAACTCATTACCTTCTTAGCCTTGAAAATCGTAATAGTTTAGTTCTCGGAAAACAGAGAAGGTAATGAGTTCTATAGTATAGTGAATAGATATCTTCTAAATTGGCGTGCTCCATCTTCAGCCATATGTTCGCTTACCATCATGGCCAAACAGATCTATTTCCTATAAAAAAAACGGTTATGATTATAATAAGTTATTTATCCAGAACGACGAGCATTCCCTAAGCATGCAAGAGAACGAATTGATTCTGAAGCTGGCGTGGTTTCTCGATCGACTCGCGTACTACACGGGCTACGAGCCAGAGCCTAAGGACTACCTTCAGAGAACAGATAGTAAGTTCATCCTTTCCAGCCCCCGTATTCTGAACCCATTCGGTTTCGGAATCGATTCGATTTGTATATCTCCGTTTCTGTTATTCTCTATGGAAATGACAGAGACGGAGATATACAAATCGAATCGATTCCGAAACCGAATGAGTTTAGAATACGGGGGCAGTAATCTTAAACGTAATCTTCGCCTATATATCGTGAATAAATGCGGACATAGGTAATGCGGTAAGAATTACTAACTTCAATTTTCATTTAGATTGTCTATTTCTGAAGTGTCATAACTGTAATGTTTTAAAATTACTAAATTGCACTTAGATTCCTTACGTTATTTACCTATCTGAATATTCTTACCATCAAACAGATAACACAACTACCACTCTCTCTCCCACCCCTGTATCTCTGGTTAACCCATCACCGGAAGTCAAGCGCCTGATGATGGAGTGTCTCTATCAGAATTCCTCAGAACCTGCTGTGGACAGGTGCCGCTACCCTGAGCCGTTGCCGCCGCTTGTTCAGATGATGACGGAAATGAATAGTAAGTTACGCCTTCTACATCTACTTATTGAGCTATCCAAACCGGATTATGACCCCATCTTTACTCCCATTACCATTTGTTCTTAAATTTAAATTTATGCATTAAAATAAATAAAATAATAAATATTTGAGGACATTTTACACAACACCATCTAGTACAAACTAAGCAAAGCTTATACTATGGAACTAGATGGCTGCTAGAATACAAATACTTTTTTGGTTGTAAATATATGTTTATATATTATGATACATAGAACACCCAGTTACAGAACAAACATCTTTCGTTTTCTTAAATAAAATAGTAGGGCTATTTGTTAATCCAGGATAGCTTTAATTTTTTTTTCAAAATAACGGCCAAACACAGAATAAGTGAGAGAAACAGACAGTTTGAGGATGTTCTAAGTTTAATAATAATAATAATTTATTTAATAAAAGTTTTCACAAAAGTATATACGGTTGCTGTTGCCGTACTAGGCTCACGGCCTGTGTTACGGCGTACAGTGCCCTCCCCGAACTATTCACAAATATTCCAGCCCAAATATGAAGTATATGTTGTTTTATTCTTTGGATATAAAAATCGACATCGTTTCGCTCGATTAAATTATTCGTCCATGTGTGTTTTCTTCCACAGGTAATATCACCGGTATACCGTCGATGCCGGCTTCATCATCATCGAACGCCAACCAGCAAGTTGTTCCGATCTCACGATCAGACTCCATTCCTGAACAATCCATGGAACTGCTCATAGCAACGGATTATAGAACACCATCTTCGAACCTACCTAGTTTAACAGCTGATTATGCGAGTTTCACTCCAGTCAAAAGTATTAAAAAACGCTCAGTTCTGTCTATGGTTAAACTAGAAGAGAGGGCAGAGAGTTTTAAAACCACACCACAGTTTAAACTACCCACAAAAGCTGAAATATATCCTGAATCGTTAGCAGAAAATGATATAGCAATTCATTTTCTTAAATATTATGCCAAACAAAAAGTCTGGGAAGGCGCTTATTCTAAAAAAAAATACCCGAAAACGTTCCAACAGTACGAAGTTAAGAATCAATTGACACATAAAGTAGCCAAGCGGGCCATAGACAACAAAAAGTTTAATCGTTTGAAATTACCAGAAAACCCTTTTCAAGACCTCAGCAAATACATCAAACATAAACCTGGAGTTAATTATGTAAAAGACGACACGTTAGTGGAAAAAATAAAAGCAGCATTAGAAAAAATTGATGGCAAACAGTCATCGAAAGCATTACTTCGAAAGATAGCCAAAATACCTCGACAAAAAAGGTCTATAAAGTACGAAAAGAACGTAGATTTACCGCGAGAATCCGTAGATCCACAAAAAGATATAAGTTATTACACGAAAAATAAACCAGGCAGGAATTATAATAATGATTTATTTCAAGCACTGCAAGTTAGGGCGGGTTTGGAGCAAATTTTTAATACTGGTAACATTGAGGTCGTGAGGCGATTTGGAGCAAATTATAATCCTTCAATTCCGGCGCCGTTTTTCGCAGGAATCGTGAAAACTCAAGCTGACTTTTGAAAGTAAACTTGACTTACACAATAATTTCTTTAAAAGCAAAACTTTATAATAGTAAGTTTATACAGTCTTTAAAAAGGATTTCTGAGTTTTGGTTTAGAAAAAGTAGTATCATCTAGTCTTTTTATGTCCTAATTAGATTCAAGTGAAAAAAATGACAATAATTAGTGATGTTGTCTAATTTCCTAAACGACGTTTTTTTATAAGTTTATTCAGTCATTTTACATCTTAAAAATGTTGGTATGCGCGAACGAGACGGACGATGGTCGAACTACAGATACTAAATGACTTAGCACACGCATATTTTTTACTAACTTTTTTAGTTATAATCTGTGGTAATAGTAAAATTATTTCCAACATCACATTTGTTTCTCAAACTGCTTTTACTTTATATTATAACTTAGACAAGGAAGGGTTTGCACTATTTTATAAAATAAAATACCGATATTATTACACAAAAATATATTCCATAATTATGTTGGAAGCTTGCATTAGATTAAACAAGTTTGACACAAGAAATCACTTGATTATTGTCAGTTTACTAAAATATACCGATTTGAAGATTTCACATTTTTTTACTCTGGCAACAATAATTACGACCAAATACACACCACAACGTCTTGAATATTCACTAAACCGTATTTTAAAAAGGTTTTAGTGATTATTCAAGGTAGTTTAACTAGACTATATCAAAATATCTAAAAAGTGATTGCGTGATTGGTGTGTATCTGGTCTAATAAAATAGCGCGAAAATGGATTAACATTAACAATGTTGTAAAGAAATCTATTTTGTCATCGTCGAATGTTATATAACATTGAATAAACTAAGCAAAATCAACGACATTTACAGTAAGGGTGGGTGGACATGGTCTACGTAAGGCAGGGAATATTTGACAGCCATGGTCATTAAAATCTGCCTTAAACAAAAAAAAAAAAAAAATAGATCGTGTTGATTTTTTATTTATTAGATTGGTAACACATTTTATGACCAGAGTATTTATAAAATACACGTACAATATATTCTGAATAGCCTATAATGTACGTAAACTTTTGAAAATACAGAATGAAAGAAATGGAGATACAGTTTCCGACCTGAATCCGAATGATTGTCAATCTGAATCTGAATGAGTAGCGAGCACTCAAACACACATACTTGCAGATTTTCAGAATATAAATGTAATTTAAAAGGCAGATTTCAAATGACACTAAGACTCAGGACAAACAAAGTTCGTCGATGACAAAATAAAGCAAAAAGGCACCTACGTATAATCACTAAAAATATTGAAAAAAAAACTAATGTTAGTCACCGGAAGCAAAAAATTACTTCGATTTTGTTGTAATAAATTTTAAACTAATCATAAGCTAAAAGTAACGGCGATTTTTTTTTCAACATGCAAAAATTACTAATTAAAAAGAAAAAATCTTTAGTTTCTATTTTCAAATTTTAAAATACAACAAAATCGACACCATCCCCTTTCCTAAACCTATGGTTTAACATCATTTTTATAACAAATGGCCTTGGAAATTAACTTATTATGCTACAATTTCATAGTTATAAAGAAAAAATAAAAAAGGCAAAAGACACCTTATAAAGTCAAAGTCATCACTACAAAAAATAATTAAATACACGGTTATGACTTACAAACTAAAAAACGGGGTATATTTTTATTTCAATATTAATTATTGCTTATTATTTTTATTAATAGACAGATCTTAGGCGTAACAAAAAATAATAATAAAGGAGATTGTTCACTTTTGTATCACCACTGGCCTTATGATTTGTATCTTTGTACATTTTTAATATTGAGTATTAAATTTATATCTATCAATTTCTTACTTTGCATTGATAAAACGTGGCGATTCTTGTCTTTATTCGATTACCAAATGGTAAATTACCTAAGATCTGTTACAGTATAAGTATAGTACGTTAACATATTGTATATTTAAAATATTGGTCCCAATATTATTTGTGACAATTTGCTTAAGGAATGTGTGTCCACTATTTATATATATATATATTAAAACGATGTCTTAGAATAACATAAATATTATTATGTACTTACATAATGTAAGAAGAGATATAAGAAGGCACGATTTTTATTTATTTTAAATTCAAAAGAGTCACTGTCGAATCAAACAAGTAGCAATTTACGGCCTTACCGAAAAACGTTACTTAACTTTAAGCAATGCTTAACATATTTTGTCAACTTATCGCTGACACGTAATGACACGTGCGGAAAGAAGACCGAGAATTTAAGACGTGTAAGGCCCTTAGTATATAAAATACACCCAAAATCACGAATAAGTTGTTTTTTTTTTTCACTTTCCTTATAGATGTACATTTAATACTCTTTCTTGGATTTTTGTGTATAGATTCTTATTATATTTTTGTTTCGCTTTGACAGTTATTTTAATTCAACAGAATTTGAAAAAAAATATTCTACATATATTTTCAATACTTATAAATTGACAGGTATTTTTCAAAAGTATTTCGTTGATAAATCCAATCAATATTTATTTTTTTAGAATTTAGATTTTGCAAAGATAATCTACATGTGGCTCTGCGGTCTCTTCTTTCTGCTGAATAAGCCACCGAAGACACCTTTCTTATCCTTTTTCTCCTTGGTCACTCCACTCACTGACAACTCTGATTCGCCAGACGATCTGATAAAAGAAATAAAATAAATATAGTACAATACATTCAGATAACTAGTTGCGCACCGCGGTTTTACCCGCGTAGTGATAAAAAGCGGCGATGATGATAATAAAATATAGCCTATGTCCTTCTCCAGGTCCTAAATAATCTCTGTGCCAAATTTCATAAAGAAACAAAATGTATAATCTACTTGAATCAGAAGAGTATCGTGATAAGTTTGCGAACAAATTGCGCGACAAGCGCATCGATTTCAAGACAAATCCAGCATCAGCACCGCATTTTGGAGAGCTTTGGGAGTCCAACATGCGGTTAAAGTTTATCTCTTTCCTAGTAAACAAAATATTATACAGTCCACAACTCTAATTTAGCTATAAGTATTAGTAATTTAATATCATGTTAAATGTTAGTTTCTTAACGTTAAATGTAAGACTTAACCACTTGCGATGAGTCTGTTTCGTTGACCGAATGGCGGTCATGTGATCTCCCTTAAAATAATTACAAACTATTGTTCTTCCGGTGATTTTGTGTGAAAATACTATAGACATATGTGCAGAACTCTCCTATCTTCGAATTGTGATATAAGAAGTGATCACCTGATCTTCCTGTGGGAGCAGCAGTGAAAAACGTGAGTCCTTCCATGTGCCTTCCTCACCCCTAGATTTTTTGCCATTATATTAGGTTCTAAATTCAAACTAATCCAACAGGTAAAAGGCAAACCGTTTATCCGTGAAAAGGTAATAGACAGAGAGACAGATATACAGAAATTACTTTACTTTTATAATATTAGTAAGGATAGATATTGACTATAAATAAGTGAAATTTGCAAAATAGACGCGATGTTTCGAGACAACATTAACGGGAAAGCATTCTCACCTGGAGGCAGGTCGCTGGTCGAGCGCAGGGGAGCCCCCGCTGCCGGCTACAGAAGCAGGGCGCCGTTCTACTCCGCTCCCGCTGCCGCCGTACGCTGTAGATATAATTAAATAGCATTACTACAAATGTTACGTATTTGGGCTATATCAGACCAATCTGTGAGGGAAACACTCCAGGATGAGGCCAAACGAGCGCATTTTTTTAAATTGTGAGATGGAATGTTCCATCCGCGCGAAGTCTATTCAACCCAACTGCGTGCTTGTACGTTAGTAAATATCGAAACGGAAGTATGTATCACCTGAAATTAAATAAATCTTGGTCGCCAACTGCGATTTTTTATCGTACTACGGTAGATACATACACTTGGAGTATCTATAGAAGTCTATGTGTGAGACGCGTAATTTATGCTGCATTCAGTTGGTTACGTCTTGTTTTTATAACACGGCGATGCAAAATGAGTTGTCAATTTCAATTGAATCTATATAACGTAACCGAAAATATGTGACTCAGCTCAAAAATTACGCTCGCTTGGCCTCGCCTCACATGTGAATAATTCAAACCATACATCATATAGTTATTGCAAAGGAACGTTTTTCACATAAAGATGATAAATGACTAAATTTACTCGACTTTATAACATATATTTAAGTAAAAAATTGGTCTGATATAAAAAAAGAAGTTCACAACCCAACACCAGACAGCACAATATACAGAAAGCAAAATAAAACACAACACTTAAAACAGAGTTGCTAGCTCAAAAAAACATTTTTTTATAATATAAAGGCTTTCTCTACAAAGGCTCGTGAAAAAGGATATAAGAAATGAGCAAAGGTGAATTTGTAACATATTTTTTAAATTAAAACTAAAATAAAATTGGCATAACACCAAACCCATAAATCCCATGAAAATAAAAAGCGAAATACAAAACAACGCAGTATATAATTACGTAGTTGTATTGTCCTTTATATCTCTGAAATATTCTGAACATTTTTGTATAGTTTACTTTTAGATTTCGATTTTGTTGTTCAATATAACAAAACAAAACTTAAATTTAAAATATAAACATATATAATTAAATTAATTAACATGTATAATTAAATATCATTTAATATTTTTGAGAGTATATATATTTTATATATATACTCTCGCATATTAGAATAAAACTTTACTTTGTAAATGAAACAACAAAATAGATGTCATTGCTTAAACTAATCCTATCATTTTAAATTAAATAAATATATATGCATAGAAAACATGCAAGTTTAAAAAAATCTACATCAAAGGCATATATTCCTCACCTATCAAACAATAATAATGCAAAAATGTACAGTCTAACAAGAATCTACATGAACGTGATAAAAATGGAATTAGGTAATATCTTGCCATGTAGCTTTCTCCCTTAATTGATATCAAATAAATTCCAGTTATAAGAGCCTATTCAGACAACTTACTATTTAATCAGCTACCAAAAACAAACTGCAAGCGTGAAACAAGGAAATATACGTACGATAAAGAAATAATGACAGAAAAAATCCTACAAGACACTAAGCTAGTATCTGCGCAAGCTTTGCCCCAAAAAGCGAAGGTACATACACACAAACAAACACACATATACACATACACTGAACGCGATGAAGTACATATAGAAGATGGCTTGATCCTGAATGCATGTCCAAAGTTAAAAGTAAAGAAATACATAAAAAAAAATTTTTAGGCTAGTAAATATATGTCACCAAATATAAGCGTAAACAATTGATAAGATATAATTTATACAGGGTGTAACAATAAAAGACGGATAAACCTCATGGGGTCATTGTATCATCACTTGAATTTTTTGTAAGACACCAATTTATTTATCACGAAAATATCAGCTGTTCCATACAAAATATTTATTAATCACGCGGGCGTATCACGCACCGATCACATAATTTATTTATTTTATATCCCAATTTAATTCATTTATGTATTCTTTTAAATAATTATTTGATATGCATACCTTTAACAGGAGTCTACATCATTCTTTAACTAAATCGGCAAGATGACGGATTATGAGGTAACAAAAGCAGAAAACCTCAAACGGCGCAAATATGCATATTTAGACCGGATGTACATGTTTGTGCCGTTTGGGGTCGAAACATTAGGTTCATGGGGTGCAGCCGCTCAGAGTTTATACAGGGAAATAGCCAAACGCTTGGTAGAGGTGACAAGTGACCAGAATGCTGGCTCCTACTTTGCTCAAAAAGTAAGCATTGCCATCCAACGTGGCAATGCTGCCAGTATTCTTGCCACTTTTCCCACTACCAGTGGACTTTTTGAGTAAGTTTTTATTTTATTTGTTTTCTGTATATATATATTTAAAAATTGTTTTTTTTAATAGTCTTAATGTGTAGATAGTAATGTTAAATAATTATATTTGAAACTACAATAATTTAAACAACGAGGAGAAACAACTTTATATCAATTCAGTTGTATTTTTTTTAATGTTTGTTACCTTATAATTATTTTATTTAATTTAACTTAATTTAATTGATTTTATGATTTGTTAATTTAATGGATATGGATTTACATCTGGACATAATTTTCATTTCATTTCATTTCATCAACCTTCCTATATAATTAGTAAAAGTTGTAAATTATGATAATAACAATGGCCCCTTACAGCCATCTGTTACACTCTCTATAAAACTGGAAAAGTGTCCTCGAGACGGTCATATAATTTGATGCATTTTTTATAATAGGAATATATTAACTCTTACTTGAAGAATTGATTCCACATATCATAAAAAGTAAGGTTTCAATATTTTTAATTATAAATGTATTTTACATAAAATACGCGAAATTGTATATTAAAGATTTAAGTGATTTTTTTATAAATTTTTTTTTCAATTAACTGGTGATACTGTCCATCTGAAAGAAACTAATAGAATAATAATATAATTCTAAATAGGTGTACATTTCAAAATCTATCGATTCACTCACGAAAATTGGATTCACTTTGAGAAAACCCCTCGAGCTAGATCTTTATTAAGACGAACGCATACGATTAAGAATCTCTTTCAGACAGTTTGACAGTCTCAGAAGCACTTTACATTTTTACAAGCATTAGCATTCTACAGCAAGCGAAAATAATTATAAAAAATACAAAATATTTTTTTTAAGCTAAGCATAGAATAGATTGTAATATTTCATAATTAAAAGAATATCTAAATAATTTTCACAAAGCAAAAACCCATAGTGATATAGGTAGCGACAAGTTCTGTCTTAAATTATTTGCGTCCTTTTTCATTAACAAAAGGCAGAAGAGAACAGCAATAATAATGAATAGCCTAGAGCAAGGCAAAATAAACTGACTTCAAAAATGTTTTAAAGTTCAAAATTTTACCTATTTTTATACCATAGTGAACAGCGGATATAATTTTAGATACCCAATGTAATCATCAATATGAATCTTTTTTATGGAACCAATATTGAAATCAAATCTATTTCAGGATTTTAGAAATAAGTACAATGATCCTGTTAAATTAAGTCCGCTTTTTATTGTGACAATCTGTATAAGTGCTGATGTCTATACAACACAACTGTCATACTTTCAAGGATAATTGTAATCAACATTGCAAACAACTTTTACGATGGCACCAACCTGGCGAAATGGCGAAAGGCGAAATACAACAGTTCCAAAATTGTCAGTTCAAGCTTTATATGAAATAGATGTTTTTTTTTCGATTCCAAATTTGTTGTTTTTTTAATAAGACATTTAGCCTTATGGTTCGGATCGAATGCCATAATGTCGTGTATCTGATTCTGATGTCAAGAGACTTTTGTTGGAAATATAATTTTCTAGTTTTTTGAAGTCAGTTTTTGAAACGATTTACAAATACACTTGACTACAATACAGGAATAGGAACTGCAAAGTATATTTATATAACTGACTAGCAGTTAGTAACTACACCACTAAAAGACACTGATGCCATCATTATGTTAAACGACGATGATGATAAAAAGTATTTTATGTTTTTTCATTGTTTCGGTTGTCTACATGTCAAAGGAGAGGTCAATATTGGTATTTTATTCAGAAGAAATTCAACGCAAAATTATATATACTTCATTTGAAAGCTTATATAATATACAAAAAATAGTATTAGAGCTTCCCTTTTAAAAATAAACTGCCTAATGATTTGGATAATACATGGGAACAATAAGGTATGAAATAAAAATCGTCTTAAGTATTAAAAATATAAACTGCCATTGTCAGCGTCATCCTGTAACCTGCTGTCACTCTCAAATCAATGATCATATTCCGAATTGCGTCATACTTAGGATTGAGGAAAAGTTATGTGAAACAATTGTTTATGCGATATTGTTTGGAACACCGGTCGTTATAAATTAAGTTATCAGTTATAAATAAGCTACCCAGTATGGTTATTGTTTTTTTTTTAAATAGGAGACATGTTTTAGAATAATACTATTTCTACACGTCAAAGAATATTAGTGTACATTTTCCATTATTTTAGTACCAGCTTCCATACATTTTTTGACCTCTCCTTTCTTTGAACTATATGCTTTAGTTGGTTTGAATTTGGTACATTTTAAGAAAACGATGTTATTACACACCGGCTGTGTTAATATTAGTGAAATAAAGTGAGAGCGTATTCATACGTAGCAACTATAAGGAATATAAGTGATGACACCAGCTCTATTATTAGTCTACTATAATCCATCCACCAATGACTAACCGACGTCGCTCGTTGAGTAGTATGTAGTTTCCACGTTTTGATAGTTGTTGTTCTGTCTCTCTCTCTCATGCCAAGAG
This sequence comes from Lycia hirtaria, assembly GCA_947563715.1. NCBI lineage: Eukaryota > Metazoa > Arthropoda > Insecta > Lepidoptera > Geometridae > Lycia > Lycia hirtaria. The sequence continues at coordinate 8,862,392 of OX387387.1, read as the reverse complement.
CTTGAATTCCTATTCACATCTCGATTTTGTCCCATTCTTTGCTGGTAGCTGTTTACTAGAGCTGTCACGGATTTTTCAGCTTGATTTCCTCTTTCGGGAATAACCGGTCCTCTTTCTGGAATAATCTGCCCTCTATCGGGGATACTCGGTCTTCTTTCTGGAATATTTGGTCCTTTCTCTGGAATGTTCGGTCCTCTTTCGGGGATAACTATTCCACGTTCGGTAATAGTTGTCATTCGTTCGGAATAATAGCTCTGGCGTTCGGGTAGATTGGGGCCACGTTCGGGTAAGATCGGCGGACGGTCGGGTATCATCGGGGGACGGTCGGCAGGCCCCGATGGTAGTGGGGGTAGGCCACCGTCCGCTAAGTCAAGATGAAGGTTTGATGAAATGATGATGGATTTGTGTAATATTGGACTTTTTAAACACCTTCAAATTATTTTAGCTTAATTATTTTTACTTTTTAAATTTATTTTTAGACTACATGTGAGCCGATTCTCGTTTTTACGCTAACTCTAACAAGGTAGTTTGCGACACATTCATAGATATTTTAGCAGCAACAAATACACAACAACATACCAATATTATATAAATCCAGGAAAATACACAAAAAACCAAACAATTTGCAAAAATAACACAATAACGTAGACAAAGCAACATCACGCCGGTTTATACATTTCTTTAAAGTAACATTTGTCTTAATATATTGTGATTTTCAATCTCTAGTCTTGGGTACCTTGAAATAGTGTAACTTTGAAAGATTTAGATGCTCTTATTAAATTAAATCGGTACAATTTTGAAATAATTTTCAAAGCGGTTCAAATTATTACCCAATAATTCAATTTTACTACTTATTAATTTGTTACTTTACTTGTCTTATAATATAAATAACAATGGCGGACCGGTGATAAGAGCTCATAATTTCCTAAATAAGAGCTCTCATTGGTCGCCATTCTGTTAATGTTGTTTATATTATAAGACAAGTAGGGAAACACAGACTTCAATTATTGTATTGTTCATAGAATGAGTAGAGGCAGACTATTCGCCTGATAGTAAGCGCTAGACGTTTTCTAGATATTTTCTATAGACAAATATAACACTAGTGATATGTCTATGACTTTTTCATATTTGTAGGATGGTTACATACCAGTTTGTTGCGAGCGAATAAATTCAGTGTTAATATCTCTTCCATTGGAAAATCTAGATCTGCCCCAAGACGCGGTCAATGCTTCTTGATTCCTATAAAAAGACCAAGCAATCATATACAAATTAGAAAAAAAACAAACATTTATAACACCTTTCAAACAAAAAAACAAAAACGTTTTTCACTTCTTTTCAATCTGGAACGCATTAATGTTTGCATACTGCTTAACATTTGAATAATAGCGTAGATAACTATTCCCCAAACACAACATGCATGTTCACAACATGCATGTGTTTTGTTTGCATGTTCACAAACGAACATGCAAACAAAATCATCCTTATCATCCGTGCGAAAAGTGCTTTAATTTTCGCCGTCGAACAAGAACAAATCATTCACTAGAAAATTTCTTAATGCAATGACGCGTGTCATTATTTTTACCCAAAAACATTATTTTCAGTATATATTCAATGAACAGTATTGTTCTATCAGTTGTATATTATAAATTTTATATATATTTTTGCCGAGTATATTTATGTCGAAATCGGGAATAAATCGAGCCTTCAAAGTTGTGACTATTATGACGAATAGAAACGCCAACGCCACCTAATGGCGCTATCGTGCGTTTCGCGTATCGTATATTGGAGTGCGTTTAAACATACAGGCAACACTATAGACTTTAAATGCCTGATCTCTGATTTTGTGTTGAAAAAATTTCCTTAATCGCAGCCAACATTGCCCACAATACGCCCTCTATGAAACGTGAACAAATAATTATAGTTTAAAAAACTGAAAAAAAAACAATTCGTTCAAAATACGCAATTCGTTTACTTGGATGACATTTTTTCAGTTATTTTTGTTATAAAAACCAAAGTACTACGCCAATTTTGATAAAGTTGATATGGGACCAAACTAAACAAACAAAAAAAAAAAAAAAAAAACATCAAACAATTCAGAATTGGCGGAGTAATCGCTGAACAAACATATAAAAAAAAACAACACAGTCGAATTGAGAACCTCTTTTTGGAGCAATCCTTTTGTCTGTTAAAAATAACGAAAGTGATTGCTCTTCTCCGACATGTTTATCAATAAATTCCTTTCACTTTGAGATGGTCCCATACCCAGCAGTGGGATAGAGAAGGGTGTCAGTGATGTTGCTTACCTGAGCACTACCTCAGCGTCATCGTCTTGCGGCGGCTGTCGCGGCGGCAGTGACGGGAGTACCGCTGACTCTGTAATAACAAGTTTATTAGTAGACTATTTAAGATAGAAAAATTGAATTTTTACTCGACTGCGCAAGATATGATTATGTTTTTCGAGTGTATGTATATATGTTTCTATATGATCGCATAAAGCCTAAAACGGCTTGACCGATTTTGATGTACGAAGTGTCGTTAGATTCATTTTCACTTCCTGAGTGTCATAGGCTATATTTTTTGTAATAATAATAACAATACAATTCTTATTTTCAAGAAATTCTCACAAAAAACTACACTCAGCGTATCAAGAGTAACAAAATCGTAAATTGACTGCAAAAACTGCTTTTCTGCAGTCGGGTATTTTATTTTTCTTTTAATATAGATACTTGATACATAGACTGAATTCAGAGCGTGGCGAAGGATCGTTTATAGACGGTATACTGTGTCAGTGCGCAGCGATGTATTATATATTCGAGTACGATTTCTATTCCTCATTATAAACATCAGCTATGTAAAGTATACATTACTATTCCGCAAAAATGTTGAAGTGTTAGTGCACGTTATGCAAATAAAAACCGGACAAGTGCGAGTCAGACTCGCCCACCGAGGGTTCCGTACAAACTAGAAGATAAAAGGGAAATCATATTTTTATTTATATTTTCCATCTTATACCTAAAAGTATGCATCATAAAAATATTTAAAAACCTGTTTTAACTTATACTAATTAAGCTCTTTCATATGATACCCCACATGATACGGTTAAAGAACTTTAAAATTTGGACCCTCATTCCTTGCGTAAAGATACTATTTTTTTGTGATTAAATTAAAAATGTCCAGTTTTCGGATTTTTTCCTATATGTGTACTCTAACACAATGCTTCTTGCCAAATTTCATTGATCTAGGTCAACGGGAAGTACCCCATACGTTTTGATTCCCTTGTGAATGTCGAAATGTGCGTGTTTTACGAAAACTTAGAAACTTTATTTTTCTTTCTGCAGCAAGATACTATGGATCTGCGTATATGGTTTTAATTTCAACTCGATACCTTCACGCGTTCCCGAGATAAAGGTCTTGACACCCGACGGACGGATAGACAGACAGACGGACAACAAAATGATCCTATAAGGGTTCCGTTTTTTCCTATTGAAGTACGGAACCCTAAAAAGAAATATGGACCTTAAATTCATAGACTTACACGATAATTCATACCTCGAATTTCATTGCGGCTGTTAGGGTATGTCTGTGTAGAAATGCACTGTGCTCGTTTTTCGCTCGAAAATTCCTTCGATATTTAGTTGGAATCGTTTCCCATCAATACAGACACACTAACATATGAACACTACTGCTTGGTGATTGAATAGCTAAAAACAGTATGGTACTTCTCCAAACGGGCTCTGCAGAAGGGTTCTACCACTACAAAAATAACCACATCGAATGATTCCTTCTCTTTTTCTCTCTTACCGATATTCCTCTCCTTCTCAACTCTTTCTGGAGTGTGCGACGCGCGTTGGCTGTTTCTGTGCTCGAGCAGTATCTCTGCTTGCGTGCGGCGCCGCGTCTCCGGGGACGACGCGGCTGACGATGATGATGACGCATTCCTAGGAGCCACAAAGAAAAAAATTACATTTTTCTTTTAAGTTGTAAAATGTGGTCAAACAGGTTATTTTCCGGCAGCCTAGTCGGGAGACCGTCCGACTTGCGATCCGCAGGTCCTGGGTTCGAATCCCGCGGCACGCACCTCTGTCTTTTCGAAGTTATGTGCGTATTGTTGATTGCCGCCAACTTTAAACGGTGAAGGAAAACATCGTGAGGAAACCTACATGTCTGAGACTTCTCGATGATCTTGAAAGATGTGTGAAGTCTGCCATCCCGCACTGGGCCAGTGTGGTAGACTATGGCCTTACCCTTCTCACAATGAGAAGATGGCCCGCGCCAAGCAGTGGGACAGTTTGTATAAACAGGGCTGATAAAAAAGGTTATTTTTAGCCCCCGGCAATTAAGTATCTTGTACACGTGACTGACGGTATACTAGCTCAATGCTAAAAACTGATATATAAGCGCAAACCTACAGTACAGTGTACTGTAGGTTTGCGCTTATATATAAGATTGTGACTTACTGTGTGAGCCGTCTTCTAAGCTCGGCAGTGGGTGAGTCTCCGCCGGCGGCGCTGTAAGGCGTCAGTTGCAGTTCCGGAGGCAGGTTCGCGTGGAACGAGATCTTCGCCACCCATTCCTGGACAGAAACGGCATTTCTCAAGCATATCACCGAAACGTAATCATATCCCCAACTATAGTCTAATCTATGTGCCTGATAACTATTGTCGTGTGCTGACACGACAATAGCTATCATAAACTGTTACCACAAACTTTAGACAATAGTTATCACAAATAGACATCACAAACTGTTTGCCGAGCCCCGTTGTCGTATAGCAGCTTACTCAAACTCGCCCGTCCCTCACACTCTTACGTCGCTTAATGCTCTCTTGAAGGCCAATCCTGACTGTGATGTGTTCGGAGACGATTGGTCGGATATAATGGCGGTTTTTTTGACATATTATGAGACCAATGAACGAAACTAGTTGGTTTTTTTTTAAATTAGGAATTGTATTTATGCAATTTTAATTCAATTGATTTCACATATTTTACAACTAATGTAATTGGCTATCTGCCGTTTTAATGATTAAATAAATAAATATTGATTTGCTTAACTAAATTATAATTTATAAATTATTAAAATAAAATTAAATATAGTATAAGTTAGACTGAATGACAGATGAGACGTCCGTCGGAAGCGACGTTTACGCGGCTCCTTTGGATAATGTTTAAGGATGGAAAACTGTTCTTCTACGTAGAAAAAATGTACGATGTATGATAAAAAATCTTATGTTAGCGACAAAGGAGTTGTGTTTACCATCATGAGCTGCCTGCTAGAAGCAGAGAAGAGATACTCGGCGCCGTCCGCGCAAGCGAGACGGAAGACATGGGCGCGCTTCGTGTAGTCACCGGCCGCCTCGCACTTGGCCTATGATAATAAAAGATATATAATAAATAATACATAATTATTATATAGTTTAAAAAACTGATACAACAGACTTCAATCAGCACAATGTTGAACAAAATAATCAAATAGCTGGAAATAGTTCCTAAACTTCCTAAAACACCTTTCTGTTTCATCATCATCTGATGCTGAAGCCGGAACGTAGCTTCATTGGGAAAATTCTTGTGATTGTAAATACCCACAGAGTAACACTAACAGTATTACATACAGAACGGACACTCCGCCTTCGAGCCAATTTCCGGTTTCTAACCTTGCCGTTGTCACTCCCTTGTCGTTTACTGGAGTTTGCCGTCACGGCACATTCATTTCTCAATCTAGGCAGGCATTGCGTAGTGCAAGCTCTCGAACCCTAATTGACATCACAAGCGAACGGCAATCTGATGACGACCCTAACTTCATACATGTGTGTACATTATCACAGATAGGTACATAATAGTGTGCCGTTATAATTAGTGTCCAACGTGTAACTGAAAAGTCACAGGAAAATAAAATAGACAATGTTATAGAAAGTTCTAAAATATCGAAAAAACAAAGTAATTTCGAAATTTACTTGGGTGACATTTTTTCCAGTTATTACTACTTGGCCAGTTATTTAAAAATGTAGATTGTGTGTCTTTTTTCAAGTACTGGGGGTACTTGAAAAAAAACACAGAATCTACATTTTTAAATACTACTAATTTGTACCTATCCGTTCAAATTGTTTGCCGTTCTACCGTATTTTCTCACCAGTAGTATGGCGACAGGCGGCGCGGCTGCCTTGGCGCTCGCGAAATCGCTTTCCTCCTTGAAGAAGCAGAGCAGCTGTCCGCACAGCACCGAATAGTACCCGCGCCAGCTACGCACGGTGGCGCGCTTGCCGCCCACGCCGGTCTCCTGTTTGCGTTCCAGGTAGCCTGGGACACGAATAATACGGGATAAGAATGGGGTATAAAGAAGGGGGTGGAGTAGAATGGGGTATGGGGTGTAAAGCGTCTATTATTATTACATTATTTGGAGCCTGTTCCGTTCGACTGCCTGACAATTGCCCTATCCTACTTCTATTCTTCGCTATGATTTTGGAGTCAATTTATTTTTTAGACTAAACGGCTTGACCGATTTGGATGTGCGAGGTGTCGTTAAACTCGTCTTCACTCCTTGAGTGTCATATGCTATATTTTTTTGTAATAATATAATACCTGGAAGAGCTATTGGGCCATGAAGGAGTTTATGAAGGGCGACCTTCCAATGTGCCTAAAAAGAAAAATAATGGACATGTGTATTCTTCCCGTATTGACTTATGGTGCACAAACTTGGTCTTTGACGAAAATTCAGAAAACCAAACTCAAGGTTTGTCAGAGAGCCATGGAGCGCAGTATCCTCGGCGTCAGGTTAATCGACCGCATACGCAATACGGAGCTGCGCTCCAGAACGAAGGTTACAGATGTAGCTCTCAAAGCTGCCAAGCTGAAATGGGACTGGGCCGGCCATGTCGGCCGCATGCCGGAAGAGCTCTGGGCCAATATCACTACCAAGTGGCGTCCCAACTTGGCGCGGCCACTAGGCAGGCCCCGTAAGAGATGGCGAGACGAACTTGACACCTTTGATAAAAACTGGCACATCAATACACAAAACCGTCAAGATTGGAAATGTCGAGGGGAGGCCTTTGCCCAGCAGTGGGACACTACAGGCTAGCAACAACAACAACAATATAATACATCTCTCGAAAAAATAAATAAATCCTTTTTTTTTTTCGTAACTTACAACTAACTTTTTCGTAATAAACAAGTGGTTTTACAAGAATTATTCTAAAGAATGCGCATTTATAATCTTTTATAGCGATTTTACGCATACTTTCTCACAAAAAACGTACACTCAACAGCGTATCAAGCGTAACTAAATCGTAAGTTGGACTGCAAATACTTCTTTTCCATCATCAGGTATTTTGTTTGTCTTTTAATATAGACAATAGTTTAGGTTTTTATTTTTAACTTTGAAATATTTTAAGAAACTCATTTCAAAGATTTTGCCAATGGTCGTTTTTATATTTTTAATCAATTTGTAAAGATTTATGGTGGAGAGCAATGTAATGTCATAAGCTTCACCTAGTTTTTTTTTTTTTTTTTTATCAGCCCTGTTTGTACAAACTGTCCCACTGCTGGGAACGGGCCATCTTCTCATTGTGAGAAGGGTTAGGCCATAGTTTGCCACGCTGGCCAAGTGCGGGTTGGCAGACTTCACACATCTTTAAGATCATTGAGAATAAATAATAAATAAATAAATATTTGTGGACATTTCACACAACACCATCTAGCCCAAACTAAGCAAAGCTTGTACTATGGAACTAGATGGCTGATAAAATACATATATACTTTTTTTTTTTTGTAAATATATACTTATAATACATAGAAACACCCAGACACAGAACAAACATCCGTGCTCATCACACAAATGTTTGCCCTGGGTGGGGATTGAACCCACGACCTACAGCACAGCAGGCAGACATACTACCAACTGAGCCACAAGGCCAGTCTCTCAGACATGTAGGTTTCCTCACGATGTTTTCCTTCACTGTTTGAAGTTGGCGGCAATCAACAATACGCACATAACTTCGAAAAGACAGAGGTGCGTGCCGTGGGATTCGAACCCAGGACCTGCGGATCGCAAGTCAGACGGTCTCACCACTAGGCTGCCGGGAACTCAACTTCATCAACTTCGCCTAGTAATTTCGACTAATGATTCCCATTACTACAAATTAATGAATGGTTCAGTCACGATAAGAAACGGATTATGTTGATCCTGGTTACCTTCGATCTCGACCGGTGGCAGCTCGGCGATGTCCCCGCGCCGGTGGCGGCGGAAGGACTGCGTGCGCCGGCGAGTCGTGAACGAGGGGGTGCGTTTCGGAGTCTTTACCACCTGGAATTATCATAATAATTACACATTTACAAAAAATATTTGTATTTATCATAGCTCAGCGATTGGTGTAAGCGATCGATTAAGGCTAGATTCATTGTGGCTAGATGGTGTTGCATGAAAATGTCATCCAACATTTATTTATTGTTTGTGTTGCGATGAGGGATCATATATACATAATAACCCCTGTCCTTTCAAGGCAAGAAGCTCACAAAAGTAAAATATTAGTTGTTAGATATGTATTATTTAGTTCTAGCTCCGTCCAGCAATTCACAATTTCTAAGGAAATATTCTATTAATATCGTCGTCTATGAGCAACAGCTTTACAACCGTGTTCTACCCTCCCCAGTCTCCTACAGGATAACCAAAAAGTCGGCACACTACCATTAATATTTTATTGAAAAACCCCAAAATCTGTATAAAACTTATTGCCGTCTTCTGTTTCCTGAGAACTTGAAATTATAAAGTACAGAGTGAATACAAGTGTTCTAGAAACTTGTACTCAATCTTCGACTACACATTCGTTTACACGAATACGAAAAAAAATACCGGCAAGCGCAGCGTAGGTATACCAGCCACGAGATGGACAGATGACCTCATACAAGTGACAGGAAGACGCTGGATGCAAGCCGCTTCCAATCGGTCTTTTATGAAATCCATGGGGTAGGCCTATGTCCAGCAGTGGACTTCTTATGGCTGAGATGATGATGATGAAAATAAATAACAGACAAAGTTACTTTCTCATTTATAACACTGGGTAAACTACTTACAATCATACTTTCAGCGCGTTTCACATGCGGGTCATTTTTAGGAAGTCGGTCAAACTGCGGCGCAGGCGAGATGATCTCAGACTCGGAGGATGCCACCGACACTTGCCGCTCGATCTGATGAGTTTAGTCACAAATACTGTCAACTACGTGCGGAATAGACCATGCAGTAGACTAATGGACAAGTAAACTAGTAGACCAGTAGACTAATAGACAAGTAAACAAGTAGACTAGTAAACCAGTAGCCTAATAGATAAGTAAGATCAGTAGACTTGTAAATCAATAGCCCAGAAAAATGGTATAGTATAATATAAATACACAAAGTGTACCATACATTATTATTATTATTAGTCCAGAAGAAAATATAAACAGAACAGTAGACCACTAGACTAGTAGAGCAAGCAAGTGCTTTATTATCAGAATAATACGAAATTAACTTTAGATTACTAACTAATAATAATTTCATAAATAATAACAATTTTTACACTGATCTCCATGTAAACAATGTGGGCCCTTGTTTTAAATCTAATAAGTGCAGTCGATAAATTAAACATAAAATAAGGAAATAAGTAAACAAAGTAACGTTAAATTTGATTACATAGATTAGACAAGAAAGACTAGTAGACCGAGTAATTCAGTATACCAGTAGACCCGACGTACCTCTCTGGGCGCCGGCACGGGCGCTTGCTGGACATTTTCCTTTCTTCTTTCTTCTGTAATCCTCTCCATCTCTCTCCTTCTGTATTGCTGCATCCTCTCCTGCTCTTGTTTTTCGGCAGAGACTCTTCTTTCTGCCTCCTCTTGGTCCTTCTGGTCCTTGAACGCTTTTTCTATCTATAAATGGAAAGTAATTGATAAATTTTTAATTCACGACAAAAAAATATAGTTGCTAAACATGCTTAAAAAAGAAATCAATATCAAGGTGTTTCACTAGTGTCTTATTCTGGACTCCATCATTAGATTTTCATCACCAAGCGTAATGTATGACAATCGTTAAAAAAACAGATAAGAAAGCAGAGGTTACTGAAAACCTTTTCCTTTAATCGTAAAGACAGTAATGTTTGCATACTATTACTTGACGGCTGAATAACTTACAAAGTTTGGAAGTCAGGCTGCAAAAAACCTAACTAACTAACTATGTTGGCGCAGCGACCCAAAATGTGTCTTGGCCTGCAAAAAACCTACAAGTACTAAATTCAAAAGAATCTATAAATGTAATAATATCAATGCCTAAATTTTTTTCTGAACTATCGACAATTAGACTCAAGACACAATAACTGTTTTTGAAAATTTGATGGTTAAGAAAACTCGGTACAAACCAGAGTAATTCTCTTGAGTGCGTTGAACTTGTCCTTCTGTGCGTCGATGGTCTCCTCCAGGTCTCTATGTCGGTTAATCAGCTGTTCCACCTGGGACACACTCTCGCCAAATTTGCCGTCGCGGACTAGGGGCATTCTGGACAACACATGACACAATTATTTATAATACAAAAAATAAAAATATTTAAGAATAGATGACGCTTAACCCCCAACTCACTCAATGTTTAGAGACGTTAATTTCTATACAGCATGCTTAGCTGTATGAACTGATTTACTTGCGATTTAGAGACATCCAAATTATTAAAATCAAGAACAGCCAATTCGGGAAGCACATTCCCTATCTTTAGAAGCACGCTGGAAATGGAATTAAAAGTCTCCTTCGGGTTTAGATATGTCCCCCATTAAAAGATTATTATGAGACCTTAGTTTTCATATATTGTTATTGTGTATATTTAATAACCTGTTAGTGATCCAGGCATCCAGAGCGTCAGCATCGCGCTTGAAGCACAATGCGTCGAGATGCTGCGTGTAGATGACGTCACGCGCACGCCACGCCGCGTCGAGCGTTTCGCGGCGCGCGCGCAGTGTCGACATACGCTCCAAGATCTCACTAGACATTATGTGACCTTCTTTTACTAGCGCCTCGCCTGCGGGGATGAGCAAATTAGAGAAGATTAGCCTTGATTAGAATTAACAATAGGTCTACTAGAATCTCATGACAAAAAAGAGGCTATGGTACCCTAGTTAGGACATTATTTGACTTCCGATTTGAAAGTCTTGGGTCTAATCTAATCCCAAGGCGCACTATTTAGTATTTTTATTTAGGGATTATAGTATTCATATTCCCCGGTTCTTTACTTCAAGCCTCAAAATCTGGAATTATTGAACACTTACCATCTGCATAGAGCGTGCTGAAGGCATCTTCCTTGGCCTGTATCTCTGCCTGGATGTCCTGATGCCGCGCCAGCAGTTGTTCCGCTGCCCTCACGTCCACACCCAGCTCTGGGGCAGTTGTTCTAGCTAGAGTCTCGTTGGTCCAGGCTCTGGAATATGGGAGATTCGTTAGATTTATCTTAATTTAATAGTACGTAGTATATTTTATATTTGTTATCGAACCTGAATTTATATTAAACGACGATCAAACCAATTTTGGGTCAAACTAACCGAATATTTTAATATTTTTTTAACCCTTTGTCAAAGGTACATTAGCACGGAGGTACAGACAAGCAGAAATTACAATGTGCTTTTCAGATTTTTCAGTGCAGGCCGTCGTTTTATTCTTCCGGGAATGTGTATACAATCATCAATAAATTTATAATTTCCAGAACATTTAATAATACCAGGGTAGCAGAAATTCATCAAGGATTTTGTAATCTTCTAATTTTGACTTACAGAAGTTCCTGATACGCCGCGAAGTACGCCTGCAACTGCGAAGCGAGCTCCAGTTGTTGATTACACTGAGATGTGCGCTCAGTTAGAGCATCTAGGGCTTCGCTAACGTCCTCCAGCTTGGCGGTCACGTGTTCTTTAGCGTCGGGGAAAGCGGTACCCAGTCTGCGAAAAAAAAAATACAATCACAATTAAAGTAAATATTCCTATGAACAAAACTGATGCGAAGTTGACTTTTATGGGATTACATCTGAATAAAAAAGAATTATCGAACGAACAACTGGCAAAGATATGTGGGTAAGTAACAAATACAATAAAATAAAGAAAGCAAAAACCAACATCAAACCAAAACTAAACTTTTGAGGCGACGATATTTCAGAGGGCACGGTTTGGAAAATATCGTGAGGAAGCCCTAGCATGGAGATAAGAGTATTTTCTAATTCTCGGCTAACTACCCTCAAGTTATAAAATCTATCATCGACCACCTCACTGTGTATTCCTCTAGCCTCATTGGTGAGTTGATTCCCTTTACAGGCCAGCATTATCATCTTGCCCACACCCTAACCACACTTCGGATATTCCATACAATGGCGCACTTATCAATGACACAGAGGCCAATGTGCTTACGTTGACCTCTGTATATGACACACACAGGTACGCAATTATGGTTGTTGTCTGATTGCCACTCACTCGTGGCGTCAATTGGAATTAGTGCACTTTAAGCCCGCAACGCTCATCTCGACTGATAACCGCGTCACTAAACTCCAGCAAACAACAGGACGAGTGCGGGGAGCGGGTAAGGAATCCGAGATTTGTGGGAGTCGGAGAGTGTGCATTCTGTATGTATTACTATTAAGGCAAAGAGTAGGGTGGCGCTGGAGTCTCGCTCACCCGAAGCAACTTTTTTAGATCTAAAATTATTGAAATTACTTTTGACAAATATTCTCTCTTTAGCTTCATAAGAACACTATTACAATGTATTAATAATAACTGTTATTTTAACCGAAATAAACGTGCAAACTATAATTTTATATCTAAAAAAAAGTTGCCGCGTGCGAGCGAGACAGCCGCGCCACCTTAATGTCTTCTGTGCTCTGACTTAACATGAAGTAAGCAGTTATCAAATTCAGTTAACCAATGACTTTCCATCATGTGAACGTAAAGTCTAAAACAAAATTCACGAATAGTGTCCTGGGTTGACCGATAATCATATACCAACAATGACGAACTTAAAGATTTATAAAGACTATAATGTCGCCACGCTAAAGCCTAATTTAGATTGAGAAGTCTAGATACGTCTATTTCGCCGCATCGAATTATTTTGAAAATAGAAATTATTTTAATCGTGTAAAAGGTGTAATTAGACCTCATTGAGCTCGGGCGCTTTTGAAGGCTAACGCTACATCCCGTTGATACTTTATGAAAGAATGGTGTGTCAAAGAGCTGACCTCTCAGCCTCTGTCTTCAGCTTCTCGTGCTGTTTGGCAATAGCGTCCAGGTCCGCCCTGAGCGCGTGCAGCGCCCGCTGCTGTGCGTGCAGCGCGTGCTGCGAGCGCGGGGGAGCGGGTGCGGCGCCGGACAGGGCCGACTCCTTTTCCGCGATCCACGCGGAGGTCTCGTCCGCGGTGCGGTCGAACTCGTGCACTTGACGGGCGCCCGCTAGAGCCTGCGACGAAAAATAAGCAAACACAGCTAAGTTTTTATGGCATCCGAAATTAAACAATCTTTAACGGATTTATCGCATATATTTTACGTAACTTTATGACCTAACGTTTCGAACACTTTGCGGCGTCCGTGGTCACAGGTGAGACTAGATGACAGTTGTCTTCTTTGTCATCTAGTCTCACCTGTGACCACGGACGCTGCAGTGTTCGAAATATCAGGTCATATAATTAAGTAAAATGTACGCGATAAATCCTTTAAAAATAGTTAATTTCATTAAATAATAATCGCGAAAACTTTAGAAAATATTCATATTCATTTTATACGTAATTTGGTATTTACGCGTCAATACTTAATAAAAAATCTATGTAACTTATACCGTAACAAATAATTAGTAGGTAGAGATTTAAATAATTGCACAGTAATTACTGATTATTTATTACACCGGTAGATAAATGTATCCAGTCCAGTCCAGGTACTCATACTTGAGGACTTTTGAAATAATTATGAAATAAGCAATGAACACCTTAACTATATGGTGTTGTCAATATAAATATTAAAAAACTTAAAACATTTATAAATAAATATTTATGGCATCCGTTGCTCTGAGCGGTGTTAGTTTGTAATGAACACTATTCTGTTACTTCTTTAGCGTTAACGCGGCTAGTTAGTTATGTTTCTACAAATCAAAGTGCGTCCACTACGTTCCCAGAGACGAGTTTCTTCAGAAACAAATCCACTACGGGAGTTTCGCCTGTGCACCCTTAGCACCTTAAGAATAGTGACATTTCTTTGTTTTATTTTTTGTAGTGTCAATAAAGTGCTATTGACTTATTGACAGTTGACACCAAAGTATCGTAACGATTTGCCTACAAAATTTACAATGATAGAATCAATGATTCTTAAACTATCGTGGAACGCTCATACAAAAAAAGTACAAAGAATAACTAAACATTGACTTTGTGCGCTTCGGACCGAAACCGGGACGAGTTAACCTCCGACTTCACAACTATAGAAATGTTTTTTTTTTGTATTCCAGCTTAAAAACTGAGGCGGAGGATGGAATACTTTCATCTAGAAATATCTTTTTACATTAAAATTAATAAAGACAACCCACCTCTTGTCGAGCCAACGCCAGTTCTTTCAAATCGTCCCAAAGTCCTCTGATATCATCCATTCTCTGCTTTACTCTGTCTGCTTCTGGCATGTTCTCTTCTAGAAGGACATTACCAGACTCGCATACAGCTTCTATGCGACCTTCGTTCGCTGTAAACAGAGAAAATGGCGTTAAGAAGAGTACCAGACTAATGTGTCTATACTATAATTTTACTCAAGAGAAAAATACAAGAACTCTTGGAGTTGCTTGAAAACTCAAGTTAGAGTTCTCTTCTTTTCAGCTCTCTGGGCCCAACTCCAGAGTTATCGTATTTCGCGTTTTTACTTTTTTAATGTGATTTACCAAACCTCTTTAAGATTTATTCAGTCATTTTTTGCATAATTTGCTTACAAGCAAACATGTATAGTGCCACAGACTTATGAAGGCCGCTAACAAAGTCACTACTGCCGCTGTCAGTATACAATATTTCAACATGGCATTGTTAGTTCCACTTTTAGCCACCTGGTTAGATAATGTGTATGACATTGTAATATCGATTTTCAAACAACCGATAACATCACCGCTTCAATACCACATAAAAAATCAGGTAGAAGGCCCAAAAATAAGTTATATGTTGAACGGAAAGTACCAGGACACCAGAGGTCACGAATAGTGTAATGGCGTACCTTGCAGTTGCGTGAGGAAGTTGTCGAAGGCCTGCTGTAACGTCTCCACGTGTTCGACGTCCAGACCATATTCTTCACTCGCAGCCAGCGTCATTTGCTCCGAGATCCACTCTTGGACTTCAACGCATTCTTGTACGAATCTGTTATGAACGTATTTTTACAGGATACTTTATTTGAGTTCACGCAGTGTTGACTTATATTAAAATTAGAATTACTAGTTTTTCATACAACAAAAGAAAATTTAGGAGTTAAAAACTCTTTATATATTTTTTGATTTCCATGATTCATTGTCATGTGGTTGGAACAATAATTAGCTATGAATTTGGAAAAAAATACCATAAAAACCGAATACCGTTTAGGAGTAGAAAAAAAAATCACTTGCTGTATGATAAAATGTATGTATGATAAAAATGGTAAAAATGACGGTTTTAATTAATAATTATGCTATTCTACCAAACTTACTTGAAGTATTTCAAGCTTTGCTGCAGCCTTTGTTGTCGTTTAGCTGAGAGTAGTTTCATCTCTTCGTACATGGCCTTCAGTTCGTCGACCTTCTTCTTTGTTTCTTCGTCAGTTGCCGCTCGCTCCTAAGAATGTACGATTTCAATCAATTGCAATATCAAAAGTTGCTACTAGATGGCACTAAGCAGGATGGAAGTGTCTATGAAAGGTGCGTTACAAAATTTTCCTGATTTCCTGATTACATTACTAAAACTCCGCTGTCTGTCTGTCCGTCTGTCACCAGGCTGTATCTCACGAACCGTGATAGTTGGGCAATTGAAATTGTCACAGATGTAGTGTTTCTGTTGCCGCTATAACAACAAATACAGAATATAAAACAGAATAAAATAAATATTTAAAGGGGTTCCCATACAACAAACGTGATTTTTTTGCCGTTTTTATAGATAATGGTACGGAAACATTCGTGCGCGAGTCCGACTCGCACTTGGCCGGTTTTTACTAATATGTCGGCATTAATGGTAAATCGAGTCAACGATACTGTTATAATCGAGACGCAAACGGTGAGGTTTATGATGATAAGCGATGGAGTCTGTGAGGAAATAATAGCGACCGTGCGCCATTCAGTTTCGCGACGGCGGCGGTGTTATCGAATAGGCGTTGTAGGAACTATCGGGTTTCGGATAGTGCGTCTAAGTGTATTTCCATTAGACTTAAAGGTTAGCGTTGGAACTTTCAAATTATATATGTATGCCCCAACCGAACTATTACGTTTTGAAGATGAGCTTCCGAACAGTACCGCTTCTATCAACATTTCTAATATATCATTGTGACACAAATACACAATATTTCACATATAATTAAGCTCTGTATTACCTAAAGAATCCAATCATTTTTAATCGACTTTAAAAAAAGGAGATTATCAATTTGATATGTATGCATGTAATATTGTTAGAATTGCATACTATTACATATATACTGTCCCACAGCTGGGAAAAGGTCTCGCCCTTTTACTTACAAAGAAAAAAAATGTCTTACCGCTAGTTTGTTGAGCCTAGCGTCTTGCGTAGCGATATCCCGCTGCAGCGCCTCCAAACGCCTCGTGAGCGCGAGGGCCGATTCTTCATCTCGACCGACGTCGGTTGAAACGAGTTGCGCTCGCCGCTCGAGAAGCCACGCCTCTGCCTCCGATATCTCTGAGATGAGCTGTGGAACGGATTAAATGTTAGTGGAAATACTAAATATAAAGGTAGTAACTTTAGTATACTGTAAGAAAAAGTAGATTAGATCAAAAACTGAACTGTTATCTTGTCTGTATATTGAATATTTGTAAATCACACAACTTCAAATCTTAGTCACAGACCCCCGATACTGGTCTTTCTAGTGCGAGGTTCATAGTGTTTGTAATATGTTTTTTTTTTTTTTTTTTTAACACGCATAAGTCCGCGTTTGACCACCAACTCGCCTGTTGGAAAGCGAAAATGTGTTCGGAGATGAAGCACGCAGACTTAGAAGATACCTATTCACTCTGACCTTGAAAAGAAATGGTTTGTTAATAAAGATATTTTTATTGTAGTCAGTATAAATTAATAGACCTAACTTAAACTTGGATAGTTTGTGTAAAACGCTGATTTACAAGTATGTTAACGTCCTGTCAAATGTGCACTCACTTGTAACAAGTCACATTTCTTCTGTATAGCGATAGTTCGCTTAGCCGCGGCATCGTTGAGCGCTTGCAGCGCTGCTGTCAGCTCTCTCGAATGCGCTTCAAGCGCAGACGAGGCGAAGTGGCCGCGACGGGAGAGAGTAGCGGCGCGGGAGCAGAGTGTCTTGATTGTTGGCTCTCTGGTGAAATAATGACGATGTTTAGAACAAAATATAATAATGTTACACTTCATGATTATACGAAGCCTTTGGTTGTGTGTGTGTTTATATAAGTGTGAGTGGCGCTCCCTTGTTTCGTCCGGTACACACGTATGGCACACTAATGTGCACAAGCGCTACATTTATATAGTTTACCAACAGAAATACTATGTTTATTTTTTACTACTAATTTGAAATATAAAGAAGAATAATTTTCAAACGCTATTTTAAACGCTATTAAAATAAAAACACGTCGTAATTTTAAAGGGACATTTTTTTGTTCCAACGCTTTAGCTACAAGGTGGTAGGTGGCAGAGCATACTTCATCAAATTGTAAACACACCTAATTATACACTTTTTTTCTATATTCGACGAATGTGTTGAATAATTTTTATATAACACATCGAACAGGCTACAGACGTCGATTATGAAGTACTACTGTACCTGGCAGCGATCTCAGCTTCCAGAGCGAGATGTTTCTTCAGCATGGCCTGAGCTTCAGGCAGCGTGGAACCAGTGTCTTCTTGCTTCACCGCCGCTTCGCGCTCTCTCAACCTGAACCACAAAAATAAAACTTTCATCTCGATGACTTTCCATCACGTGGACGTACAGTATAAAACAACATTCATAATATAGTAACAAACGACAATATAGTGTCCTGGATTGACCGATACTCATATACCAACAATAACGAACTTAAAGATTTTGATATAAAGACTTTACGTCGCCGCGCTAAATCCTAATATAGATACAGAATTCTAGAGACGTCTATTTTCCGCTTCGAATTATTTTTTTAATCGAAATTATTCGTATCGTGTAAGGGGTCTAATTAGACGTCATTGAGCTCGGACGTTTTTAAGGACTGACGTTACATGCCGTTGATACTTTATCAAAGGTGGATCTAGCAATTATTTAAAAAAATTGTAGTTCCAAATAATTCAAAGTATGCCGCAGAACTATATAAACTAAAGCCATTTTTAAAACAAACAAAACATAATTTAACACTTCACAGATTTTTTATGTATATAGAATGTTGGATATCTAACCATTTGAACTCTTCGTCAGCATCTCTGTCCCAACGGTGCAGCTGTGCAGCATCTTCCAGGTTGTCGCGACGGATCTGTATCGGCTCTTGTAGTTGACGGTATCTGCAAATAATTAAATACTAAATATCTATAGCTAAATGCAATAGAGGAGTGGCAAGTGGAAAACATCAGATAAAAATACCGGTATTGTGATACGAATTAAATTATAATCATAATCAATTTATTAATAACAATAGTTACAAGTCACAAGTTGGATATTACATGATATACAAAAGTATAGTAATATTATCTATTGTCGCATACAGTTTACATAATCATTGGTTTATCTAATAAATTCCAAAACAAAAATAAATAAATAAATATAGCATTGGATCAAACAAAAATTTACAAATGTCAAAATAATAAATGGAACCAATTGTAATCAGTAGAAAATGTCGTTTCTAGATTTTTCTCAACTCGCGGGCGGAATTTCGCGGGAAGTCCAATTTTTTTAATATTTATTTATTTCTGAAGATAATCTAAAAATGTTTATACATCTCAAATAATACAATAGGTGGCACGTTTACAATCTGACTATTGCGCCAGATTGTTAATGTAATAAATATAACATATAGTAATTTTATTTTTGTTTTACATTTTTGGAAATCTTACAGGCTGTAAAAAACAAGCAGTCTTATTCATAAGCCCGTTCAGTTTTGGCGCGTGACAGTTATCTGTATAACTAAAGTTAAAATAGGCTTATCGAACGTTTCTGAATAATGACGGTAGACATTTAAAAAGATAGGTTTTAGCTCTTTTTAAATATTATTATTACATACAAACATTTTTTATAGCGAGATTGTAAATAATCTGGCTATAAGAAAATGTTTGTGTGTGTGATTTGTCTACAACTATATTTACGATTTGGTGTGTATGCTTTGATTACAACTGTATTTATAATTTGGCCAGGTATAGGTGTGTTTTTAAGTGGCTAGAATGTCTACAAATTGTTTATAAGTGACTGACCTGTTGACTTGATGTTGTTGCCTGGCTATAATCTCATCTCGCATGAAGTGAGTGTCGGCGAGTTGTCTCGCGGTGTCGGCAAGTTGGCTGCAAGTGTCTGCTTTAGCAGCCACGGATTGTTCTAACCGGGAATGGCGCTTCAGGAGAGACGTTACTGATGCTAGGTCTTTGCCTGTGGAGAGCGAAAATGATCACTATCTGTTAATAAACATAAATTTACTGTAACAAAAAACATACCACAGAGAATAAAAAACATACACACAAATAGAAAACTAAATAATGTTTTTGTCACAATCCGGTCCCAGGTCAGCAAGTGTTTTTTAGGATTCCTTAGTAAATATGGAGCCCTTATAGTATCACCATGTATCCGGCTGTCTGTTCGCGGCTTTGCTCAGACTATTCGTAGGTAATAAAAAGCAGTAATTTGGCATGGATAGATTGGATATACAATTATACATAGTAACCTGGCTTATAAAGTGGTAGAATAAACTTTAAAAAAATATATTTTGTAGTACCTCCCCTACACGTAAAGTATTTTTCTTTTCGTATACCGTATCGTGTGGTTTTTTTTTTTTTTTTTTAAATAGGCTCTTATATCTCAGGGTCTTAAGACGCAGCATACAGCTTGCAAAAAGCAACATAAATGCCTATCAATGTGTGAGAGTAATTTAGTTTGCGTGCGTGTACATACCGTGGTCTTCACTGAGCAGTTGCGTTTCCACATCGTCAAGCCAGGCGGTGAAGTCGTCCAGCCCTCGGAGATACACGCGAGCCTGGTAGGCCTCCGCTAGACGCTCTCGACGGAGTTTGGCGGCCGACTGCAATAAAATATCAAATTATAGGCCGTACTGAAGTCAATGGTCTAACTAATTACCCTAAAATATGTGAGCAAGAGGTTTTATAAGTACATTTTTCTTTTACCCAGAGGAGCGGAGCTCTTCCATCCCCACGCTCACATAATCCAAGCGCAGCCGTTGTCCGTGTAGATGGCAGAAATGATTAAGGTACATAAAACTAGCTTTAATGTGTTTATAGTCGGAAAATCTGTGCACAATTCCGTACCTTTGTGATCACCTCGTTTTGAAATGTCGTTATTTAGAAGGGAGTGGTGTTTCGTTTCGCTTTATATAATAGGTTATAATAGTAAGCACATACTATTAAAATCTAGAACATTAAATTAATTAAATTAAATTTCCTACAAATTTGGAAAGAAATTAAATTACTTTGCAAGATTGTAGGAAATAAAAACTGATCATTGTAATTGTCACGGGGAGTATACAAATACATATACTGTGTGAAGGGTTCCGTATCGCTAAGAAAGGAAAACTGTGTCGGGGCCAATTTTGACATGTAATCAGTATACTGTAGAAAAGCGAACGACAAAGTGTAGCGCAGGTAATTAACGAGTAATTGCAGCCGCAACTTACCTGTAACTCTCTCCATTGGTTCTCCAGATCTTCTACATTTCTCGCGATTTCTTGGGACGCGTAGTGGTCCGCTTCTGTGAATTATTATATTTTTTATATATCCTACAAAGACATACAATCTTTTCATAATTAATAATCAAGGAAGTTGATCACAATTCTTCCGATGCGAATTGACGATTCGAGACGATAGACAAAGAAAATAAGAAGGTTCATTTGAACACTCTTAAAAAAAAATTGATCGCACTAATTCATAAACTAGTCAACGTCGCGATTAGCTGTGGGTTATTATTTGGTGTGAAGTAGCAACCGTTTGCACCTCTAGCGCGGACACTCAGCAAAAACTAACAAGTACCTGTAAGTTTTAAGTTTTGAGCATTCTATTCGAGGTAGGGTATGTCACAAGCCTCCTCGTCACTGCAACCCTTACGGATCTATTGTAACTTCAATTTTGCATAGGAATCAACGACAAAGAAAGCCTTAGGCATTGAAGTGAAATGATTAGTTATTTACCAATAAGCGCCTCCCCAGTGTTGACGACGTCGTCGATCCTTCCCTTATTAGCAGCCAGTTCCGACTCGAACGCCGCGTGCTTTTGGATCTTACTCTGGAGGTTGGACAGCTCTCTAGAAAATCAGTAACAAGATTAGAATAAAACCTATTTTTCTGTTTTTTTTTTTCAATTTTCTAGATGGACATACCTGTAATTCTGATCAGTAGCAACCTGCATCTTGAGCGCGATCCATTCTCTCTCGTGGTACAAATCTTGAAGGAACATATGGAGTTGTCTAGATTGCTGCAGCATTAAGGCACGGTTCGCACACGACTCCTGTACACGAATAGATAGGTTACTAAAATTAAGATACAGTTTACTTGGGCGCGAGTCGAATAAAAAATTCAATTTGAGGTATACTGAACTATAAACAGTTTCAACTCGATGAACCACTAAGAAAACGACAGTGATGACAGTGACAATCCTGTTTTTACCTCGCATATTTGACAAGCTTGATAATGACATCCTGGGGACAATTCTAATTGACCGGATTCTTAGTTTTTGGTTGTTTGTAGATAGTAATTTGTAACTGACCTGTAGCCTGTCTCGCCTCGCCAGTATATGGTCCATTCTCTCCTGTATGTACTTGGAATGGTGTCCGCGAGCCTGCACCTCTTCAGCGAACTGCTGCAACTCCTGGACACGCGAAAGCTGGGACTCTAGCAGTTTGGTGAACTCGCCGTGCTTGCGGATTAGGGCGTCCACAGCTGTGCAGGAAAGAATTAAGTTTAGTGATATACTGGAGACATAGACAGATTTTTTACAATAGTCCAGAAATGAAAACAGGCGTACCATCCAGATTTTCTCCCAGATCGTCATTGTTTAAAAAGGCTTCTTTAGATGCCAGCCAGTCCTCCGTCTGCCGCGCTTGTTCCTTCAGTAGCTGTAGTTGATGAGCCTACAAATAATATACAGAATTAGAAAATACTTTATTACGTTAAAACTTTGGTTTGAGATTTTTTTGTTCAACCATCAATATCAAAATAAGAGAAATATTTTGATACAGCATCGAAGGGTTTTTTAAGTTTTTACAATAAAAATGTACATTACATTCTGAAGCTCATGCAAACCTTCTTCAGAAATCCCGAGGCGGGTGAGTAAATCCCCATGCGTTACTCACCCGCCTTGGGATAACTACAAAACTGCCCAATGGCTCTAAGTGCGTCCGGAATTTGGGACCCGAAGACAAGACAATTTTTTACAATGCTTCTGCGTGACTAATTGGGATCGAACGCGATATGAGCAGTATGTCCGATTTACATGAAACGAGTACAGCTATTTTTTATTTTATTCGGAAAACTTACAGTGATAAATATCTAATTTTACTTAACAATATACATAATTAAATAAGCACCATTTAGTAGTTTTGTATTGCTTAGTAATATTTGTATGCTAATGATGACGAATGCACGGATTACTAGTTAAAACTGGTGGCAACAGCCGGAGGCGCATATTGCAACCTCAACAAGTGTTCAATTTACCGAACACCATCGATTCTTCCTGAAATATGTCGGGTAGCATAAAAGGCATAGCACAAAATGCAGCAACAGTAAATAAATGAAAACATGGCTTAAAGTTGAGAAGTGGTGGAATTAGCGGCGGATAGTGCGATTAGCAACAGCAGCAAAAGAAGTAGCCTGCGCTACCCGCTGCCCTGACCTAGGCTAAATGGAAATGTGGTATTTAGTCATCATCTTTCTGTCCCTATCGCACTAGATGATGTCAGCATGTTTCATTTTGCAACTTCACTCTGTCAACAGTCATCTCTGCATTCACACCTCTCACACACATAAATCATCTTCCACACAGTTTGTCCACACTTTTCTGGATCGCCTTAGCACTGAACATCATACATAGATAGATAACCATTACGCAAAAGGGCCGTATTCGCTTCTCATAACATGTCCATACCAGAATAGACACCACTCCTAAACTTTTCGGCCACAGGTGCCACTTTCAAACTTCCTCTTAGTTACCTGAGTAAGGTACTCCTTCCTCTGCAGCCAGGAACGGTCCAAGGTGTCAGACAGAGCGACTACTTTCTCCTTCATCTCCGGTTCAGGTGCTTGCTGTGCGCCAGCTTGGAGCGCTGCTATGGCCTTCTGGCGGCCGTCGATTTCCGCCTTAAAAATGCACACACGTTATAAATTGGGCTATTCTATTATTATTCACACAAATTTTAACCCAACGCTATATTACAGATACTTGATTTTAACTTTTAACAAAAATTGTCGTACCGATTTTGAAATTTATGAAAGTATGAGTAAGGCAAAGTATCAAAAGTATAAGGGGCCCAATATCTATCGTTCAACATTGAAGTAAATTTCCGTCGTCATGTAAAGGCAATAACGTCGCCTTTCGGGGTTTCAAGATTTTTACTCATTAGAATTAAGCAACTTTTAACCAGTTTACCGTATATAACATAATTTTGAGATTTAGCGTTTTAATATACTTTGTTGTGGAAATAATGCCCTGGAAATTTGTAGTACAATTGCACGTCTCATGGTAGAATTAATATATCCGTAGATGATCAAAAGAGAGCTATATTCTTACCTTCCTTTCATCGTGCACTTCCAACAAGGCTTTGGCGTCAGCCACAGTCTCGGGTTCTTCGGTTCCTTCCATTCGCTTCACTGTCTCTGTCACCCACAGCTCCAGCTCCTGTTGGGGGAGAGAGGTGACACAATTACCTTTTTTCTATTTTTCAGAATGTTCATACTACTACTATTTTGTCGGAGGCAGATAAGATATATACATTTTATACTGTAATACACTGTGAGAACTTTTACTACAACAAGCTTGTTTTTAAGTTTTCTAGCTAACATTACATTCTATAACGCACCTTCAAGCTGTCTGAGTACTTGTGTTGAGCGATAGCCTCATCCAAGGCAGCTGTTCTCTCCTCTGCCAGTTTGGACAACCGCGCCCAACCTTCCTTCAAACTTTGGACGCTCTTCTCGATGTCTTTGGCGTGTTCTGGGTGACTAAATAGAGGATAAGAATATTATAAATATAACGTTCGGGTTTTACATTAATTGTACTCCTCTACTATTTGAAAATCACATCCTCAATATATCATTCATTTTCAAACTATCCTTAAATCTACTCACTTGTGTGCTAACACCTTTCCTTCCGCCTCTAACGCTTGTATTTTGTCTCGGACAGCACCTGCTTCCGCGACTCTCGCTAGATGGCGCTTTTTCAACTCCTCGGCAGCACTCAATTCTCTTCCCTTCTCGGTGCTACTGAATAGTGCAGCCTTCTTGGATATACGCTCCGCTGTGTCTTCCACATCCCTACAGAAAAACATTATAGTGTTATTTACAACTAATGGAAGAATATTCAAGATTCAAGTCTCTGTTTATAATCTGTCCCTGCTGAAAGCTGGGCTCGAGCTTTTTCTTGTTGTCAGCACGGTAAAGGTAAGTTCACAGCAGCAGCCGCATTTGGCCAGCATACTGCTGGCCAAATGCTAATTGACAGATATCACATATCTTCAACAAATTGAAACTTTGTCGAACCCAAATCGGCTGGGCAGTGTTCGGAAATCTCAAAAGAGTCTTCGCTCAATATACCTCAGTGGCCAATACATGGTACATATGGAACTGAAACGTGGGTCAACATATGGAACTGAAACGTGGTCACTCACTATAGGCCTTATATGGAAGCTCAAAGTCATGCAACAACTTATGGAGATGGCTATGCTCTCGGAATCTCTCTACTGTATGAGATCGAATCAGAGAGGAAAAGATCCGCAGACGTACGAAAGGCACCAGATTCCCTCGTCCGGGAAAAACCCCGTTTCGTTGGGTTAGTTACCTGTTAAAGGAATGTATCTCGAGTGCAGCTGCCAGGTTGTCTCTATATTTCTGCAGCGCGCCCGTGAGTTCCTTCCACTTGGAGAGGACGGCGTCACGACGAGATGCTACAGACGCCGCTTGCGCCGTTGGGCCCTGGGGAATAGAGAAATAGGTATTAAAATGATATTACAACCGTGTGAAAACCATAACAATTGAATCTGTGCTCACGTAATAGAAATACTACAGTTGCATTTCGTAAACTTCAAGCATCTTAGAACACATCATTCCTATTAAGCGGGTCATGTGGTTCAATTTCCACTTTGCTAATTCATATATAGGTTTATGCTTAGTCACGTACACGCCTGATGTTAAGCGAAGTTGCGGTCTACAATACAATAGAAAGCACGTGCTTAAAAGAAACCGAGTCGCTCGCGATTTGAAGACACCCAGTTCCCCAGTACATTTCCAAAGTGTAATCTAACTGGCACCAACGAACGTGGATTGCGCACGCGCACAAAAACAATGTAGCAGAGACTTAAGGTTCATACTACTAGAAAGAATTAGTTTTTTTTACACTAATAAATTCGGATTTAAGCAACTGGCTTGTTGTACAGTGATGTGATCAAAGATAAAGCACGCAGCATGAAAGAACCTATTTACACAGACTTTGAAACGAGCCAAGTATTTCTCTGGAAATAAGGCAACCAGTTACAAACCTGTTTCAATAGTTTATCAGCGAGGGCAATGATGCTCTTCACGCGCCTGTCGTCAACCTTCATGTCGGAGTCTACGTCATCCAACTTGCGCAGAAGCGCGCTGCAATGCTCGTAGTCACGGCCAAGCTCGTGCGCTTGTACCTGAAAGAGTGATATTTGATATTATCATCATCATCAGCAGCAGACCCCTTTAATCCAATGCTGAACATAGACCTCTCCCATTAAACGCCATGCGATATAGATATATTATATTATTTATAGTTAAGCTAATTTACAGATAAGTTCGTGTAAGTAAAGGACGAGTCTACGTTTTTTGGTACAGGACAATGTTTTAGTCTTGTCAAAAACGGTGTAATTTTAATAAGTGTGAACAGAATTGGCGTCTATATCATACATTCTATTCTGTTCTAACATACGTTTAAAAAAGTAGTGTAGACGTGATTAGACATCTATTACAATCCTAAATGAAATTCTAAATAATTTGCTACATTCCTGTTGCGTACTGCACAAGAATGGAATTCGTTGCCGCCATCTCTGTTTCCTGAGACCTACAATCTTGGAATTTACAAGGCTAGAGTGAATAGATATCTTCTAGATCGACGAGCTCCATCCTCGGCCACACCGTCGCTTAACATCAGGCGAGTTGGTGGTCAATCGTAGATCTATAGTGTATAAAAAAAAAAAAAAAACATTACCATCATTTCCTTATCCCTGATCCAGGCTTCGATCTTATCCAGATGTTGGTTGAATTCCAGAATGTCTTGAGCTTCTTCCAAGCCACGTCCTGCGAAAATATTCTGCTTTATATAACGTTGAATAGCTATAAAACTACCCGATAGCGCAGAAAGACGATATATAGATAAGTACATGACGTGTGATTACTTAATAGGATTATCGCAGAGAACCGCCCAGATTATTACCACACATTTGTCAGTTAATCAACCGACAAGCAGTAGTGTGCAAATATAACTGTGTTTCTAGATTGATAAGCAATTTTTTTGCAAAATTCTGAACCACACAGAGTTTTGAACTGTTTAAGTCCAAATATCTTATGGCCGATACTTGTATCTCCACCCACCTCGTTTCTCCGTAGCATCCTCCAGCTTCTTCCATTCAGATCGGAGTTGTTCCAGCTCTTTATCAGCCTCTTCATCAGGGCGCAACTGTTCCGCTAGTGCTGCCACCTACAAACAAGTTCTTCCTTTAAAAAAACTAGCCGAAGATTAGATTAGTTATTGAAGACCTGCCCCCGTATTGAGAATGACAGAGACGGAGATATACAAATCGAATCGATTCCGAAACCGAATGGGTTCAGAATACGGGGGCTGGGACTACTAATTATAGCAGAATCCAAATTACGTACTTGGGATTTATTTTTAAACAGTGCCGTGAATAGATGTCATACTGGAAAGTACTGAATAGTTCCTTCAGTGGTAATTGTTGCACCAAATTTTATTTAGACAACACTAGTGGGTCTAGTAAACTACGTAAATTGTATTGATATAGTAATATTTGTGAAAAAAAAAGAAATGGAACAGCACTCCTAGCGAAAGTAAGCGGAAGGTATATTCTTATTTAGTTAGATACGCCAACAGTGAACATATTATGCATTCTTAATTTTCTAGTTCGTTCATACATAGGTCTGATATGATCACCTATTATAGGCATATACAACTTTCATTATAACAATGGTTACACTATTGCTACATTAGTTAAAATAAGTTAATTCATTATATACCTAATAAATCTATGAGCCAAATCAAAAAGTAAAAAGTATTTATATTTCATACATTTAATAACCATTTGTTAGACCTACCATATATGAAGGTAAACGTGTGAGAAATAAACGAGTGGAAAGATTAGGCAGCTACTTTATCCACAGTATAATACTGTGGATAAAGTGGCTGCCTAATCTTTTTAATATACTTGTCTAGTCTGTGTTTCTTTATGTTTCATAATGAAAACAAAAAGCGACAATTAAAATTCTTATTTTCAAAATGATGAGTTCGTATTGGGTCATTAATACGAACAAGGAAACATATATGAGTGAGCGAGAGATATGCGAGTGAATGGATGATTCAGTAAGGTGCTGACCTCAGCGACCCGCGCGCGGTTGGCAGCCAACTCAGCTGTGAAGGCCTGGTGTTTTTGCAGCTTCTTGATTTTATCTTCCAAGTTGGTCACTTCACCTGCAAATAAAAAAGAAGTCAAGTCCGGTGTCCGTAAAGCAATTCTAGAAGTATTTGCTGAATATCATTTTGATCGTAAGATTTTTTTAGTGATCGATGAAAGGTCTCAAGATTCTACGGAATGGAACTGGCAATACATGCAATGTTAAAAAAAAAACAAAAATTGTGCAAAATTAGCAATTCATATATTTTTTTATTATTATTTAATATACCGTTCCACAAACGCCGAGGTCTGTGACTATTCTGCAATTCATGATTACAAGTACATAACAAAACAATATAGAATTCGGATGTCTAGGAAGTGGTTTTCTAATAAGCAACAAAGGCAACTGATAAATAACGAAGGTTTGAATATTTGGAAATTTCAACATGAGGAAATCTAGTTCAAGAGTCATTTATTTTGTAAATAAACAAAATTTTAAGTCTGCCTGTCTTATGACACCGCACTGAGTTAGTTTATATATGTATATTATGTTGTAAATAAACCCATACCTTGACTCTGCTCAGCGTTCAGTTTGGCGAGCTTGTCAGACACCCAGCCACGCGCTTCTGCTGCGTCACGAGCGAACTGAGCGCGCGCGCGAGTTCGGACTAACAACTCACGCCGGCGGCCTGACGACTCGTATAACTGGAGAATAACAATGTTACTAAAGTAAAAATAATAAAAACATAAGGTAAAATAAAAATAATCCAAACAAAAATTCATAAAGTAAATGGAAAATAAATAAGACACTGGTCTTATTAGGACTGCCATATGGGTCAAAATTAAAGGCCGAGAGTCAAGGCCCCTCATGAAAATTGGATTAAAATGTTATTTTTCATTGTTTAAAATTTTGACTCCACAGAGTCGTGAGTTGTGCCATTTATAAAGTAGTTACTTACGATTGTTATATTACTTACATGGATTTCTTATTTACATACTTGGTACATCCTAATTAATATTACATAAAACCGACAGTAACTCTGTCTGTCGTCTGTCTCTCAGTCTGTTTGAAGTTTCTGCTGAACCAATCGATACGAAAATTGCCACTGATTCTTTCGGATCTGGAGAAGGATATAGACTAGATTTTATCATCGTCATCGTTTTCATCACAACGCGGGTGTCAATGCGAGGCGCAGATGGTTTGTTACATTACACACATATATTTTTTATTTTTATATAACCGTCTAACCAAATAAAGGTTGAAATAAATGTACATAAATAAAGTTAATACCTTCGCACGTCGTTCGTTGATAACACTGAGTTCGTCCGCGATGCGTTGGCTTTCCACGTGGTTCTGTTGAAGCAGCTTGTCGCCGTGAGAGTTCAGGATCGACAACTTCTCGTCCTGATTGTAAATAAAAATATAAGAATTAATATTACGGATTAATTAAATAAGATTCCAAGTCATTTAAATTACCTGAGCGGTAAGTAAATTTTCGAAAATTAAACTTATCTCTGCATAACTTACTTGAGTAGCGAGTAGCTTCTCGAAAGCTTCATGTTTCTTCAGCTGGTTTTCCACTTCTTCAACGCTGCTTGTTGGCGATATTTCGGTACCTAGTAACGAGACAAAATTACTACAAACATTCATGCAGGGTTAGCATGGAACGTAGACGTAGTAGTAATAGTCTTTCCATTATTTTATCCACCTTTTAGAGGATATAGGGATAAATAAAACATAGACTATAAGTTGTCTATTATTACATTGAAACTACAGTATGTTCATAATTATAATTATATTTCTCTTCTGACATTTCTCATTTTAGTTTAGTAAAACGTAAAGCCGGCCTCGGTCTTTGAGCCATGTAACCTATAGGGAGACTATTCTATGAATTAAGTAACTTAAAAGGCAAAAATTGAAGACAGCTTTACGTTTTAAACTTTGTGTTTATAAAATGAATAATACCATACTGTAATGGCGGAACCCCCATTTATCTACACAGACAAGTAACTTTGAGTTTTACAAATAACCACTCACAAATTTTTACAAAGTACAATAAAAAATAGAGAAATATTATTAACGCCAGACCCAAAATGAGGCGCATTTCCCGTGTGCATCTATGTATCTGCACATCTCTGTGTGTGGCAACGTAGCTAACGGATGGAACGATTTTGATCCACGAGTTTTTTTTAAAGAAAATTTCATTGAGGGTTTTCCTAAGAACACCCTCAATGAAATAGCTAACTATGTTTCATGAAAATCGATTAAGCCGTTTTAAATTTCCGGGGGTTTCTTAGTTTTCTTAACTTGTACATGATTTAAAATAAACGCTCTATTAGTCTATCGGAGTTATGTCCTCGATAAGGTCACTTGCAAGCACTTAGAGGCCATAATTTGTCACTATTATATTTGTTATAAATTGCATTGAAGTTGAACTCACTGAGCTGTGCCTCCTGCGCCGCGCACAGTTCGTGCAGCTGCTTGCCGTCTCGCAGGAAGCAGTGCAGGTCGATGAGCTGGTCCAGGGCGACCTGTCGCGCCGCCCACGCACCTTGGAGACGCTGCCTCTCCTCAACTAGAGCTTCGCATTTCTCTTCGATTTCCTGAGGAAGCAATTTATGATTGACATCTCATTCACACATTTTTCAAATTTATATGCAATTCAAACTATCAAGAATAGCTTTGGATGGTATGCGGTGGAAGTTGTCATTTTCTATATCTAATTCAGCAGAAAAAACAGCCTATCGACAGCAGTAAGTGCGTATGAAATGTAACTAGCCTCATTTGTATTGGATTATGTGAGTCAAATAACCAATCTTCATTGTTCTTCTTCTTCCAAATTCATTAAGATGGTATTAAAATCCTTTATAAAGCAACGTATCGATGACATTTCTAGTGTTTAAATAACCCATAGCCGATGGTAATACTAACCATCATGAAGACTGTCGCCTGGTTTGCAATCCATCCTTTAGAAAGTTGAACTAACCTGTGAATTAGGATGCTGTGCTTCTACCAACGCATTTCCAGCCAGCAACACTTGCTGGAAGCTGTCGTCTCTCGCATCCAGTTCCGCCCTGACAGCGTCGTGTTCTGCTCTGGCCGCCTGCGCCGAGACGGCGTGTCGGACCACTAGCGGGGCTGACATAGACGTGCGGAGCGATTGTGACCATGAGGTCAAATCGCGAGCCTAGGAAACAGAATTCAGTTTTATAACAATATGGTAGAAATTAATTTTAATAAAAACATATTTTTTTAATATTTCCACATAGCAAAATTATTTGGAATATGATTTACTTTGATATAGTATGATAACAATTTTTAACACGAAATACAATTATTTACTAATATTGAAAAGTACAAAAAACACTGCATTAATTTATACTGGATGGCCATAGTTTATAGACATAGTTTTATTATTAACAGAATATATTGAGGACTTAGTTTATATATCTAGACATAAATATAAAATAAATAATATTGGTGGACATAAATGGCCAACACAACGCCACTTAGCCCCAAACTAAGCATAGCTTGTACTATAGTAACTAAATAACTGATGGAATACTTATATGCTTACCTTTTCTCTAAATATATAATTATGATACATAAAAACACCCAGACACAAGACAATCATCCATGTTCATCACACAAATGCTTGTTGCCCTGGGTGGGCATGAACCCACGATCTACTTCTTAGAAGGCAGACAGACCAACTGAGCTGCGAGGCCAGTCAACCATGAATCTTTATCTTGACACCAATAAATACAGTAAACTATAATACTTTTACTTTAAGGATAAAGCCGTTTCCAGGTTTTTGGTGAAAAGTTGTGGTAGCCATACCTGAGTCAAGAACTGTTGCAGCGCGAGATGTTCCTGCAAGACGCGGCGCGTTTCCTTCGCGTCGCTTTGCAGCGCCGCCCACGCGTCCGCGAGCGCGCGCTGTTGCAATGCTATCTGTTGCACATTGTCGCCGGGGTACAATTTCTGGAGGCGCGTGCCTTCTTCTTGGAGCACCTGCATAATAACAAAATAAACATGTTACAATGAGGTCAATGAGAAAAACAAAGTACCGGACCCTCTAAAAGGCCTATTATACTGCCCGATTTATCGGACCCTGTCGGCAGGGACAGTACGGTGTAGTAATAGACAGGGTCTCCATAGTTCCCAAACAAGCATCCGGTAGAAAGGTGTAATAGGCCTTTTAGAGCTGTTTTCCTAGTGTAACTTTATTCTTTATATTTGTTACCTCAGAATTCCGTCATTTATAAACTGATTTGGATAATTATTAATTATCTTCTTTATTTGAAAGGATTGGAGTTTCAGATTGGTCTCATAGAAATTTCATTAAAATCGGTTCAGTAATATGATTTTTACAAAATAATACATATAAAATAAAAAAATTAAATAACTGAAAAAAAATATGTCATCCAAGTAAACGAAATTCCTTATTTTGCTTTCCCGTTTTGTTATCTAATACTACATAAAAATATGAATAGCGCCATCTAGTATGATAGACAACTAACCTGCATCTGGGCATCGATAGCGACCAGATCGTTTAGAATGGTGTCGTGGTTTCTGAGCGCTGCCGTGGCTGCCCTGAGGTCTCTGGAATAGAAAACTAGCATTACAACCACGCTATATGTTCGTTCACAACTAACAGCTCACGTCACAGACAGTAACCAGATGGATGGACGGATCCAATCAGCCACAAATTATGTTCGAACTTCTCTGGCTAGAAGTTCGAACCATCGAGTAGATTAAATTCGAAGAAATATAATTCATCATATCAAAATGAAGATGAAAAGGAGGAAGTGAGTTGACAAGTCGTTTGTTTTACTCCTACCCGTACAGACCCGGTACGCGGCGATAGTAATAATACTGAGTATAATTACCGAAACCTTCTGCCGGACTATGCTCCCCTGGTAACAAATTGACACTTTTTTACAAAGTACCCTCATTTTCTTTTGTACAATTTTCTAGAGTAGTGTTTACCTGGGTGGTTGCGGCAGTGCCAGGGCGCGCCGCTTGTCTCCCGCCCGCCCTCGCAGCTCCGCCACGTCGCGGTGGAAGCGATGTATCTCCCCGGCAGCATGCAGACGAGACGCGCGCGATTGGATCTGGTCCACTAGACGCTGCCAGGACTCACTGGAAACAAACACATGTTAAGTCTTGATCAGATTAGAAGTTTACAGTTGGGCCAATTCTATAACACGTTCACTAAAACAAACTAAATTGATAATAAAACCCTTCTGACCTTTTCTAAGCACGATAGAACGAAAAATTTGGCATGACTTTTAGTCCTGTCCAGTTTGGTTTTAGTTAACGTACGGTTATGTGTATACGGAACATCCGATTTTTGAAATTTTGTACAACACATTCATATTTAAATATTTTAAAAAAAAGTCAAGGTGTTGTAAAGCTACACAGATAATAAGATCTTAGTCTAGTGCCCTCACCCGAGTGCCTCTTGCCGTTTCTCAATATCAGCGATGTACGGGCTCTCTGTCGCAAGCAGTTTTTTGGCAAGCTCTTCGCATTGGTTGAATCTTTCTGCACCACTCTCCACGCGGTGACGGAGCTCGTCGAATTTCGACCTTAAGATCTGTGAATTAAGGTATTAACCCCTTATTACATAAATTATGAAGGAGATGATGAAAAAAATTTTTGTTACTGAAAACATTATTTATTTCTTATATATAAATAGGGTGATTATAAAAAAAAAAATTGTGTACTTATTTTAGAAATTACTACACGAAGCCATATATGGCATCGTATGCATTCTAGTGGAACTATGCTGATCCATATATGGCTTCGTATACATTAATAAAAAAAGAATTATTATATTTTATGGAAATCTTTGAAACAGTTTCTTTTATCGTTTTAACATAAATTAACTTAACATTTCCAACATTTGGCAAAAGAACGGAATTTCGAACAGTTCTGACAAATTTGACGACTTAATTTCGTCCACTCGGGGATATGGTCCACTTTATCTGCACGTACAGAATCTAGTGGTAAGTCTTGATGCCTGGCTGATGATGAATAGGATTTACATGCTTGAAAATACCATAGAAGCGGGAAGAGTTCATTGATGCAAAGAAAATAAAAAAAACATCTGAATGCATGCGAAGCCATATATGCTCCATAATGTTTTGGCAAAAATGCATACGAAGCCAAATATGGCAATATGAAAATAAGGCTCAAAAACAAACAAAAAACAAGAAAAATGCCGAAACGACAACTATTTCTTGTTCAAGTATATATAAACATAAAATTTTGAAATTCCAGGCTTTTTTACTTACCGTTTTATTGTTATTTTCCCATTAATAAAATAAGCACTAATTAATTGCAATTTAACGGTCGGATACGCTGAACATATCATCCAATATTTTGACAGATTGCACTTACTTTAGACAATAAAAAATACGTTCCATTAAACAAAGAAATTATGTTTAAGGATTCAACGTTGGTTTCGAAAAAGCAATAATTTAATCAATTCAAAAAAAAAAAAAAACATTTAAATCCATATATGGCGTTGTATGCGATAAGGGGTTAAGTTAATCTAGGAGTATTAAGAGAGAAATTTTCTGGATAATCGTTTTCCATCGTATATCTCAATATCGAGTACATAATTAAAAGCGAATTGAAAGTCAAACGAAATCGTATCAAAAAAAATATTAGACAAAACGGTTGAAAACAAACATTTGATCGAGTGAGCGCCTATATCTATAAGAAGACGATAAGCTAACAATTTAATAAAAATATTATTATAAGCGAGTTCGAAATATTTGAGTTGGGCACGCCATCTAGCGCTCGTCACCCAGTCAGCCTTTTACTGTTGATAGGCTCGCCCTTGGCCACTAACTCGCTTGAAGTTGAACATATTGACGGCTCACAATGGAGTGTGCTTATCTATAAATAAATAAATATTTGTGGACATTTCACACAACACCATCTAGCCCAAACTAAGCAAAGCTTGTACTATGAAACTAGATGGCTGATAGAATACATATATATATTTTTTTGTAAATATATACATATGATACATAGAAACACCCAGACACAGAACAAACATCCATACTTATCACACAAATGTTTGCCCTGGGTGAGGATCGAACCCACGACCTTTCAGTTCAGCAGGTAGACGTAAACACACTACCAACTGAGCCACAAGGCCAGTCAAATGGAGACCCATTTAGTCGCAATTTAACAACACCCAGACTGTTCATATCAGGGAATACCCTGAAATAGCATATTCGGTAATCAGAACACATCTTACCAGCAGATGTTCGTAGTCCTGTCCGTAATCTTCACTGGAAGCAGCTGCATATTGTTCTTGAATCCAGCTTTCTAGTTCGGCGCTTTCTGCGAGGTACTCGTGCCTGGAACAAATGATAACTGTCAACTGAAAGGTAAGAGCTTCGGCGGAAACTTGAAAATCATGTCGCCACTGTGTACTTTCATAAACAGTGTTTTTTTTCGGCTGTTTATTTGCATCCAGCAAGATCACCCACCACTTTACTAAGCCTGACTAGGAATTCACAACTTATTTGAGTTGACTTTGACTGTGAGTTGACATTTTAAATTGCAAAATTGGGTATTTGCTATGAGTTTTTTTTTTAAAAACAAAAAAGTTTATCTATAACAAAAATATCTATAACAGTCTGGAAGATAACGACTTGAAAGATATCTCGCATATCAAAATCGTCGAGCCATTTACGCTGCTGTAGGTTATATAAAACATACATACATAAACTCGAAAAGTAGAACATTTGCGCAGCCGGGTAAAATAAATCTTAATACCTTAACTTAATAATTAACACTATCAATCTCTGAACGGACTTTAATGTCGGATATCGTTTATCACACAGCAGCATCACCGGCTTAAGTACTTTTTAGAGGAGTACTTTTTAAAAAAGAAGTCCACAGACGCGGCGCTGTCGTCATACGACGGAATATTATCCAACCTAACAGATTAGTTCCGCTATTTTGCCGTGGGACTTCTTTCATGAAAAGCTCTCTACTCACCTGCAAACACTCTCCAGCAGCGCGTGCTGTCGCTGCGCGGCACGGCGCTGTAGTCGCGCCAGGCTGTCGGCCAACAGCGCATGTCGCGCGGCGAGCGGCCCGCCCGCGGCGCCGTCCAGCGACGCCGCCACGTGACCCATCTCCGAGATTATCGCCGCGTACGTGTCCAACTCCAGTTCTACGGCCTGCGAAACGTACCTTCATTTTTAACCGACTTCAAAAAAGGAGAAGGTTATCAATTTGTAGCGCATATACATATTTTTTATATATATGTATTTGTATATGAATTACTCCGTCATTCGTGGAACAATTTTTGTGTTTCTTGAATTGGTGTATAGAGAAAGCTCCCAAGTTGGTCCCATAATTATATTTAAATATCAAACTACAGAGATCTACAGCACATTTCTTCCATTCCATACAACGACAAGCTAATCAACGACACATGCACAAGTTGACGTCTGTAAATAACACACACACACGTATGAAGTTATGGTTGTCGTATGATTGACGCTTGCTCGTGACGTCAATTGGGATTCGAGCACTTAAAGGCCGCAACGCTTATCTCGACTGACAAATGAATGCACCGTGCAATCAGATCCTTTCAAACGACAGGGCGAGCGCGGGGAGCGCGTGCGGAACCTGAGATTGGCAGGAGGCAGAGTGTCCGTTCTGTATCTAATACTATAAATGACTTTCTGTGTCCACAGCCTGTTTCTATGGAGTTTCTAGCAGCCTAGTTGGAATATCGATTGGCAATTCGAAGCTTCGAATCTCAAACCTTTGCCTGATAACAAAGAAATATCCTGCGAAATCATATTCTATAATAACTCGGTATATTAACGGTACCGTCCATATATATTTATCAGGTTTGCACCTTTGTATGGCTAAACTTGGATAAGTTTGACCGACTAGGCGCAACCCATACGTATAATACTAGACAGAAAGATAAACTTAAGACATCTGCTCACTCTCTACCAAAATCTGTTAAGTCTGTGTATATATGTGGTGCAAGCATAAAATATATAACCAATTACCGGAAGGCTTCAGTAACGCAGCTTCTTTCAATATATTTAAATATAAACTGAAAATATTCCTGCACAGCAGGGCATATTATGACGTTACAGAATATCTTGCAGATAAATTTATAAGTACTAGTGTACCATAATATTATTTTTCGATTTTAGAAAGTAGTATATTTGACTTGAAGATTTTTATATTTATCAATAAAGTATCTGTAACAGTAATAAATACCATCTTTCATATACTTTACTCGCCCATACGTATACATTTTTTAAATATATTTTGAGACGATCCTTCTGGCCTAACTCGATAGGAAAAACAGAGCTTCGACCAGTTTTCACTAACCTTATGCCTGGCGAGTAGTTGCGTGGCCCTATGCTTGTCGTTGCCGACATCAGCAGTGGCGAGCGCGGCGGCCTTGTCTGCGAGCCAGGAGTCCACCTCCACCGCGTCGTGGTAGAACTGCTGCGCCTTCAGCGCGGCTTCCAGCCGGGACGCACGCGCCTCCGCCGCCGACGATACTGATGAGTACGCCTGTTCCAACTCCTCGCACAGGGATTGGATCTGATGGGAAGAACATTTCAATATTATTAAATAACATTTATATGAGACTGACCTAGAAGAAAAAAATAATGATAGGGCTGTGTCGGCTGGGACATCCGGCCTCTCAGTTAAGAGAATGTATATTCCTCATTTGTCTGTAGAAAAAAAAAAGATTTATATCCTTAACAATATCCAATTTCGATTGTTTTAAAATGATAAGACAAGCATACTTGCTCTTTTGCATGTATAACGGTACTAGAGGGATAAGTCAGTGCCAGTTGTACCGTCAAGGGTACTAGTGGGAAAAATCAATGCCAACTGTACCATTGATGGTACAAATCAATAGATACAACTGGTACGGCGGGACAATATTACACTTGTAATTTTTGCTTTTACATATTTATTTTAGTATAACTGCAAAGTTAAACATTTAACAGTAAAGAATTAAAAAGTCTCAACCGTCCTAAAAATTATCCTCAAAATCGAATAATATTTAAGAGTAGGAAACTGTTTTCTCTTGTAGTATGAAAAATATGCAATGTGCTGGCAAAGATTGTAGTCTCAACAATATCTATTTAAACGAGAGCAAGAGCGTCGGTGTTATCTAATCCACGCGTATCTTTTCCCCTCCAACCCAATTGACAAAGTTTATATTTCCTAGGAAACCAGATAGATATCACACCTTATCCTTCTGAGGATGTCCTTCCTGAAGAGTTTTCCCCTGAGCGAGCAGCCTCTCGATGATGGGCCGCCTCCCGACCAGCTCCGCCCTCAGCTTGGCGTGTTTCTTCTGTGCGGACTGCGCGGCGTGCAGGTCGTTGGGCGCGGCGTCCGAGGAAGCGGCGGCGCGACGCTCCGATAGCCAGTCCAGCTCGCCACCCACTTCCGCCGCGAATTTGTGGAGCCTGTGCAGATGACGATTTAAATAGATATTTTGGGAGGGACTTACTCTTGAGTTTTATTAATTTTTATTCATTATTGGGACTTTTATTATTTAATCATAAAGGCAGTATTGCCAAACGGCCTTAGCCTGCCCGTAGGACAAATAAAAAAAATATATTGAAACATGACAGTCCCATTGTATATTCTTACGGCCTTACCGAAAAACGTTAATTAACTTTAAGCATTGCTTAACATATTTTGTCAACTTCTCGCTGACACGTAATGACACTTGCGAAAAGAAGACAGATAATTTAAGAAGATGGTTAAAGTTAAGTAACGTTTTTCGGTAAGGTCGTTAATCTATTGTTCACTTGAGCTGACTTACACAGACAAACAGCTCTATAGTTGCGTCAGAGTTAGGATCCGCTAATATCTTATTAAATCGGCCCACGTCCAGCTTGTTCAACTTGTAGTCGTATGCTCAACTTGTCGGTAGCGGGAGACAAAGTCAAAGTTTTATTTGTATCTAACGTGACTAACATGCATTTAGTGTTATTTCTTTTATTGAGCTTCATGTTATGCCTGTGAAGGCGTACACATCAGAAGCGCGCTGACAACGCTGTGAGTGATGAGATGAACAAATAACTTTTCTTGAAATACGCGGTCTGCTGTACTGCTGTGTTCATGCACAACCGGCCAGTTACCACCTTCAAACACAGTCATATAAAGTTAGAACAGCAGAACATGTGCAATTATGTACGTAGACCATATGAAACAAAGAAGAAGCTATCAACTTTTGCTATTCAATGATTGCATTTGACTGCTAATTCTCAAGTGACACATTACCATTTAACCGCCAGTGTCGGATGTTTTCGACAAAATAATTTAGAGCCCTTTTCGCCTATCCAACGCAGAATTATACCACAAAATACCTCGGTCCGGCTCGAAAACCTTTTTTGGAAATATTCGACACTGGCAGTTAGAGGGTTAAGTTGACTATGCTTGTCTAAAGGAAAATCCGGCTGAGGGCCAAAACCGTAAATAGGCCGAATTCTGTGCTGAGGGCATTGGTATGCCATCATACAGATTAAACTTATATTGGGTACCAATATCATTCTATAACAGAACTATACATAAATAAAGATTTTTAGTATATAGTTAATCTAAGCGATATACATATAGGTGTTTGTGAAAATTTGTTTTTTTTTCTTAATCTTTTCAATTTCATCAACACATTCTTAAGACACACAAATCATATCTACTTACTGCATGCTAGTCTCCAGCGCTTCCCGCCGCAGCCTCGTCGGTTCCCGCAGTGCTTGAAGTGCTTGTAACAGCGCCCGACTATCCCGCTCTATGGCAGGCGCATCGAAGTGCCCTCCTGACACTAGGTCCGCTCCCTGAGCCACTAGCGAGTTGGCCTTCTGCTCCCATTGGGCTAGCTCTTGCTCTAATGCCTAGACCGTAAGAAATATAATTAAATTAATCAGCCTCAAGTTCTCAGAGAAGTTATTTTTAAAAATTAAGCAGGCGTTTTACGACATCTTTCGGTAAAAAAATATAAATAATACATATTTCACCAAAAATCTAAAACTTTAATATTTTCCTTTAAATGAAATAAAGTTTAATCCAGAGAATAGCTATTAGTAATAATCACCATAATAGTCTTTAAAGGGCTTTCATATTTTTTTTAACGAAAGAACACACCTGGTGCTGATTCAGAAGTCGCTTGCAGCTCCTCAGGTCAGTGCCAACTTCTTCACTCTTGAGAGCCCTTTCCAGATCTAAGAGGCGGGCCTTCGCATCGTCCACGGATCTGGCAAACCAAGTAAAAAATCAGTGTGTTTAATAGGCAGAGTGGGAACTTCGAAAGTGCTTATACAACTCCTAGGAACTTCTAAAAAATCGCTACGAAAGACAGCCAAATAATTTTAAAACGCTGTAGAATCTTCCGAAAATCACCTTCGCCTTCTAAAAACTGTAGAATTCTATAAAAAACGGTTTCAAAAACTGTCAATATCAACTGGAATCTACTACAAAAACTACAAGAAACTTTTCTCCTCACCGCCTATACTTTCTCTGCTGCGCTGCCTGTCGCAGTTTGCTTCCCTTATCCCTAGATGCGGCAACGAGCTCCTCCCACGCTTTGTGCAAGTGGTCGAGACGCTCGGAGACTTCAGTCGCGCGAGAAGGATCGGACTTTTGGAGGGATTGGCCCACCTGTGAGGAAGAAAGCTTTATATAGCATCGGAATTGCATTTGCTGCTTGATGACTGCATAACTTTCAAAAGGCACTCACACTTTCGACGTTCCTGAGTTGTTTCTCGTTAGCCTGTAGCTCTGCTTCGAACGCTTCGTGTTTTTGAAGTTTACGCTCCAAGTTGGCCAGGTCTCTGCAAAATAAACGATGTCATTTATATGTACTTAATAGAAGACAAAAACTGCAATAGATAGATATATAACTCTTTATTAAAATACCACATTGTAAAAACATATTAAAAGAAGACAATATTACTATGGCTAATCTTTCAATACGCGGCCTTATCGCTTAGAGCGATCACTTCCAGGCAACCATGTACGGAGTAGGATAGGTGGCAATATGTGGTATATAAAATATTACCTCGTATCTATCTTAGTTTCGTAGTTTCTTTAATAGACTAAAAATATAAGTAACCCAAAAATTTAAGAAAAACCTATGAGTAAAAATGGCAAAAGTTCTTTTAACATCCTACGGTACTTCATACATTATGATACTCGAATGAAACTATATTTCAGTGGTGTACCTGTACTGCAAAAACTCGGGGCTCATAATTGAATATTCAATAGCTGTTCCGCCGCCATTTTGCCGAAGCTGGTAGTGACGGACGTGACCAGGGCGAGTGACCAGGGTAAAAGGCGAGTATCGCGACACTAGTACGAGTAGTATACCGGTATCGAAGTATGCAACTCACTATACAAATGTATGTTACATACTCGTACTTCTACGCGACTCTTGTTCGAGACTCGCTTTGTGTAAAGGTATCGTAATGTGAGAATCGCCTATGAAATAACCTGGTCCGTTCACAGTTTATTTTACCTCTGACATTTATCATTTTATACTTGTAAAACAGAAAGCTGTCTTCGGTCTCGGCTTTTTAAGTCAAGTCACGCGGTGCGTAGAATAGAATCTCCTCAATAGGATGCACAGCTCAAAGGCTGTGGCTGAGGACGGTTTTATATTTAACAAAAATACAATGAGAATTAAGAAATGTTAGAGGCAAATAAACTGTAAACGAACTGTATCATTCAGGTTACCTAATCATGTACCTTATGTTATTTTTATTATGTTGGCAATGAAGTGTTTTTGTATTGTATTGTTACTTTATAGAGTTAGAAGTGTCTAGACTAGGAAAGCTATGCATTTGTAGTATGTAATTAGCTAAAAATACTTTTTGATGTATATTTTTACTAACGTGTCCAGATTTGTGAACAATAAAAAAGGCGAAAAATGTAATTAGCTAAAAATACTTTTTGATGTATATTTTTACTAACGTGTCCAGATTTGTGAACAATAAAAAAGGCGAAAAAGTAAAAGCTGATGAAGTTATTATGACATATTCTCACCTGTAGCTCTGATCCTTGGCTGTTCTTGTCTTGTCCTGGATCCATGCTTGCAGCTCCTCTGTGGCTGCTATGAACTAAGGGATAAGACACATAGCCCTCATTATGACAGTTATCTTTTGCATATATTCTTTTCAACACTTTCAATTCAATTTATATAATTTTGCACCAATAGTAGGCATAGAAACAGTGCTAACATAGAGTTTAATTAGGTTACCTATGCGAAAAATGGATATGGTTGTAAACCATGACCATTTTCCTCATGATGTTAATACATAATAAATAAAAAACTTATGCGACCAAGGCCTCAAGGTCTATGATGCTCTGGCTACGCTGTATAGTCTAGTAAAAATAAATCCGTTTGTATGGAGCAGATCACAGTATTTGCAACTGGGGGGATTCTTTGAAATTATGATAGGAAAATAGCTAAAAATCATAGATCAACATCCCCGATTTATAGACTAGCTGCGTTCTGCGGTTTCACTCGCGTAGATATGAAAAACGGTGATGATTATGATGATGTAAGTAGTGTATGTCCGTCTCCAGGTCCAAAGCTATCTCTATATTAATTTTCATAACGATCGGTTCAGCTGTTTGAGCGTGTAAAGGTAACAAAATTAGCTTTTATAATATCATTATGAAATTGTGTCAAATGTATTTCAAAACACTAGTAAATTCATTTAAATAGTAATATACTTAGTTTTAGTCTTTTATGTTGTCACAAATCTTATTTTTACTAGACTAGTAAGGGAGAAGTGATGTATGTAATAAAAAATAATCATCGAAATCACTTCACAGCGTTCAAAGTTTTGTGTACGTTACACATAAGAATATATTCGAAGGGGCCCTCTTTTTAAAAGCCGTTTAAAAATTGAATAACTATAGCTTTGCTTAGTTTGGGCTAGATGGTGTTGTGTGAAATGTCCACAAATATTTATTTATTTATTTATATCAAACATGAAGAAGGTTTTAAACGGTCACTTCACTCAATATAGGGAATATCTATCTTCGTTCGTTATTTTTTTATATACATATATTTTAAGAGCTATTTTACCTGTTGGTGCGCTAAGCTAGCGTGTAACGCGCGACGTCGTTCGGCCGCCGCTTGCTTCACTCCCTCGCGACGCTTCAACACAGCCGCGCGACGTGCCGCGATGCTGTAGGTACAACATGATAATAATTAGTATAAATACATACTTACCAATAGATCGAACTATATAAGTTGCTTAAAATATCATAAAAACCTATGCAACGCTCGCAATATCCCCCCAAATGCTGACAGTTTTGTTTCAAATAGGTTATGCATTCAATTGTTTTTCATTATTGCATGATTTCTGACATATCTAGGGAGAAAAATATTACAGCTCTACGGAACTACTACTACTGGAAGAGAAAAGTCCCTGTATTTTCATCATAGAAATAGTTTTATGAAATTACTAACAGGAAAATTTCAATAGTTTTTTTATACATTGAATGGTCTTACGTTAGAGTTTGTCTCACTAGAGCGAAGACTAAGTATAGGTGGAGCACGATTGCCCAGAAGATACCTATTCACTCTTCGTTTGAAGACACCCAGATTATAATATGTCATCAAATATACATACATGTATTTATAATTTAGTTTCATGGAGCTACTGGAATAAATAGTGAACTGGCGCCTGAAAGCGACTTTGCCTTATCGAGCTACATCGGCGCGATAAGGCAACATGCACGTAATCTCTCGTGCGCTGCGTGCGTGTATGGGTGTATAATGTTTCTTAATCTCTCACGGTAAAACGACTGTAGTGATTTGGATGAAATTTGGTATGGAGGTAGATTATATCCTGAATTAACATATTAGATACATTTTATCAAAAAAAAAACCTTTAGGATGGGATAGCGACACCGTGAGACGCAGCTATTTTATACATATATACTTACTGATCCGCCGCGTAGTGTGGTATACGTTCTAAGGCAGTCGCTCGGCTCGCGAACGCGGCGACGCTCTCGTCCTG
Organism: Lycia hirtaria; assembly: GCA_947563715.1. Lineage (NCBI taxonomy): Eukaryota > Metazoa > Arthropoda > Insecta > Lepidoptera > Geometridae > Lycia > Lycia hirtaria. The sequence goes on along the minus strand of OX387387.1, from coordinate 8,818,137 downwards.
AGCGGCGAGACGCGCCTCCAACTCCTCGTGACGCTTCACTAACGCTTCTACTTCGTCCACAGACGACTGGAGAAGAAATAACGATTTAAAGCACACAACATATTATGTTCGACGCGCCTCACGCATAGTTTTTCACAAACCCAAAACTTAACCGATCAAGACACATCAGTTAGATGCAGATCATCTATGTATTTCAGGAAAAATTACTGAAATAAATCAGATAATACGTTGGTGTACACCTCCAATGTATAGGCGGTATTTCCAAAAGATATACAAATTATTATGCAACGGCATGCGCAGCGTAATAAGACCGGCCACAAGGTGGACAGACGAAATCATACAGGAAGACGACGAAGTCGCTTCCAACAAGCGTTCTTGAAAAATGATGATGTGGCTGAGATCAGGATGGTGATACAAATTATGAATTCAAAAAAAAAACTCAGATAATTCTAGAATTTAATTAGCAGGTATGTCTGATGTAGTATCTTTAATATTCACTATGAGATTCGGAATAAAGGTTTTTTTTCGAGGAGGGTTTTGGGACGTTTTCAAAATCTATTAAAGTTCGTAATTTTATCATCATATAGCATGTATAAAATGTTAGCCTCACTCCTTGCGGTGCGTATTCCAAGTAGGCGTGGTGCGCTCCGGCGGCGGCGTCCAGTCGATCCGCGTCGCGGTTGAAGCTCTGCAGCTGGACCAGTTGCTTCAAATACGCGTCCTTTTCTGCCCATTCTGTACAGAAAACATAACTTGTCAACAAATATTACAAGAAAAAAACTGCATCTCTCTTTCTTAAGTAGAGATATACAGTTAGGTATTTTATTTTGTGGGATGATTTGTTTGTTTTGTTAGGTATTTATACTGAGTGTGTACTACATTTTCTCACTGCAATAATTACGGGCTTTCCCTTCATCATCTACACTTTCATCTTCAACACTGGAGCAGTAATGTCAACAAGCCAACCTAGCTTAATATTTTCAAGAGACAGGTGGGCTCGTGAGATAATTAAAAATATACAAAGCGCTCGTAAGGAACTGTCGTACATACAAACACGGCTAAATAATAAAATTACGGAACTGCCGTTTCTGTAACTCACTTAAGCTGTGCAATATGTTTCAGTGTCTACACACCCAAAGGCAGGTGTAACTACAAATAAAAATCATTGGAAGAAAGATTATATTTTTTTTGGGTTGATCTACGATAACTTGCCTTTATGCACCAACTTCTGTTCGGCTTCCAATGCCTTTATCTTGTCGGCGACATCAGAGAGTGATGGATTTGTTGCAAGCAACTGCTTACCCAGCCCTATCACTTCCTTAAACCTGGAGATAAAAGAAGCATTAGTAAAAAGAAAGAAAGAAAAAATCTCAAAAGAGAGAGAGAGAGGAGAGAGAGTGAAAATAATTTTACAAATGCAGTTTACAATGTAAGATCTGTAACAGAAGGACTCACTCATCATCGTGCGCCTTGATATCGTCACCCAGCTGTTGGTGGTCCTTGTGAAGCGCTTCTGCAGTGGCGACGTCTTTCGCGAGCGACTCTTGCGCTAACTGCTCACGGACTTTCTGTAATAAATATAATAATTTCATATACATCTCTTGAAAATCCTCAAAATTAACACAAAACTAGAATGCGTTCACTTTTAAAGAGAACTGAGAGCATCGTTAAAAATTATAAATGTCCATTAAAATTAAATTATCAAAGGTGAGTATATGGAATACTATCTACATTGGACTTCTATGATGTCAAAATCGATGAAGCACACATATATAAAAGTTACTCCTTCACTCTACACCTAGAAAGGAAAGGATCATTTTCAGATAAAAGGATGAAGGTAAGGCATTCTGGTAATAAAGAAAGAGGTTAACAATTCAGCTGTATTTTTTATGTTTGTTACCGTATAATTCCGTCATTTATAAACGGATTTGAAAAATTATTGTTATTAATTTTTGTTTGAAAGGATTGGTTCCACATTCAGATTGGTTCCACAAAAAAATCATCAAAATCGGTTCAGTAGTTTGGTTTTTAAAACAAAATTGCGAATTTTGAAATACATTTTTTAATTATTCTATCTATAATTATGTTAAAATTGTTACGCCATAGAACTAAAACTTTTTGTCCTGTAGTTCAATGATTGAACTATTGATCAATTACTACCTTATAGAAGTTAGCATTAAGAAAGTGAGGACAAACCGCTTAGCCAAAAGTCAGTAGACAATATTAACAAGCTTAGCCAGAAAACAATATTAATTATTATAGCTATATGCGGTACTGGTATACAAAGAAACGCTTTCATATAAAGACTCTGGATAAGTTAGATTTGAAGACGTAATTTTCTGGGGACCCTAGTTTTTTTTTTTGCCCGCTTTGCCGGCCTTATTTTTAATACCCCTACTATTAAATATGCAGGGCTTGAGCCTATGTGTTGTTACTGACAACTGTTGAGTTTTACAGTGTTTTTTTTATGACCCCAGAGTTACAAGTTTCCAACAGTTGTTGAAAATGTTTGTACCTGTAACCAGTTGTGTAGCTGCGCACTACTGTTTCCGAAGATCTGGTGTCCGACAGCGCTCTCGAGGCGGCTCCTGCGCTCGGTGGCCTGCGCCTGGCACCGCTGCCACATCTGCTGGATCTCCTTCTGCCGAGACTCGATGTTGCCCTTCTCCGACGGGTATTGGGATTTCACGCTGTGGATAAACAGGGATACTAAGAGCTATTTTGAAGGCACTACTAATTTAATTAAAATGTTTAAAATAACTGAATTGAAACACGAACTACACTTCCATACAAGAGTTGTTCCTTTTTTTTAATTAGTGTGTTTGAGAATTTTAACCACATTTTAAGCGGGTAGTAAGTAAGCGGGCGTGTCGGGTTTTAGCATTTGGGTTATCTTTAAATCTCCATCGATCTGGGGTAATCTGACAGCCTATTTGTGTATTAGTTTAGGTAATTAAGTATGTGTTTTGTTTTAGTTAATAAAAGGTATAATAACTTTTGTAACTACAACCCCAGACTATAGAAATAAAATATAATCGAATGTCGAAATAAATGTAGACGAAAACAACGTTTCAAAGCAAGCTCTTCTTTAATTACCTGTGGATTTTATACCATGTGAGGACGCTGCATGAAACAAAAAATGAGGTACAAAGTATGGCGTACCATTCAAAATACCGCGGTCTACTGTAAGTTTAATGAGGGTCTGCTGTTTATATAATATACTCTGGCTTCCAGAATTTCTTAGACACCTATTTCCACCAATCGTTTCGGCCGACATCGCAACCGAAAATATAGTATCTCTTACCCAAACGGGGAATAACGTGATTCTATGTGTTTTTTTTATTATTTAAGTTTTAGCTCCACAGGCACAAGGATCCGTGACCTTTGTAAGAATTACAACTATTGTTAACTGGATATCGTTACGGGATGATTATTTTAATTTACTTAAGTAACTCGTGCACCTACATATGTGTTAATCTATATACTAGCTGTTCTATCTATAAAACTAGCTGTTCCGCGCTGTTTCACCCGCATAGTGGTGAAAAACGGTGAAATAGGGATGACGACAAAATAAATCCTATGTCCTCCAAGTTCCAGGCAATCTCTACGCCAAATTTTATTAATTCCTTGATTATTGGTTTATAATTCGGTTCAGATGCTTACGTAATGTAACAAACAGATAGAGACCGTGTTACTTTTATACTTTTACGGCCTTACTGAAAAACGTTACTTAACTTTAAGCATTGCTTAACATATTTTGTCAACTTCTCACTGACACGTGATGACACTTGCGGAAAGAAGACAGAGAATTTAAGGCGATGGTTAAAGTTATGTAACGTTTTTCGGTAAGGCCCTTAGTTATATAGGATGTACCCTAACATGAATAAACGTTTATTCTAATCAGTTTCAAACAAAACGCATTCATTCCAAGACTATCTGCTAACATACAGAGGATAACTAGGAGTACTCACGAGTCTGCGAGCATGGTGACGGTGTTGACCTTCTCCTTCAAAGGTTCGAGTTCCCTCTCGAGCTGCGCGTGTCTTCTCTGCAGCGCCCTCACGGTGCGCAGGTCGGAGGCTGGGGCTCCGCTGGCAGCTAGCTGCTGTTCCTTCTCGGACATCCAGTCGAGGGCCTCGTCGCATGTGCGGCTGAACAGCTCCACGCTAAAAACACAAGTTATTGATAATTGTTTTAGTTCAACATTAATAATTATAGTTTAAAAAACTGAAAAAACCGACTTCAAATTACGCAAAACAATACATATGTACGCGCCTTGCTGTTCACTTTTCTACAGGCACTTGGATGATATTTTACCAGTTATTTTGTTATAAAAACCAAAGTATTGCATCCATTTTGATAAAGTTTGTATGGAACCACGTCTAAAGTCTGACCCACCAAATACAAAAATAATGATCAAAATCAATGCACAATTGGCTGAGTAATCAGTGAACAAACATACAGACCGAATTGATAACATCCTTTTTGGAAGTCGGTTAAAAGTCTTAGAAAGGAGTCCAGTTCGTGTACGCCACTAGTGTTATTATAGTTAATCGTACCTGCCACCCGCTTGTTAGCACTATCTCTATGTAAAAAAAAAAAAAAAAAAACAAGGAAAATCGAGGAGTTCCAATAGTCAATTAAGAGTTCCATCTTCCGCATCGTAGTTCTACGAAGGACTTTAAAACGGAGGCATGTAACATGCCGTGGTAAAATGCGTATGTTTAACACGCTTTTATTAGGTCGACCTGTATGTAATGAAATCTAAGGTAACTAATTTAACCATCTTCCAAAGATCGTAGCGTCATGAAAATTGGCAGCTGTATGTAGTTCTGATGACAATACAATAATATGGTACTGTCGAACTGATCTGATGATGGAGCCGGAGGTCGACCTGTATGTAATGAAATCTAAAGTAATTAATTTAACCATCTTCCAAGGATCGTAACGTTATGAAAATTGGCAGCTGTATGTAGTTCTGATGACAATATAATAATATGGTACTGTCGAACTGATCTGATGATGGAGCCGGAAGGTATGAACTAGAACTTCATGATGGAACATCGTATCATAGCTGTGTTTGGATTTGTTAGAAAAGTCTTGTAATGAACTTTGACCACGATTAGGTTTATGACAATACAATAATTTGGAGCGTGTTTTTTTTTTAAGTTTTTTAAACTGTAATTTATCATATTATCCGGCCATATTTTATAGACCCTTCCAGTAATGTCATCTCTACTTTATTGAGGCGTGAATAGGACTTGATCGTGACACATATTGTACTTTGAATATGCTGAAGACTTGTTAGACGTAATTCTATAATTAAGTATCACTCAAAAATAGTAAAAGCGCAAATCGCACGAATCCAATTTTTGTACTAGGAGAAAAAAATTAAAGGCTAAAATCTCACCTTGAAGCTCCTTCTAAGCTCTTTTCTTTCTGCTGCTTGAGACGCAACAGTCGATCCCATTGTTGCCTCAGTTGCTGTCTTCTAGCAGTCGCCTGCAAATACATAACGAGCTATAAAGTTGATACACTAATTCCCTACTGTTCTTATGCTGCACTGCCTCTTATTTTATTTTTTCTCTGTATGGGTATATTAACCTGAAATAAATTATTTTGAATTTGAATCTAGTACAATTATCACACTAGTATTATAAAGGCGAAAGTTTGTGAGTGTGTTTGTACGTTTGTTACATCTTCACGCTCAAACGGCTAAACCGATTTTGATGTAATTGGTTATGGAGGTAGCTGACATCCTGGATTAACACATAGGCTACTTTTATCCCGAAAAATTATTTCTCCTTTGATATAATTTATATAAAACAGCGAGTAACACCACGGGGCGCAGCTAGTGTTTTAATAATGATCTTAATTGCTAAGTTATTCATGTAAGACAACAACACACAAGTTTAGTTAGAAATAACTTATTGAGCAATAAGTTTAAGTTTATTTTTTTATAACAATCAGAAATTACAGCGACTTAATTATAGCCTACGTATAGCTAAACTATTTGTATAGTTAGTAATTCGTAAAGAAGAAGATCGATTGAAAAAAGGGAACACAATACACAGATAAATCGGTTAATATTATAATTCTTTAACCTTAGTGGCTTGTCCGTGCTTCGCAGCGACTAACTCTTCAGCAGCAGCGTCGATGTGCTCCAAACGTTTGGAAGCCGCTGATAGATCCGTAACGAATTTCTACAATAGGGAGAATAAGCGATATTATAACAATTTAAAGTAATATTTAAAGCAAAAAGATTGTATTTTAAGATGCAACGCCTGCCGTCAACCGCTACCCATCCGAACGAGAATAGGATATTGGTTAGTTTACAGACTTAATTTATTGCCACCCATTTTTGAATTCAAAAATTGGTGGCAATATAGTTGCCACTGCCATAAAAAGGGTTACGTGATCAATAATTGGGTGGAATCTCTCTGTCAGGTGATTTTCGGCCGATGTTACCAAACCATTCTAAATATACCGCAGAAGGAACCCTAAAGTAAAGTGATACTGTTTCCAACACATTCACGATGAATGGAACTCCTAGAATTCTGCTCTTGTGACGATCGAATTGAACTTTTCATCTTTCTTACTTTTTGCTCTTTATCAATCTCACCTCATACTTCCTCTTAGCCGTGTCAACACTATCTTCTTCCTCCTCTGTCCTCAACATCTTCTCCTTCTCTTTCATCCATTTATCGAAGTCGTCACATTCTGCGAAGAAGCTGTACAGCTTGATGGCGTCTTCAAGCTGCGCTCGGCGAGCTTCCGAGAGGGTTAGCAGCTCATCTGCAAGAAGATAACAATTAATACGAATAAATTCATTATCTTCTCATCTTCTCAGCTACAAGAATTCCTAAGTTGGACATAAGCCCCCTCCGGTCAGGTCGTGAAACTTCTGAGCATATAATTTGGAAGTGTAGCTAGTAGAACACGTAAACTTACTTCTATAACAAAGCCTTTCAATCTCTTTCCAACTATCTCTCCCAATCAGTAAGTGTGAACTGACCGTAATCCTTCTGTATTTCCTGCACTCTCGACTCGACGCTGACGCTAGGCGGCGCCGGGACCGCCCTGGAGGCGCGCCGCCCTGAAGGCTTGTTCCTCTTCACCGGGACCACTTGTTTCACCAGCACTGTCTTCTTAACTCGCTGGACTGTGCGGACCTTCTCGGGGCGGCGGACTTGTACCTGGGGGATGAAAAAAGATTAGAAACAATGCCAAATTATTACATCATTCAGTCATCGTCGAAATTTTTTCAACAGGCTAGGCTTTTGAATACAATTCGTCTGCTGATAAATAACGGTGTGAACGAAGTAGAATAACTCTACTCTTCGCACTCATCGCCCGGAATACTTGTGTTGGGTTGGCATAGAACACAATGACAATGACAATTAATATTCAGACCCCAATTAAGTATTTTTCAGAAAAAAAATAATCATATAAATGGTTTCTGGCACCCACGGCCCATAGAACCCACTTTCGCTCTTAAATGGGCATGACCACAAATCATCTAATTCTAATTTCTAATTTGTGTCGGGGGCCATGAGGCCTGCACTGACGTCCCGCTTGGGGTGCATTGTGCATTACCTAACCAGCCTACTCAAACCATCCGAGCTCCTTGATGTACCGGAGCACAGCATTGGGTCGCTGGCACAGCAGTTTGACATCTGACCCCAATCAATTATTTTTCAGAAAAAAATATCATTCAAATGGTTTCTGGCACCCACGGGCCTTTCGCTCTTAAACTGGCACGACCACAAATCATCAAACATTGACTAGAAAACGTTAAAAAATAAATAAATATAGTACATTCAACCTTGGTACCTTTGACTTCGTGTCAAACATTGTACATAGCCAGATTCGAAGGATCTTGAAATAATCTAATTATAACAAAACAAGAGTGTCTCTTTATTCCTACAATAAAAAAGTCTCAGTTGTTTTGTTAGCCAAGAGCATTCATCTCAAGAGATGGATACTATTACGTTCATATCATGATGATATCCTCCTGAAATATAACACTTACTGGCACCACCCTAGGCTCGATCTCGCGCACATAGTTGGCCGGCACGAAGCCGTCAGTCCTGTCCGCCTTCCTCACCGACCACCAGTCGGGATTCGTCTTGTTTATCAGGAACATTACTTCGCCTTTGGCCATCGATATGCCTTGGCCGGTAAACGCGTACAGAGCTTTCACCTGTTAAAATTATTAAAATTAACTTTAAAAAATAATATGAGAGAAAGAGAGCAAGAAAGAATACAGGGAAGACATATATAAGTAAATACACTTAAATCATGTTACACAACCAGAAAAAATAAATAAAACAAAGATTTGTGTCTAAAACAATGACATCAAAGGTCTAAAAGTTCAATTTCGGCCATATTTCTGATTTTAAATATGTTCAAAAGATATCAGATATCAGTCAGTTTTAGTCTAAAAAATAAAAAATAAGAGTTTAAAACAAATAGATATTGTTTATATATGACTACTAGGGTGCGATTTTTGAATCGATCGAAATGAATTCATGTACGAATTTGCTCGAATTCCTAACAATATTTCCGTAGAAGTTTTTGCTAACATAATTTAAAAATTCAAATTGTTGAGACCATTCGTTACATTAGCGAGTAGTGTGAATGATTGAGAGCAAACGAATTCTTGAACATCCGTCCGAAACAAAGTCATATTCATATAAGAAAACTTTCGAGCGATTCAAAAATTGAGCCCCAGACGTGAAAAAATATTGATGGTTTTGCGAAACAACTCTAGAGAAAGTAACGAGTAATGCATTTATTCAATACAGCGCCCTGCGTTTTCAATCGCTATAAAAAGAAGCCTATACAGAACATGACGATGGTATCCAATGTGTCAATCCAGGATATATCCTACATATATATAAGCTATTTCAAATTTCACTAAAATTTTGCTATTTTGCGCTAAGAATTAACAAATACATTGTCAGAGATGAGATGTGATAATTAATTATCCACTCAGACCTTTGAAAAGGTATGAAAAAATATTACTGCAAAATATGCACATATTTTATTATACTATCAGCTCTGGCTATGATTGAAAAGTGTAAAACTTACCTGTGGCACGCTTCTCTCTTCAGTAACGGTCCTATGTTCCAATCTTTCAACAGGCTCCTCTTCCCAGACCTCGGTTGGCACAAGTCGCGATTCGTTCACCCATTCTTCTTCTTCTATAGCACCGGTTGACTCTACTTCTGTGGGTAGCTGTAGAAGAAATGCCAAGTTAGATCTCTGAAGTTTATTTTTTATCCACTTTATCAACAGTTAAATTAACTCGTATATACATTGTTTATTGTTTAATTTATGATTATAAATGTCAATGTAAAGTGGAATTTGGGCTTCAAGTTGGGCCTCGAAATGCTAATAAGCTTTCATTGGCAAATCCACCACTGTGCAACAACGATGGCGTAAGTGTAAACTAGACGTACTGAAGACAAGAGTGGAAAATACTATTCAGTTAAGGTCCCAGGCGAAACCTATCGAAATACACAGCTACACGATCTACGAGAAATAGCACGAGCTACAGAAATTGCCTAGTCCTATTTCAGAATTCCTACTTTAAAATACCATCCAAGAGCTATTCTGGGCGCGACTTAAATAATTAATGTTACAATAACTAAATTCAAAAAACCAACGGAATTCCCATTTTTTTTTTATTTTGTGAGTTTAAGAATTTAAATCGTTTAGTGGCGCCTTCAGAATTACCACATTTTAACTGTATCTAACTGACCTGTAGACTCGTAATGCCAGCTCTTTGCAGCCTCTCCGCATTGCTCCTAAGAGTCTGCAGCTCGGGTTCGTGCGCTTTGATCTCGGAGTGCAGCGCTTTATGTCGCGCCAGCAGCGCTGCAGCGGTATGCGCATCGCGCCCGGTGTCCGACGTCGCCACTAGAGGGCGCTTTTCCTTCATCCACGATTCAGCTTCGTTTGCGTCGCCGTAGAACTGTGGAGGAAGGACTTTATTAGTTGTTTTGTTGACAGTATGGTATATTTTGGTATTTTCAAGTTTTGTGTTCGATTAAGTTTACCCATAAATCTAAGATATACCTGATGAGCATCAGCAGCGTCAGACAGCTGCTTATCCCTTGCAGCGGCGAGCTCACGTAGCGTGGCCCACTGCTGGGATAGCGACTGAAGTCGACGGGAGATTTCAGCGTGTTTTGGGTGGTTTGCGTCTATCAGACTGAAATATAGAAAAATATTAAAATACATGTTTTTAATTAAATAAACCACACACCATAATTTTTAGTTTTACTCATACTCAGTGGGATGGAACAGCTTCCCACGCCCGCACTGTAAATTGCCTGAGTTTGGCGGTAAGGCGCATTCACTTGCCAGTATAGACGAGTGTTACGGGATTTAAGCGCTCGAATCCCAATAGACGTCACGAGCGAGTTGCAATCAGACGACGACCATAACTTAATACATGTGGGAGTGTGTGTGTTATACAGACGTCAACTTGCTTATACGTATGTCACTGATTAGCACACCGTTGTATGGAGTGCCCGACGTGTGCGTCAGATGAGCAACTTGTTTTGTCATGCGGTTCTTTAACAGTGGCATAAAGTATAATATGGTTGTTCACCTTTGTCCTTTAGCCCGATGTCGTTGCGAGACGTGTTCCCTCGCACGCAGTTCACTCAGCAGCGCGGTGTGCTTCTGTTTGAGGGCCAGCACCGCGCGCAGGTCTTTAGCCGCCACGTCGGCGCGGCAGATGCGCTGCTTGTCCGTCACCCAACCTGCACACGGAAGAGATATGTTTTATCCACCTACACTATACTACCGCTGCGTCATGTTGGCGGCATGCCGGAAAAGCTTTAGGCAATGAAGACCGCCAAGTGGAGTACTAGCATGGTGCGGCCACTCAGCAGCCCTCGAAAGAGATAACGCAAGCGCCAATCTTGACACGTCAAATGGCGGGTTTCTCGTTTATATTCGGAACAAAGTGTTTTTCTTCGAAAGTAACTTAAAAACTATTGAACTAAATAGTAAAATCTAAGCTTAGATATGAAACACATCCTTACCTTCCTCTTCGTCGTGGTCTTCCAAGAATTGATAGAGATTCCTCGCGTCTTCGAGACGAGCCTTCCGGTCTTTGGCAGCTTCCACCAGACTAAAGCATAATATAATTACATTTTAGTTAATTGACAATGTACAGTAAGCTCTAGTATAACATGTTGTTATCAAGTTTACGGAATATATGACAGAAACCAATTAAACATTATTTTGCTACATTCGACATACATCTTTGTCTAAGATAAACATGTTGTATAAGACAAAGATCTATGTCGAATCAACATACATCTTAACATATCACATCCATCTTCATTCATCTTATCATATTTGTTAGTTGATAACTAACTAACAAATAACTACGTTCGATTCGTATAAATGCTGTGGGAGAAAGAGAAAGAGACCGACAAGAAATAAAATATATACCACTTTGGCGGTACGCACAATGAAAGTGCAGCTAAAGCGTTTCTTTCGAGTTTTTGGATTATTCGCCATAAAACGATGTCGCTTTTTCGTGATTCTTGCCGTCCGACAAGAACAAGGGCAAGGGAATAAGATCATGTAGGAAGATGAAGCACGCAGACTTGGAAGATATTCACTCTGACCTTGAAAAGACCCATATATATCTTCTCAGGGAACAAAGTAGCCGCGAGTTTGTTCCGCGCATTGGCTGTTAAAATTAGAAAAATAGAATTATCCGTACACAGCGATTTAGCTCCACATTTTTTATTACTACTGCACAGGAGTGGAACTCCCTGTCGCTTTCTCTGTTTCTTGAGAACTATAATCTTGGAATTTATAAGACTAGGGTGAATAAATATCTTCTAGATGCTCCATCCTTGGTCACACTGTCGCTTACCACCAGGCGAGGTGGTGGTCAAACGTTTTACTACAAAAAATAATCCGTTTAGTACGAACCTTTTGTAACTGTCCTGCAACTGGTCAAGCTTGCCCTGCAGCTGCTCCCCTCCACCCGCGGCGGCACTCCCGCGCAGCAGCCGCCGGATGCTCTCGTCTATGGCTCCAAGCTGCAGTTCTTGTAACGCGTGAGCTTGCAGCAAGCGCTCTACGTCCACTAGGTGACGGCCCACGTCCACGGATTGGAACTGGGTCTACAATAAAAAAAATGCAGCTAGTAATTCGCCCTGTGCAGAGAATGAGAGGAGATTTCATCTCTAATTCTCATTAATGTTTTGACCGTTCAAGCAATCCTAGACTTTACTGCTATTCTGTCTTTAGATTATGGAGCCACGATATGATGCATAGTGGTAATTGGTGTATAAAAACATCAACTAGGTTTTTTTGTGAACAGTGTCGCGATGCAAGACAGAACAGAGTCTCGTTTCTAAGAAACGAGCTCTAAAACTTAATTTACAACCAGTTTCAGTTTCGGTTTCCAATTTCGGACCAGTCAAGACAAATTGTGTTCAAGTCGTCCCACCAAAGCTTTACGGGTCTTCGCAGTTTTTTTCCCCACATTCCTGTCTGTTTCATGCCTATTCTGGAAAGCAGCTCTTGTTTCTTACTCGGTCTGTTCTTTAAACTTCAAGTATGCACCTTTATTCTTTGACAAACTTCAGTTTAGACTTCTGAGCTTCAGTTAATTGAGAAATCGAAGAAAATGGGGGAGTACTTCACTTAAAATTTACTAAAGTGACAAAGTTTACATAAATCTGAATTACATTCACTCAAAATACACATAAATTCCCCAAAACCAAAGGTATAAGCAAATACCAAATAATACCATAATATTTACATACTCTTTGGAATATTGATCAACCCACCTTCATCTCCTGCAGAGTGTGGTGCACAGCGTCAGCCTCCCTCAACAAGGCAGTCAGCTGTGCCAGCCGAGCTAACGAGGTCCTATGCCGTTCAAGCAACTCTAGCAGCTCTTTCCAACGCTGTAAGACCGCTTGTTCCGTGCGCGAAACCGCCTCGGCACCGTGGTAGTTTTCGCGGACTAGTTCCGCCGCCATCGCTGATAGGTCTTCGAAACGTTCCGTTCTGGAAAAAATAGTTATAGTAAAAAAATAAATTCGATCTGCTTTTGCTCTGACACAATATTCATATAATTAAAGCTGGATAAAAAAACTACAGATACAAAATAAATAATTGAATATTTTATTTACTTTTTAACCGACTTCGATAAAGGAGGAGGTTATCAATTCGTAGCGTATATTTTTTTATGTATGTACACGAATTACTTCGTCATTCGAGAACCAATTTTTTGTGTTTCCTGAATTGGTGTATAGAGAATGCTCCCAAGTTGGTATCATAATTATTTTGTAAACATCGCTTTATTACTTTTTGAATAATCTCTAAAAATTAAAATATTTTCGTTGTATTCCTGAGTGAAGTGCGTCAGATATAAAATCGCAGAGTTCCACCTACATGTTTTTCTTTGCAAAAGTGTCAAATATTGAGGATTATCGTATAAACATGTTCTAATCTTCGAAGACGAGCATTTGACATTCAATGACAAATCGCATTCTCGACAAAATAAAAAAAGAGGTAATGAAGAGAGGTCTTTTTTAAGTTTACAATCGTGAAGTAAGTTGCGTTTGAAGTCGGTTTTTTAATAGAAAAATTATTAAATACTTCAAAGATGACTAGGCAAAGCCATATTTGAAGTACCTGTTTCTATTATAAAAAATATAATCTTCTGCGCTTTTTTCCTGTACCAGTCAAAAAGCAGGAAGGAATGCCGATGTAGCCTAATTATTTGATATACATTATATTCTCTTGAAAGTCAGAATGTCTCGAAATATATATCTTTATTTCTTAGACTATGGCTTTCAATGCCACTCCTTAAATATTCCCCAAGCAGAATACTCCCTCACCTGGCCAGAATGTCAGCAGAAATAGCTTCATGTTTCTTGACTGTGGCGTCGACTTGAGCCAAGTTGGATCCATAGCGCGGATCGGACAATACTTGGATCATTTCCTTCAGGTAGCCTTTACGGAGGACAGACTGAAAAAAAATATATTACGTTAAAATCATATCGATTGAAAATGTCGTCATTAGCCAAGCACATGTTATGGAAATGAATGCCTGGCGTTGTCAGTATCTAGTCCAGTAAAGATAAGATTTGTGGCAACATAAAAGAGAACCAAGAAAATTGTTATATGTATGATAAAAATGGACGCCTCACTATAAAGTTGAAAGAGATAGCGCTTTCATAGTTACGAAAGACAAAACGACAAAGAAAGTTTTGTAGATATAGTTGCAGTGCAGTTTTAGAGTGAAAGACGGTTATCATATAACTAATCTGATAATGGAATCGGAATGATGGCTCCAAAATATCTTAATGGCATAAAATTTAAGAGTAAAAGTTAAATTAATGGCTTCGAGAAAATAATGGTACGAATGTGTACCCTTGTTGCTCGACTTGGCCGGGGCCACTGCCATGCCCCTATATAATTACATATTTGATATCATACCTTGGTATTGAATTTGTAGTTGAGTTGTTCCAATCTCTGTTGTCTCAGTAATTCGGTTCTGAGGGCGATTTCTCTAGCATGCTCCGCCTGACAAAAAAAAAACATTTTCAAACACTCAGTTTCAAACAGGACCAGAAGCTTTCTAAGCAAAGGTGCTCTATTTTACACCGCAACGTCTCCTATAAAAGCTTAGAGAGAAAAAAAAATGTATAAAAGTATAATGTATATTTGATTGTAGTAATATGCGCATGACAGGCAAAGATAATTAATTACTACATAAGAAAAGGTAACCAAAACTAAAGTTGTGGCAGCTTAAAAACAGAAGTGAAATCTAAATTTCTACAAAATTATAACATCAGACAAAGATCGCACTATACCTAGATATAAGTGACGTCATTTCTTTAAGTGTGCCGCACTATATCACATTTTTTTGCATGAAAAGGGCAAATTATTCCTCTCTTTTAACGCCAAAACGATAAATAATTTAGAAATTAATTATTATTTTAAAAATAATAATTAATTACATACTTATCGACCTAACAGATTTCATTAAATTGTTAGAATAATTCATTAAGTATGACTCCAAATCGACATTCCTAAAAAAAAAAGTATTAAAATTCGTCATACCACTATTAATGTAAATTATCAATCATGCAAAGAAAAATGGTCTTTTGATCGGCGTGGATTTGATGTTTGTAAAGACCTGTAATCTCCTCATCCCTATAACTCCATCACCAGCTCACCTGTTCGAGCTTCTGCCAGGCTCGCTCCAGGTCTTGAGGCAGCTGACCTTCCAACGGAGACCAGGGTTCCCCAGTGAGACTCTTCTGCATGGTGTTGATGTGGAAATATAGAGCTTCAATCTCAGAGCGTTCCTTATACCTGAAACAAAGAGAAGTATTTACATGATGTATTATTAGTAAACAGAATAACTTGACAATATATAGAATAATCTAAGCTTAGTGCAAACATTATGATTAATTACAATACATGTCTAGCTTGGCTACAAAGAGAGGCTACAAAAAAACTGTTAGAAATTTGAATTTCCCGCCGTATGCGTGGCATACCATCTCAAAGTGTACATTTTTGGGTAGTTGAAGTGTACAAAGTAGTATAGTTAAAGTGCACATACTTGGGTGGTTTCTCCACAGTTCTATACTGCTTGAAGGCGAGCAGTAGTCGTTGGATGCCGTCGAGTGAGTTGGGTAGCTCCCTGCCGTCCAGCTCGACGATCTTGAGCCGGATCCACTCGAGCAGAGTGCTCACGAGGCGAGAGTATTCGCCTTTACGGTCGTCACAATCCATCATTTGGCCGATTATCTAAATAAATACATAGGAAAACATCAGCACCATCATTATTTCAGCCACAAGAAGCCACTGCTGGCACAGGGCTCTTTTTGGAAATCCATGAGTGATCATGGATTTCCAAAACGAGCTGATGAAAGTGACTTGCTTCCAGCGTCTTCAAATAAGCCGACAGACAGCCCTATTCTCGTAGTGCTTTAGGTATCTGTTCTAAATCAAATCATTTTATTGCGTTTTGTAGGTACAATATGGATCTTGGAATGGATCTATGGAGTTATAACTATTCTTGCTTTTCCCTATGCAAACTTGCCTCTCCAGCAGGCATGCAATACTGGAAGTGGGCTCACTGAGTGCTTTTATAAATGGAACTTCACACAAAAAATCTATTATTAAAGATTTAATGTCAAATTATGAATACAATGTCAAGTTTCAATAAAAATGTAAAATTTATTGTAAAATGTCAAGTTATTATTACAATGTCAAATTTAAACAATGTCAAATTTCTATTATTATCATTTTGTCATATTTCTGTTATGTCAAAATTTACAATAAAATGTATGTCAAATTACATAAAACAATTAAACTACCAAGTAAAGGTACTTACATTAAAAAAATAACAAGTAAAAGTACTTACGTTAGCGATCCTCCGTCCGCTCTTCTGTTCGTTCTTCATGCGTGCGAAGGTATGGTAATAGGAGGCCACGTATGTCATCACGGACTTTTCATCAGGGCGGTTAATGTCCACATCTGTGAGTAAAATACCAGGATTTTATCAAATAAACACATTTTTCTTAAAAGTTTTCTTACGTCTGCCGAAACTTTTGTCAACCGACTTTAAAAAAGGAGGATGTTCTCAGTTGTATATTTTTCATTAAATGTTTGTTTCGTTATAACTCCGTCGTAGAGAAACCGGTTTGAAAAATAATTATAGTTTAAAAAACTGAAGTAACCACAGACATAGTAGATGGAGCATACGACTTCATGTATATGAAAACCTAGCGTGCCACATTTTTGGTACCGTGTGTGACGTCACACAAACGATTTTGTGATGGAATGTTCCATCCGCGCGAAATCTATTGAACCCAATGCATTCGTGCGCTTGTACGCTAGTGACTAGTTGACAAAATATCGAATTGGAAGTATATATCACCTGAAACAAATAAATCTTAGGTCTTCAACTGCGATTTTTTATCGTACTTGTTGACACGCTAGGTACATACACTTGGGGTATCTATAGAAGTCTATGGAAGTAACCGAAAAATACACAATTTTGTTTACTTGGATGGCATTTTTATTTATTTATATTTCCAGTTATTTTGTTATAAAACACCAAAGCACTGAACAGATTTTGATAAAATTTATATGGGACCACCTATGGAAATTAACGTGGTTTTCACACATTTTTAAATAAAAACTACAGGTCACTCACGTCTGTTTTGAGCCGAAATATCCGACTATAGTTTCAACCGCATTCGGCGGTCTTTTTCAAAGGAGCAGCACACACGTCACTCTCGGTCGCAAGGCGCGTCACCGACCGGGAGTGACGTGTGTGCTGCTCCTTTGAAAAAGACCGCCGAATGCGGTTGAAACTATAGTCGGATATTTCGGCTCAAAACAGACGTGAGTGACCCGTAGTTTTTATTTAAAAATGGGACCACCTCTGAGGTATTACCTACTAAACAAATAAGAATTATCAAAAACAATTCATATTTGGCGGAGTAACCGCTGAACAAACATACCAAAAAACACAGTCGAAATGAAGCCCTCCTTCTTTTTGGAAGTCGGTTAATTTCTTTCTTTTTTAAGGATAAAATACTTTTAGATTGGTATTATGGAAATTTCATCAACTTCGGTTCAGTAGTTTGGGTTTTAAAACAAAACGACTATTTTCATAAGCAAACATGACCTGAACCTGTTGCCAACTAACACGTGTGTCCACCGTTGTTATGTAAGTCGAAGGACATATTTTGAACTAAGCATCAGTTACACACCTTCCGCGTCAAGAAGTTTAGGGATGCCCAGGTGTGTATGTGCGACATCGAACGCATGGTTGAGCGTCTCCACGTGGTCCGTGACGGGCACTTCACTCCAACGGAACAGGTCCGGCCTGGATAAAAAAAACAGCGTTTATTTTATCGGATAAACAAGGGTATTCATGGAGTCCGGCCTGGATAAAAAAAGCGTTTTTTTTTCGGATACAAGTGTTATCATGGATGCGATTCCGGTTTATGTCATGGTCCCGCTCACATGCATGGCGTGAGTAAATTACACGAGAGGGATGGCGATATATACAATACAGTAGCCAAAGAAGCACGGTAAATCGCATAGAATAATAGAAACCGATATTTGAAAAGCGAAAGTGCTTAGAGCGCTCACTAACGCACTTTTGCTTTTCAAATATTTATTGATACATGGACGATACAGTGGAACTACAAATTGTTTACTAAGCTAGAAAGAGCCTGGGCATTGTTTTGTAAAAGGTATGTAATACTATTAATGTCTTCTGTACTCTAACTCAGGGAATTAGGGCCAGCGCACACCGGACAGATTAATGTCTTCTGTGGCCAAAGGATGTTTTGTCATTTTGCCTGGATCAGCAGAATAGTGTTCGCTTTCGGCGTTCCGCAAATGAATGGTCAGCCTTATCGCGTAGAGCGTCGTCTACCAGACGTACCTGTGTGCGTGTATGAGTGCATTGAACCCGAGTCCCGAACGCCAAGAGTCAGTGAAGTTGTGTATGTGTACTCCATGGTAGCCGCTGGTCTTGCGCTGGCACCAGAGCAGAAGGGCGTCTTTGGCTGATTTCTTCTCGGATGATTCGTTTTCTTCGTCCTAGGGAACAGATAAAATAAATAAATATTTGGGGATATTTCACACTACACCATCTAGCCTAAACTAAACAAAGCTTGTACTATGGGACTAGATGGCTGATAGAATACATATATACTTTTTTTTTTATATATGCATATGATACATAGAAACACCCAGACACAGAACAAACATCCATGCTCATCACACAAATGTTTGCCCTAGGTGGGGATCGAACCCACGACCTACAGCTTAGCAGGTAAACATACTACCAACTGAGCCACAAGGCCAGTCAAGTTAGTAGGCACTTAGAATATATAAAGATTTTATAAACTTAGGAGTTGGTTTTAAATTCAACTGCATTCAAGTATTAAGTAAGCAAAATTTTAGTAGTTGCTATGACCCCTTCCTCCTCCTTGTCAGCATAAATAAGCTGTCCTATGCTTACGTAAATATTAGTAAGTACATAATTATATTTTTAATCTGCTCAGGTTTTTATTGTCATTCTTGAACAGCAGTATCAGGTCTAGAGATAAGGTATTTATAGCCTGTGAAGGAATTCATTGCACATTTAATAAGTATGAATAATTATGAGTAATCCTTGAACACAGAACATGATTTCGCTTTCGAGCATAAAAACTACTTGGTGCACGCAAACAAAAGGAAGAAGTTAATCTAAAATTATGCGTCATTGACGTGATAGTAAAAACTAAAAACCCAACCAACATAACCAAGAAAAATTAGGAACAAAAAAAAAACAAGGTTTCAACCAAATCAGTCGAAGTAAGATATTTAGCGATACCCAGGAAGCTATAACCCTCGTATAGAGCGGAGAGGGGAAACGGTGGCAGGTGGATCATATTATGACAACTCTGAAGTTCTCGTTATAAAAACAAAAAACACGCAATAACAATGTAGATGTACTTACGACATCTATCTCGATCTCCTGGATCTGGAACCTGAGGATGATCGTCCATATGAGACCGAGGATGAGGCGTGGGTTGCCGTCTACTATGTCCTCAGCACCGATGGATTCCAGCCGGACCTGCGGGCAGAAAAGAGACGGTGAGATATATTACAAAGGTACAATATATTAGCGGTCAAATAAAAAAGTTGGCAATGACAGGACGCAGGGCAGATGTTAAACAATTTTTAAATGTTGATTGATCTACGGGTGACCACCAACTCGCCTGATGTTAAGCGGCGGTGTGGCCGAAAATGAAGCTTGTCGATCTAGAGATTCACTCTAGCCTTGAAAATTCAAAGATTGTAGTTCTCAGGAATCTGAGATGGCAGTAAGGAATTCCATTCCTGTGCAGTACGCATCAAGGACGTGGACCGATATAGCGATATTGGTCCACGTTCCGTACAAAGACTAAGAAGTCACAAGAAGTTCATTGCTAGACATAAGCTTCCCCGTGAATTTACAAAATAACCGATTGATAGTTTCACTGCTTGTACAGTGTACACGTATTTTTATATATTTTTTTAATATTACCTAATTCCGAATTGTAATTAGCTATAGTCCTATTCGCTCTCTCATGTTCTCAGATAATATAGACAAAAACAGTTTAAAAAAAAATTAGTCCCAGATTATCAGAAAATCCCAGATTAATCATTTACCCACAGATTAGAAGAGATAAAGTGAACACCTCTATTAACCTAGAAATACTTCAGTACTTGTATTTGCTGACCTACTGTCCATGTGCTTCGGAAGCCATACCAGTGTACATGTACACCAGAGCAACTTGTATTTAGTTACTAAACGGCCGCATTTTCACCCGCCTATACAAAGACTAAGAGGGTAATATTTTTCGAGTATAATATGTGTATGTGTGTGTGTGTTCTATTTTTACTATTTGACTGGCCTTGTGGCTCAGTTGGTAGTGTGTTGACGTCTACCTGCTGAACTGTAAGGTTGTGGGTACAATCCCCACCCAGGGCAAACATTTGTGTGATGAGCATGGATGTTTGTTCTGTGTCTGGGTGTTTATATGTATCATATGTATATATTTACAAAAAAAAAGTATATATGTATTCTATCAGCCATCTAGTTCCATAGTACAAGCTTTGCTTAGTTTGGGCTAGATGGTGTTGTGTGAAATGTCCACAAATATTTATTTATTTATTTACTAGACTGCGTAAGAAGAAGGGTTCTGTTTTTCAAGTGTATGTATGTTTGTATGTATGTTTTTTTTTTAAATTTTATTAGAGGAGGTTTGGATTGGAAGTGGAGGGGATTAATTTAATAGCAGGAGGCCGGCGCTAACGAAATACACCAGCAAGGTATGTATGTATTTGGGTATGTAAGTTTCTACATGATCGACTACAGCCTAAGCGGCTTAATCGATTTTGATGTGTGAGGTGTCGTGAGATTCATCTTCACACCCTGAGTGTCATAGGCCATATTCACTCCATCGTGTCTTAGGGGGTCGTACAATACGTTTGCCGTCCAGCAGTCTCTACTCTAGAATACATGTACCCTAGCGAACTGCAATTTGAAAATTTGACGAACTTGTGCTGAAGTTCAACTCTCGTTTTTCAATTAGTTTCCTCTGGTCTAAGATCCCGCTATAGGACGACCTTCACCGAGCTGGTTAATGGATGAAAAGTATTTTATATTCAATTAAATATATTGCAAATGGGTTGTCTAAAAAATTTCACTCCAAATGATTATATCTTTTTTACTTTTCACTGGTTTTTGTTAATAGACAAATTCTATACCAATCGACAGTATGAAACCCATAGAATATGCAAACGTTAGGTTGACTATTTTTTTCCCGTCACAGCTCTTGGGTAGGCAGGTATAAACAGGTAAATCGATACTGGTAACTTGCATTAAATTAAAATAAAGATTATTTACACATAAATACATATATTGAATTTGTCTGTTAACCAAACCAGTGAAATGTTTAAAAAAAATATTTAAAAAAATCATATTCTGGACTGAAATTTTTTAGACAACCCATTTGCAATATATTTATTGACATATTTAATTGAATATAAAATACTTTTCCATTAACCAGCTTGGTGAAGGTCGTCATATAGCGGGATCTTAGACTACTCTATTTCCCACGAAAAGCCGCTTCCAATCGATATTTTTGGAAATCCATGGGCCTATGTCCAGCAGTGGACTTATGGCTAAGATGATGATGATGATTATAATTTCCCACGAAATTACGGTTCCCCGGTAGACACGGTTCCCCCACACTTTTATGTAACATCATAGGACATACCTTATCAATATTACGATGATTATGTTGATAACATAATCTGTATCAACGATAAGGTACTAGTGCTGCTACTGTCAAAACTTATCATGATAGTGGTTATTAAAGCCCTACAAAGTTATCCAGTCTTATGATCGAAATAGTTATTTATTGTACTAAGCTGGAAAGTTGTATTTTACCGTCGAGTGTCTGACAGTTGAATCCAGAGCAAGCGAAGGATTCTAGGTTTTCTAGTGTAGAATCCTGAGCGTAGCGATGGATTCAAGAAGACACGAGATAAAATAACTTTACAGCCGAGTGCAATAAAAAAAAATCATCTTAACGTAGCGAGGAAATTTTTTAGTTCACCTATTTTCTCGAGTAGAAAAATCTGCTTGGCATTTATGCAACTTTACTGGTCCTAAAGTTACACTATAATCACGTGAGTTCACTTACATGTACACATTTCATTAATTATGAACATTATTTACAACAAAATTACGTAGTACAAAGTTTTTTTTACTATATTTTTTTTCTTCTATTAGGCTCTTGACACAACTCGCATAGGTCGCATTCTTCTTTACTTCTTTATAGCAACCTCCTTGAATCGAACTATTTTTCTTCATTTTGTGAAGGTATTATACAAAGAGGTTGGAAATATTTTGTATTGAAAATGTAGAGCTCCGTCGTGTTCGAATTTTGAAATTATTTCCACCCTAGGGAGCAAAATGAACTTTTCCACGACAATATTAGCCTTGGAAACGTAACTTTACGATCTAGTAAGATGAAAATAGTATTACTCATATACACCAAAAAAATTTTTAGAAACCTGCTTTAAAATTATTCTGGTTAGTTACAGTTTCAACTGTTTAGTAAATATAGTTTAAAAAACTGAAAAAAAAAAACTTCAAAATACGCTATTTGTTTACTTAGATGACATTTTGCCAATTATTTTGTTATAAAAACCAAAGTATTAAACCGATTTTGATAAAATTTATAAGGGAATGGTCCCTTATACATTTTATTTGTTGCTCTACTCTGTTGTTTGTTGTTGTTTCCTTGTTTCCTGAAAGCTATAACCCGGTTGTCTTCAAGTCTAGAGTGAATAAGTATCTTCTAGGTCTACGTGCTTCATCTTCGGCCACAGTATCGCTTTCCATCAGGCATGCTGGTGGTCAAACGTAGAGCTATTTTAGATCCTCTTTTTTGGAAATCGGTTAAAAATAAGAATTGTCGAAATTCGACAATATTTGGAGGTAGGGCCCGACCGTTATACGAAATCATGCGCCAAAATTGCGATCTCAACGATCCACTTATCTCTACCTCCATTTATCTACTTACAGCAATTACAAAGTGCTAGTGCCTACTTTCCCATCCTATTCCTGATATAGAATAGCTGCCTGATCGGCTAACTTGTATGACACTGGACATGGTCCATTCGTCACTCTAGAACAGTGGCGGATTTACACTTTTGCCGCCAGTAGGCTATTAAATTTTTGCCGTCCCTACTCATCTTGAAAATCGATACCCTAGTTCAAAATTATACGTCCTCTGAAATCTGCCGCCCCTAGGCCGCGGCCTATACGGCCTATTGACAAATCCAGGACTGCTCTAGCACAGAAAACCTAATAATACACTCTACTCTGGGCTTCAATAACCGTTTTAATTGATTCATTCGATGAAGTACACCAATTGCTCATTGGCTGTCTGTCTAGCAATGGTCATGATGACCATGTCCAGTGTCATAAAAGTTATCCTATTGACCCGCTGGTCCATGTATACCATAATATAGTATAATATCATTGACATTTCAGTTATACTTGAGCGTAAGGAAAAAAATATGTGATATATGTGTGTGAGTTATACATACTCATGCCAAATCTCAGTGGCAGTGCAGTAGCAGAGTTGTCTTAGCATAATTTTAAGATCTGACCATAGCCGAAATATACCGCATAAACGTAAATTAAAATTTGTAAGCACTGTCATTATTTAATATAACTGTACCAGCTACACAGGCTCTAATGAGACCTAGTGCTGGGCCCAAGAGAATCTAAATGGTATAACTTAGGTTAAGTTATACCATTTAGATTCTCTTGGGCCCAATAGCGCATAGAAAATAAGAGTCTTTATATTTTTAAGAGTCTGTTTATATTTTTTGTGAGAACAAATAAAACCTTTTTATTATTATTATTTTTATTATAATATGATATCAATATTAATTATACACAGATAGGTACAACCACTATTCGTTTCCAAGAATATATATTAGAATTCTATACTAATCCGAGCGATAATTGTTTCAAAATAAGATTACAAATGGCTTACAGAATTAAAAACAGATTATTTATTTTTGATAAGTTTGTATTGATCAAATGGTCAGGACAAAATGCGACATGATCCAGGACATGATATCGTGGATCTTCCCTAAAAATTCTAGTTGTCTATTGTAGTTTTTTTTTCCTTTTCTGTGGTCGACTCCGTATTCCAATACCCCCGATTCCAGTTATATAGTTGAGCCATATTATTATTATTTATTTATTAAGTCACTTTATTTCCTTTCAATTAGTACTACCAGCTGCGACTTCGTTCACGTGTCGCGCGTAAAATAAATCTAAAAATATGATTCACCAAACTTCACTTTGTTAATTCGATATTAAGATAAGCTTCACTAATATTATTCACACATATTTTTTTAGATGAAGGTATGCCAGATTCTTCTACATAGTATAATTAAGAATTCTGACTTTTATTTTACTTAAAACTTCATACATACTGGGCCTTACCGATAAAGGTTACTTAACTTTAAGCATTGCTTAACATATTTTGTCCACTTCTCGCTGACACGTGATGACACTTGTAGAAAGAAGACAGAGAATATAAGATGATGGTTAAAGTTAAGTAACGTTTTTCGGTAAGGCCCACTACATCTACAGCTCGAAGTCATCACCTAAGGAATCTCTGAAACTACGGTACGCTTTTTTTTTTTTGCTTGATGTTGGCATCATACTTGCACATTTGCAACTACGCTATTTAACTACTGTAATTTCTCATTTTATTTTATTTTTTGCACCGAAAAACCAGCCTAGTTAGCGCCCTCAATGCCATATTACTTCTATAACTAATGTGGCATTGAGGGCGTTATTTCATTATTTTGTTTAGTGGCGACCACAAAATATACCATATTAGTATATATTTCGAGACGTTATTTCCCGTGTTTTGCCACGGTATTTATCTTTTTAAACAGACTCTAGACTCTACAGGGTCGACTAAAACCCAAGCCAAAAACTAACATAGAGGTAAAATATTTGTGAATAGACATTGAATTAACACTTGCGAAATGTGATGTCATAATGTTGCATCTACTTTTTTTTCTTTTGTAACCAATGACAACAAAGTTTGACTTTGATACTTTATCAAAGTTGGCAACAGAACCATTCTTTTTCCGCTAATTTCATCAGGTTAGGCGCATACAAACATGTTCATAGCGCCACTCTGGTATTCGCAAACCTTTTACGTGATTAATAGGCTTGTTGCCACTAATAACAAATTGCTTGGTTTATAGTTTCTTATTATAAATGAAGAGACGTAGAAAAAACAGTCTATTTCTCATAAAAGTTAAAGATTATTAATATTTTTAAAATATAAATTCGTAAAAAATAGGCATTATTAAGTCACATGATAGCGAACACCAATCAAAAAGTGTTACGTCACGGCAGGTTACTATGGTTACTCCGTATTGTTTTGACACTTGACACAGATGTAAACAGTTTGATTTCGCATGGATTTCGCACACTGTGACGTCATTCAAGACGCCATGACACTATTTATCGTTTTCAAGGGAAATCTAAATTGTTTTTTTTAAATACAAAATACGTAATGTAAATATTAATTTTTCTTTAAAATATAGGTGATATTAAAGTATATAATTAACCAAGTTTTCAAATTTAGTCAACTAGCCCATTCCTAAAAGGTTCCCATTCAAGCAAGCCTATCAAGCTATTTTTTGGTCAGACAAATTTATCTCACCTTAGTATGCAAAAAGCTAAGACTTTTATTGACGTTCTCGATTTTGTGCACGCGCATACGGCCGGAGTTGGGCCGTGGCAGCCGCTCGCCGCTGATGATTTCCAGGAGCTTCAGGAGACGACGCCCATCTGCGAGGTCGATGAACAGGTCCTCGACCTCCATGCGGGCCTGGAAGAGAAACATTCAACTTTAAAAATCGAATTTAAAAATTAAACTGGATTGGGCTACAGCGGTATAATTAGCGTAAAAGAGACAGGTGTCTTCCATTCTACACTGAGAGAAAAAGAAGAACAGATACAAGCTGCTTCTTTTCCCGGGCATACTGTAAAACTCAGTTAAGGAATTTAGCGCTTATGTAGGCCAAAATTTTGTGAGTCTAGTAACCATGCAAGTCACCGTAAATATCGCGTTGAACGGCCTAAATGTCATGGTATTTGATGCTCTGATTGCTACGTAAGGGACTATGCCCTTGATTTTATGAGGATGTTTGTTTATGTATGTATTATTTTGAGTTGAAAAGTGAGCTTTTAGTTTTTTTTAATACATTATAGATCTACGATTGACCAACAACTCGTCTGATGTTAAGCGACGGTGTGGCCGAGGATGGAGCTCGTCGATCTAGAAGATATCTATTCACTCTAGCCTTGAAAATTCCAAGATTGTAAGGTCTCAGGAAACAGAGATGGTGGCAAAGAATTCCATTCTTGTGCAGTACGTAACAGGAATGTGGATCGATATCGCTGAGGACAGATTTTTGGCATTTCAACGAGAAATGGGTGGTAATTCGCCGACTTTTTGCTAGTCCTGTAGTGAAATGGGGAGGGTGGAATTAGGTCGAGAAGCTCTTGCGCACATTCCCCGAAATGAATCCTGTAGAAAATAGACAGACATGCTACTTTACGGCGGTGCTCGAGACTAAGTAGCTTCTTGGTAACCCATATTTTATATTAAAAAATCATGTGGAATAGATTTGTTATGTTATCGAATCGACATACAATAACAATATTCGTATGACATTACATTCTGTGCAAGCTATGGATAGAATCTGTTCAGAATTCCCTTCAGACAGCGGGCGATATGAAGGCGCATTATGTATGTGTATTGCTGCGATTACAGCGCGTTGCTCTGAAGACATTGAAATCGATGACCCTTGCATTGATAACACTTAGCACCAACAACACATTATTTTTAATTCAATAGCGCCGCTTTAGTAATTAATTATATACTTATCTCGTGTCTATGAATGCTATTTAGGTTAATTTATTGTTAAACGGTATTATACTTGACCCTCGTTTGAAAAGATGATAAGTATTCAACGCGAGTTCGACGCAATTAAAATAAGCATTTGACTAGCTCTTCTAAGAAAATAATAACTAGGCCCCTCACCACTTCATTTGGGCATAATCGTGAGATTAATAACATTCGAATAGGCGAGTTAGCAGTCAAACGCAAGCCTATTAGTTTAAAAAAACCGACCAAGTGCCGTTCGGACTCGCGCACGAAGGGTTCCGGACTATTAACAATAAAAACCGGCAAAAAATCATGTCTGTTGTATGGGCGCCCCCTTAAATATCAATTTAATTTTAATTTAATTATTTGTTTTTGTATACGGTTTGGAAGTTAGATGTTCTTATCTGTATGTCTGTTTTTCGTATCACAGCTTCTAAACGAACCCGTTTTATATTTCAAAGGCAATTTTTTGTTTTTATATAAAATAATATAACTCAATATTCTGTGAATATTTCAAGCGTCTACCTGTTGCCGTTATCAATATCGGGCAAAAACGAGCGAAAAAAATCACGTTTGTTGTATGGGAGCCCCCATATATCTCGGCCACAAGAAGTCCAGTTTCGTCTTTGTGACCTAAAGACCAGTTCAAAGCGGCATGTAAGTCTATCCTCCTTGTAGCTAGTCTCCTAGTCTGTCTCGGTCGGTGGTCTATATCCTACTTTTCGAATATATGCGATGAACAACTTATTGGACTCATTGTTGTGGTTGGGGATCCAATACACATCATGGCCGTTGGAAAATACTCATAAAACATGAACATATCTTTGTCATCCGGCCTTTTAAGATAATAATGTGAGTTACTGAGAAATAGTATGTCATTATTGTTGACATAAATATCTTGCATCATTTGATGAAATCATTCGCAGTGTGGAGTGCCTTCACAAGTACTAATAAGTGATGTATGACCTGTGTTACCACATTCAGGTCTTCTGCATTCAACTAATGTTTTTGAAATTATTTGATAACATTCAATCATCATCAAATACAATTTTCAAAATATAAGAATACAATTTATTATCATACATTTATAATAATTTAAAATAAAATAAAACTATGGATGTTTCTGATATGGTTTCGTCAATTTCGTTACAATCCTTTAAATTTTTATTTGAAATAAACCTCTAAAATATACAATTTAATAATAAAACCGGACAAGTGCGAGTCAGACTCGCCCGTCGAGGGTTACGTACAAACTAAATAAAAGGGAGAAATATATATATAATATAAAATAATACAAAATGAAATTTTTTTTTTTTTTTATATTTTCCTTCATAAACCGAAATATATACATCGTAAAAATATTTTACATATTCCTTGCTCACCACTCGGATCCGAGTGGGGCGGGGCTATAGCAGCGGCGCCTCCCACTCGGATCCGAGCGAGCGTCCCGTTCAGTCCCGTCCAGTTTTCGGATTTTTTCCTATATGTGTACTCTAACACAATGCTTCTTGCCAAATTTCATAGTTCTAGGTCAACGGGAAGTACCCCATAGGTTTCGATTCCCTTGTGAGTGTCGAAATGTGCGGTTTTTACGACATATTCGGCTATAACTTTTTTTTACGAAAACAGAAATTTTATTTTTCTTTCTGCAGCAAGATACTATGGATCTGCGTATATGGTTTTAATTTCAACTCGATACCTTCACGCGTTCCCGAGATAAAGGTCTTGACACCCGGACGGACGGACGGACAGACAGACGGACAACAAAGTGATCCTATAAGGGTTCGGTTTTTGCCTATTGAGGTACGGAACCCTAAAAAGTATTAAATAGTATATTTTCATATTTCATTGTTAATGTGTTTATAGATAATAATTGAACGGAAGTATATATTTATAACAAACATGATTTTGACAAAAATATCTTTAAAAAAAACTTGTTTTGTATCTTACACAAAGGATGAAGTATGTAGTTTGTTTGGCTTTAGTTCAAGATTGAAATGAAACAATTATGTCTGCAGAATGGCCACATCAGAGCAGACAAATTAAAACAATAACAAATAATATGTACACTTGCTGCATATCATTAGCACGATTACTTATATAGCATTGTTGACAGCATCGGGGTTTCACCGCAGAGATGAAAACAGGAATGATAATAATTATTATGGTTTACAAAACTTAAACGACCTTGAAGTCGGTCGTTTAAGTTTTGTAAACGAAACTTAACGTAAAACGACGTTTCGTTTCGTTTACTTGGATGTCATTAGGGTTCCGTACCCAAAGGGTAAAAACGGGACCCTATTACTAAGACTTCGCTGTCTGTCTGTCTGTCTGTCTGTCTCCAGGCTGTATCTCATAAACCGTGATAGCTAGAAAGCTGAAATTTTCACAAATGATGTATTTCCGTTGCCGCTATAACAACAAATACTAAAAATAAAAAAAATAAAAATATTAAGGAGGGTCCCAATACAATAAAGGTGTATTTTTCGTATTTTTTTGCTCAATATTAAAAACGGTAACAGGTAGACGCTTCAAAATTTCACAGAATATTTACTTGTATATAACCTTTCAAAATAAATAATTAAATAACAATAAAGTAAATATTAAAGGGGGGCTCCCATACAACAAACGTAATTTTTAAGCAATTTTACTCGATCTTAATTAACAGGTAGAAACTTGAATATTAGTAAGTAAATATTTAGAAATATATTAACTATAAAAATAAATACCTAATCTAATACATAAAAACTCACAAAATGAAAATAATCCGTGCATATAAACGCGGTGCGAGTGCCGCACCGCGGTGTGGTGGTGGCGCGAGCGCGAGGCGGTTGCTAAGCAACGGCCGCGCGGATTCGCGCGAGCGTCGTCATGCTGCCCGGATGTGTATCGAAACAAAAACCTACCTATAAGTTTGCAATTTACTACTTGGAATTTCGTTGATTTCTCGTTATTTTATAAACAGAAGTAAACTTTGTAGTATTATAGATGATAGTACGGAACCCTTCGTGCGCGAGTCCGACTCGCACTTGGCCGATTTTTTTTAACCCCCGACGTAAAAACGACAGAGTGTTATAAGTTTGACGTGTCTGTCTGTGGCATCGTAACCCGGACGGATGAACCGAATTTAATTTGTTTTTTTTTGTTTGAAAGGTGAATTAACGTCAATTGAACAAAATAATGAAATAAGGACATCAGCGCCCTCAATGCCACATTAGTTCTATATCTGAACAGGGGTCTGTAGAGTTACTCCACATTTTTTTTATTATAAATTACACTCACCTTCTGCAAGAAGGAGTTGATCCATTTGGTGAAGGTCTTCTTCTGTATGTGCAACCGCTCCTCCTGCAGCGCCTTGATGCGGCCCTGCTCGAACTTGAGCGCGTCCTCGCGCTGCGTCATGTTGGTACGCTGTTGCACTGCCTGCGCGTACCCGCCCGGCTCATACTGGGCTCCTGGGGACAACCAAACAAATATTACAACCACAAGACAAGATAAGATAATTTATTTGTATAAAACATGAGACAAATTTACACACAGTAGCATGCAATTGATGTTATTCAATGGATATGGTCACTTAAAGTCATGTTTTGCCTTCGTTAAAAGGCGTACAAAATTTTAGAGATGGCACAATACCAGTAAAATGTTCCTAATAAAATTTACAATATGTCAAAATAGGGAAATATCAAAATAATAATAATAAGAAGCATGTCAATAACAATAATAAATTAAATTAATCATGTCAAAAATAAAGAACTTATGTTAGAAATGTAAACTTCAACAACTAAAATTTTTCATTCAAAAAGTCATTAATACTATAATAACATTTCTCGAAAAGAAGTTTCTTAAGCTTTACTTTAAACAGACTAGTTTTCAGATCTCTTATTGATTTTGGTATGTGATTGTAAATGCGTAAATGATTAGAAGTTGAAGTGGCAGTGGGCAGGGCACATAGCACGCAAAACTGATGGCCGATGGAGCTTAAAAGTTTCCGAGTGGAGACCACGCACCGGCAAGCGCAGCGTGGGAAGAAAAAGATGATAGGAAGAATTATTTCATGCTGGAATGGGAGTAAAAAAAAAATATAGAGTGTATATATAGGTGAATAGGTTTTTTTAGGCAAGAGCGCTCCATCGTGGATAACAGCGTCGCTCAACATCAGGCGAGCTGGCGGTCAAGCGCAAGCCTAAAAAAAATACCAACTACTTCACTTCCCATACTGTAAAAGCCCGTCAAAGGACTTATTGGGGGAAATTGGCATTTGTGACGGGGGGTTGCACATTTTACTCTAATAACAATCAAACGTAGCGTCAAAGTCTTCAATGGTTGCATGCTGCAGCGCTCCAACCGGTCTTTTGGATATTTATGGGAAGGTCTACATCCAACGTGGATTTCTTTCGGCTTAGATGATGATGACGAGGTTTTTAGAGTTCGATTATGAAACACAGTGCTTAAGAGTAATGCAGGGAACGTGAGAGAATAATGTCGTCTCTCAGTTATATTTTGAATCCTATTTTTACTGTTATGTGTAGAAATGATAACGATTTATTTATCCAGCGTTCAATCACAAACACGAATGTAGGCAAGCGAAATAGTGTGGTGAAAAGTGTCTTCATGTTGTCGGCAAAACTTAATTTAAGTGCTTTTTTCGCTACATCCAAAAAATTACCATATCGCCTGGAAGGTTGGTACTCCTGGTACGAGTGGAAGCTCACGTTGCTCAGCTGACGTTGCATTTTCGTTTCATTAGGTTGGCCACACTGTTTCTATATTGCACTAAGTCTTAACATTCACTTGTCACTTTACACTTAACATTTATGTTATTGGTTATTTACTAGAAAAAAAGATAATAATATAAAAATATTTTATTTGAATTTTATTTCTTCTACTATTATTGCATATAGTTGTAACTTAATTATTATATCCTAATATTTATGTTCTACAGTGAAAAATATAGGCAGTAGATAGCCTCCAATTACCCCACAGACATTAAAAAGAGGCTGTTTCATTTATAAAAAAATTGAATATTTACGGATTGCTTTTTTTGTTATTTGTTACGGAAACGTAATTGTACAAGTAGTTCCCTAAAACTTCAGATATGTTACTCTCGTCCCATGTAACTTGTACATGTAACGCATAAGTCGAGTGAAAGTATAATGTATACGCAATTGATTCACGTAAATTTTGAGCCCCAGGCCAAGAGACGACGCTATGAACCTACAGCTCGCTTGTCGCACTTATTGAAAGAGATAGCGACATTGCGCAGTAAGTCCATCTCTTTCGAGGAAAGCGAAATGCTCGATCTTTTCACCCCGAGAGAATGTTTCGTCAGACTTTTTTTATTTTCTGAATCAGCATGGAATCAGCCCTGTTTTGATAAGCTGTTCCATTGAGCTTAGCTATTGTCAGAGTCAGGACAATAATAAACTATTTTTTTGTCTGGGATCGAATTTCGATTTATATTACTCAACTGGGCGGATATGTTAATATTTTTAATTATAGCAAGATATTTAAACGTACAAGAGTACAGGCCTTCTGATCCCGAAGTCTGGGTTTAAATCTCAGCACACCTGTGTTTTCGAAGTTACGTGTATGTACGCATTGAAAATTGTCACTAGATTCAAACAGCGAAAGTTGAAATTTGCGAAACATCGCAAGGAAACCTTTTTATCCGAGAATTCTT
Source organism: Lycia hirtaria (assembly GCA_947563715.1). Classification (NCBI taxonomy): domain Eukaryota; kingdom Metazoa; phylum Arthropoda; class Insecta; order Lepidoptera; family Geometridae; genus Lycia; species Lycia hirtaria. The sequence goes on along the minus strand of OX387387.1, from coordinate 8,785,383 downwards.
ATTATTCTCGAAGATATTTGAAGTCAGACAAGCCTCACAACCTCACAAGCTCAATACCTTACTCTTTTCACAATGAGAAGATGCCGCACACAGCGGTAGGTCAGATTAGGTAAGTTGCATGCGCGTTCCGACACAGGGAATGAAGCCTTATGTTTATATTTATAAAAACTATCAATAAATAGTCATAAATATGGGCATTTCTCTGTAAGCTCGTACACGCCCATACAAATGCTGTCCTGGCAAATTTTTTTAACATTTGCCAAAAAACTGTGTTCTATTTCGAAGATAATTAACTATTATTTTAGTTAGATAGGGAGGCCCACTGAATTTATACGTATTTTCCGAGTTATTAGCGATTTTCCAAAAAATCATGACAGGGGACTGTTTGAGGCATCAGGGGACTGTTTTGAACGTGATAGAGGACTATGTATTTTGCATAATTGGTTATTATTTGTGTGTTTTTTTTGTGTATATTTATCCGCTAGCCTGTTTTATTAATGTAATGTAAGGGTTATCATTGCTTCACATTATTTTCCTTTAATAACTTAAATTATTTTACACGGGCTGATCGTACACAGCTAAGCTTAGTTTGGTAGCTAATTTTTAAGTTCCTAGTCATAAACTTTTTGTAAAGATTAAAAGCTGTGTCAAGAAGATATTTCTTCTGTTTCTTCACAGTTTTTCTGGTTATAAATTCTTTTTTACCGGCTGTTATACGGCTATTACTATCATATTCGAAGTAATTCTGAACGACTAGTATAAACTAGTAGTAGTATAGTTATAAAACTATCAGGTATTTTACACCGTTTAGCTACAGATACATCCAAGCTATTGAGATTAGATATTTTGCCAGGTTAGACAACGACTTCATTTCTTTAGGTATCCAGTGCCTGTACTTTTACAATACTGCCAGAAACAACTTTTTTAAGGATTTGTCTCTCTTTGGTACGTTTCAATGTGGAATAATTTTCTTTTAATTGCTTACTAATGACGTCGCCAAATAATGCTTTCTTGACTACTTCTTTTCTTTGATCAGGCACGTCTAACATTTTCAACATCTGTATCTTCAACGTTCTTTTTGTTTTTACTTTCAAATCTCGCGAATCTTTTTTTGTACTTCTCAAGTTTTTTCTTTAAACGTGCGATCTTTTCATTTCTTTCCCTGTTAAACTTCTTTCGTCGCTTTGTGGCTTCTTTTTTTTTTTTTGCTGTAGACTAGCACTGGAAACTGCTGGGCTTGGAGCTGGAAATATTTGAACTAGAGCTGGAGTGGAGGGTCTTCAAGGCGGAGTATCTACTTCTGGTAAAAAGTATTTTTATTTATACAAGATATATCTACGATTGACCACCAACTCTCCTGATGTTAAGCGACGGTGTGGCCGACGATGTAGCTAGAAGATCTAGAAGATATCTATTCACTCCAGCCTTGAAAAACAAAGACAAAGGTCTCAGGAAACAAAGACAGCGGCAAATAATTCCATTCTTGTGCAGTACGCAACAAGAATGTGGATCAATATGGCTGAGTACGGTTTTTTTACGGATTAGTGACGCTTTTCAGTCTAAGTCTTTTGGCTCGGTATACGGTAGAATGTTCTTTCCACTTCTTTAAGGCAGCTCTGTGCTCTCACGACGTGTTATATTCTTTACTACCGCAAACCTTTTTTCTTTCTTCTTTTGGTATTTCAACTTTTCCCTTTCTCTAATTTCTTCTCTATTTTTCTGTAGTAAATCCTATTGGGATAACTTTTTCTTTTTAGGAATATATCATGTGTGTTCGATCAGACTGTGTAAAATAATTTAAGTTTCTAAAGGAAAATAATGCGAAGCAATGATACTTTGATGATTCTTACATCAATAAAGCTGACTAGCGGATAAATTTACACAAACAGTACATAAAAATAATAACAAATACGCAAAATACACAGTCCCCTGTTGCGTAGAACAGTCCCCTGCTGCATTTTCAGGCAGAGGACTGTTGCCAGGGGACTGTATATTTCGGTAAAATTTCACAATGTTTACAAAACTGATGTAAAATAGTTTTCTAAGAACCTACCGATCAATTTAGACATAAATAATAAAACAATGAATTATATATTAGAGATAATTAAAGTAAATAACATATATATTATTACTTAACAGAGGACTGTGTGTGGTAGCGGTCCAAACGCGTTTTCACCTCACTAATGACCCTCTGACACTAAACATAATGGCGTTTCGCCGCCGCATTCGGCAAGGTTGCCAACTTTACAACAATTGCGTTTTGTTTCACTCAAAAAAACGTTTGTAAACATTACAGTTTTTTTTTATTATGGCTTTAACTTTTTGGCAGGGGACTGTATGAAAATTCTGGGGACAAAGTTTATAAGACTATACTAAATAAATAAAATACGTAATGAGACCTTGTTTTACGAAAATAACATAATTTAATTATTTTTCTTTGCGATATTAACTGCCAAATGTATGTAGTTCCAATAACTTCTTCGTAAATCTCATTGCTAGGTGGGAATCCAGCGCTGGGGACAGCCAGAGGACTGTGTTTTTAGAGCTTCTATCACGTCTAGAAAAAAACTTAAAATAGTTATGGTTCTAAAAACAATGGGCCCGTAAAGTTTCGGGGTTAAAGTTTCAGTAGGAGTGATTTTTAAAAAAATAACTAAATTACTTTTTGAAAAAATCGTTTGGGACAGCCGATTACGAGCTTACAGAGAATCGCCCATATACAGATACGTAATTTCGTAATACATCCTAGTTAGTTAGTGAATATCGCGACCCGTTACGCACAGTTCATATTCACGCGTCGACGAGCGTACACCATATTTTGTAGGGCTACCTAAACTTTATAAAGTTTATTTTGATTGTATTTACAATGGAGCACTTTTTACTATGCAGATTTGTAGTGATTGATAATCCAATCAATTCTGTGGAAATAATATTAAAATTGAATGAAAAAGTACGAAGACACAGTGATATGAGAATACCACGAGAAAAAAGTGACGGCAATCATATTATTTGTGGTTCTATCCAAACAGACTCTAACCATTACACGAAGCTAAACTAAACCAACCATCGTCATATACCAACGACTTAACGCGATGAAATTTTAAAATTAGAAGTTTTAGGATTTTATTGGTCGAATCGTATTCTGACAGGTGGCACCCCTACCGCAGCGACTGAATAGCGACGTCCGATACGGAGTAATTAACGTTCCGTTACGGGTCTCCTCCGTACCGCGCCGTGCCGTACCGTGTTATATGGACATCGCATACTATTGTATAACTGTTGTTAATTGCGTTGCACTTGGACATACGTGTCGGTGAACTACGATTTAAACATTTGAATAAAACGATGATATTATATTATTGATGATACTATATTATTAGAAACGATTTTGCATGCTCCTTATGGGCCTGAATATAGTGCTACTGTTGTATTAAAATATAAGATCTGTACTAACCTATATTCAAGCAAATAAATGATTTTGAATTGGATGCTGTGTTTGAAATGAGAATAGGACTGGATTTTGGTTTATTTCACTTATAAAACCATATATACCATAGACTTCTATAGATACCCCAAGTGTATATACCTAGCGTGTCAAAACGAGCGTGTCAACACGATAAAAAATCGCAGTTGACGACCAAGATTTATTTTATTTCAGGTGATATATACTTCTGATTCGATATTTTGGCAACTATTTACTAGCGTACAAGCGCGCGGATGCATTGGATTGAATATATTTCGCGCGGATGGAACATTTCATCACAAAATCGTTTATATTGCGACGTCACAGTCGGTACCAAAAATGTGGCACGCAAGGTTTTCATATAAATGAAGTCGCATGCTCCATCTACTATGTCTGTGTATATACCTCAATCGCAGACATGTTGCATAATTTTCTAGTGTCCACCTAGCAACATTATCCTAAAATTTAGTATATATTTCCAAGCACCTATGGTTTAATCTATCTTGAGAGTTAGAACAGCTAATTCTTTTCAAATTTACAAGATTCCATACGTTGTTTTTTAGGTGCTCGCTTCGCTCACTCGTTAAATCACAAATCGTTTCGTTCTCCTTAATTTGACGTGAACCGCGACATCTTTAACTTTTAACCGCAACAGCCAACATTAAGGGGCATTAGCAAAAGTTTCGCAAAAACTGTGCTTTAAGATGTAGTGCTTTATTCACTGTCTTAAACATTACATTAGTTCCAGATATTTAAAATAGCCCATCTTTTCAGAGCCAAACGATCACAAGATATCTTCATACATCGTTTATATAATCAGGTGAACAGCACAATGAAACAATTACCAGCTCCAAACTTTCAAGAACCTTTGGACAAAGGACTTGTATTTGTATACTTGTACCTATACCTACTTGTATTTCACGAAGATTTTAGAAGTTTTAGTTTTTTAAGTAAGTGTTTAGAAGAGCGCGATAAGGTTATCGTGCTCTTCTAAACACTTACTCGTGAAATACAACAAACAGACAAAATACTGTTTTGCATACAATATTAGCGTGATCTAATTGGTCCGTGGGCGGAACGAGAGTGGTCAATGACCACACGTGTTATATGGCTTAGTAAAAATCAAGATCAAGAAATATGGATATTAACCTTGTTTTTTTTTTTTTTTGTATTTGGACCCGCTTAAAGCATTTATCACTGTCAAGTATTAAGATTTTTTCAAGTTTCTTAAATTAAACAACTGATAAAAGATCTAGTCACAATGTAAGTCACTTATACAGACATTTTCAAATTCGAGTCCTGATTCAGTAAAGTGGTGGCGTCTTTACTGGAAGCTTCTATGGAGTTTTGCCGACAACGTAAAATGACACGTTTCACTACTTCATTTCACTTGCCCACACTCACGCACTTGATCGAACACTTAATGAATAAAAGACCACCATTTTTATCGCATTAATATTCAGAATAACACAAGTAAGTTTAGTAAAATAAAACAAAGCAACAACGTGTTTCGATGACGTTCCCGCCAAAACTCCAGTAACCTTGTTTACTCTAACCACAGAAGACTTAATATATATTATACCCTATGATTAGTTTTGAAAAAACAAGAAAAAACAAACACAATAAATTATCTGGATCATCAATGCAAATTGCAAAGGCAGGTATACCAGTTCTTTACCCAAATGTGAAAGCAGCAGTGTAATGTTTTAGGAGTGTACGTGTGTGAGTGTGTGTATATATATGTATGTATGTGTGTTTCTACTCGAATATTTTCATACTTTCTTACGAAAAGTAGTATTATTATAACAAAAGTAAAAGTTAAACTCCGAAAAACGCCCTTATATGTACAGTCGGTAAACTTGTTAGAGTTCTCTAGTAGAAAAGGAACCCCTATAGTTTCACCATATTTTTCTTTTTACATAGTACATTCAATGAGTGTTCAGATCTGTACCTCTATTCACAATCATTCGGATTCAGAATCGAGTCTGAAACTATATCTTCATATCTGTCATATTCATACAGAATGACAGAGATGGAGATAAGTTTAGAACACCCATGATCTTATTTTATCCTGCTCACTATCGGAAGGCTGAAAATAAGAACAAAGGAAAATGTTTTCATGGTTATTTCTTTATGGATATTCCGAGACGTTCCACTTTTATTGCATGAGCCTTTATATACGATTTAATATTATGGAGGATGAGAAAAATATGAATTGTAGGTACAGGTACAATTGCACGGCCTTAGGACTTTAGTTGGCTATATTTTTTAAATCTCTAGGGGGGGCAGCTGAACCCCCATGCCACCAACCGCGCTTCAAAATCACGCTTGTTGTATGGGAGCCTCTTTAAATATTTATGAATAAAATAAATATTTAAGGGGATCCCTGTTAAGTGTTTGTTTTTATAGCGGCAACAGAAATACATCAACTGTGAAAATTTCAACTGTCGAACTATCACGGTTCATGAGATACAGCCTGGTGACAGACGGACAGACAGACAGACAGCGGAGTCTTAGTAATAGGGTCCCGTTTTACCCTTTGGGTACGGAACCCTAAAAAAAAACATATTAAATGAAGCCGGTGATTTACGTTCGTACGTTGACCCGATCGCGCAATACACATAACTTTCGCGCTTCGTCTACCGCTTCACCTTACAACTACATAGTAATAAATCACAGTAATAACTAGAGATATTGCTCAAAGAATTAAAGCATTTATTTCCGCATGCAGGTGTTGCTCGAGAACGGACTCCCTGCATTGAACTTTTCACCAGACTGCGCAAAAATATACCTACAAATATGTATACATAAGTACACCTAAAACATAATTCTCTTGCTCAATCCGGTATAAATAGTTTTCTACGCTTGTTTCTCGATTGGTTGGAGACATAACTTTCCGAGGAATAGAGTGAAAATTATTTTATTATTTATATTGACTTGTAACGATTGTGACTACTTCTTTTTTGTATTGAACCCGCATTAAAGCATTTGCCAGTGTCAAGTATTAGAATTTTCTCAAGTTTCTTGAATAAAACAAGTTGTAAATGTTCTAGTCACAATCTGAGTCACGTATGCAGTCAATTTATAAGTCGAGTCCTGCTTCAGTAAAGTGGTGGCGACTTTACTAGGAGCTTCTATGGAGTTTTGCCGACAACGTAAAATCACACGTTTTACTGCTTGTCACTTGCCCACACTCACGCACTTTATCGAACACTTAATGAATAGAACACCACCATTTTTATAGCATTAATGTTCAAATAACACAAGTTTAGGAGAATAAAACAAAGCAACAACACGTTACTAAGACGTTCCCGCCAAAACTCGTAACGATTGTTATAAATTAATTATTATGAAAACTATTTGAAACGTCAGTTCTTAAAATTATGTTAAATCAGCAAAATATACAAATTATATCCGTAAATAGTTTTTAATTCAATGTCAATGTAGCCATAGATTTGTTCATTTAAAGTAGTCTTAAAGTATATTTAAAGTAGTAGTAAAGTTGGCTGCATACTGATAGGTGTAGCCAGACATGATGTAATTATAAGGATTTCTTATAATACTATCATAGAAGCATAAAATATGTAGCTTGGCAGTTTTTTAGGGTTCCGTACCTCAATAGGAAAAAACAGAACCCTTATAGGATCACTTTGTTGTCCGTCTGTCTGTCCGTCCGTTCGGGTGTCAAGACCTTTATCTCGGGAACGCGTGAAGGTATCGAGTTGAAATTAAAATATATATTTTTCGGTTTATGAAGGAAAATATAAAAAAAATATATGATTTCCCCCTTTTATTTAGTTTGTACGGAACCCTCGGTGGACGAGTGTGACTCGCACTTGTCCGGTTTTTTTTATTGCAGAAGGTTTGGAAGGAGGACGGAAGTGGGTTGGTTTTTCACAGCAGATGGCCGGCGCTATTGATATACACCAGGCACGAAACTTGGCTAAGTTAGGTTTAACAAGCAATATGTATATTGCACAAGGTGGATGGACAACCTCATACAAGTAGCAGGAAGACAGACGCTGGATGCAAGGCGCTTCCAACCGGTCTTTTCGGAATTCCACGAGGGATACCCAAGTCCAGCATAGCTCATTAAAGTACAATGGTACAAAATAGTTTGACATTGATTTTTTTCAAAGATTGTTAGGAATTATTGATTGTTGATACCTATGTATGATGAATTATATACTATAATTGTTTTTCCATACAAAGTTCAAAGTTACATTCATCTTCTTATAGATATCGTATACTTACTCTAAGACAAAACCTCTGTAATTTTGGTACGTAAATATTATTATTTAAAATATGAAAGTTGTGTCCAAGTTAGGATTAGTTCATTAACTATATTACATACATTAATAAGAGTGAAAACAAATACAACATGTAATTATATACGAAAAAAAAAGACGTGTGGTACTCGGAGACTGCCGCGGTAAAGCTATTGCATGGCATTTTTTATCAACTTATGTAATTATAGTTATTTATTTATTTTATTTATGCAGTATTCCTAACACCCCCCACTCCGACCGGCACAGCGGTGATACTTTTTAGTTTTTAGTTTTGCCATCTATCGATGAATAGCAGAACTTTTAATGACATTTTGAAATATCACGCTTGTCTCTTTAGTTCTGCAAATCGCCTCTAGGTGGCATTGGTTGTATCGGCGTTACTGCGTTAGGTTATTTTCGTTACGGAATTTCTGGATTCGGTCTCCACGCTCAAGGCCCGCGATAGAAGCTATGCAATAGCTTAAAAAAACAGAACTAAATAAAATACGTAAGATGATGAATTTTATTATTTATTAATATGGAAAATGACAAGTCAATAATGACTGGCGCAATACAATGAATAGTACCACTTGTGGCTGAGATGATGATGAGATTGCAATACACGTCTCAGCTCTGCACATTCTGACATTACTATTCAATGCGAAGAGCATCAACGAGTGCAGAGAAAGTAATGAGACTCACCACATGCATTACGCATTGTATTACAAATACTTTGGCGTATTCTGAAAGGAAAATAGCCAGGCGTGTGTGCGTGCATATAAAGATGTTTGAGGGTTTGTACAGAGATTGCGAGGTCGCAGTTCATGCCACACTACCTACTTTATTATTTTTACCAGACTGCGTAAGGAGAATTGTTTTTCGAAAGTATTCATATTTGTATGTATCTACATGTGGACATTACACACAGCACCATTTAGCCCAAACTAAGCGAAGCTTGTACTATTGAAACTAGATGGTTGATAGAATACATAAATACTTTTTTTTTGTAAATACATACTTATGATACATAGAACACCCAGATATCCATGCTCATAAAACAAGTTTGTTGAACTCTCTTTGATTAAAGTTAATATTATTTTTTTTTCTTGTTTGACCACCAACTTGACTGATAGCCGAGGAAGAGAGTACGTCAATATAGAAGATATCTATCCACTCTAGAGTAATAAGTAATAAATCTATTAATAGATCGTGCATTGCCAATCTTTGAACAATCTTGATGAAGATTGTAAATAAATATGGAGACGGACATTACAGCCATAATCCAAATATGTATTTATATTTATTCACTCGACTGCATAAGAATGAGGATTATGGTTTTTGAGTGTATGTATGTTTGTATGTATGTATGTGGTTATGTATGTTTCTATATGATCGCCTACAGCCTAAGCGGCTTGACCGATTTCGATGTGTCGTTAGATTCGTCTTCACTCTCTGAGTGTCATAAGCTATATTTTTTTTTGTAATAATAATAATATAACTCTCGCAAATAAAAAAAATGTGTTTTTTCGTAAATTCGAACGAACTTTTTCTTAATAAACAAGTGATTTTACTAGAATTATTCTAAAGAATGCGTATCTTACAGCGATTTTACGCATACTATCTCACAAAAAACGTACACTCAATAGCGTTTTCTTTAGTCGGGTTCTTTGTTTTTCTTTTAGTAAGTATAGATATTTATTCATTATTGGGAGCGCAAGGGCCCTTATTCCGTATGACCATCGGCCGTATAACGTGAATTTGACGTTGTGCGTCTACAATGAAAATTAGACTTTGGCTTCTTAAACTTAAAGGCTAATTTTCATTATCAATGCACGCACGTCACGTACGTGAACGCGGCCGATGGTCATACGGAATAAGGGCCAAGGAGTGTGCCTGCCTAGCTTACTAACTTAAGTAACTTATTTATTAAAACAAATAAAAACACTACCCTCCTTATAAGCAAAAGTCAGTCGAGTAAAAAGTAAATAGTTAATCAAATAAGGATGGCTGTCAACAAGTCTAGAAATGCGAGTTTATCTGAAAGTACACTCCGATAATGAATGTAGGTGAGTGGTGAGTGGTGAGGGTGACCACTCCTTACTGCGCAAGAATGCATCGAGTTTATGTAAATACGCGTCTCGAACTATATTTATTTGTAATTTGTAGGTATTTATTGCACTCTTTATCCGACTCTACCTAAGGAGGAACTTCTAAATTCGTCAGAATATTTTTTTATTTATGCATGTTGGTATCTTTAACCATAGATATAAAAAAAACGCAGAATGTCTTTGTACAAATATTATAAAAACCAAATTTCGCAACTCTCTCTCTCTCTCTCTCTTTCTTTCAATAAGGGTGTAACCTACTAACACGTTTTTTTTTTTATATTTGCATATACACTCGGTATAGGCTAATATAAAAAAAATGTATTTTTAACGATGACCACGACATATGTATTTTAATGTTTGGTAGGTAATCAATACTAAATAAGAATTTCAAATTCAAACATGTATAAATTACCTCTCAGTTTGGGACCTACTATAGAAAAATATATATGTGGAAGTATTTTAATTGTTATTTTATTATATTCGTAAACATATAATTATGTATATGTTATGTATACTAAGATTTTAATCAGGCAAGTCATCACTCAACATCAAAATTTTGTGACAAATAGCCCTGATTCTACGATTGTGGGTAAGATTTGGGGGAATATAAATAATTATTTTTAGGGTTCCGTACCTCAAAAGGAAAAAACGGAACATTATACCTTATAGGATCACTTTGTTGTCCGTCAGTCCGTCCGTCGGGGTGTCAAGACCTGTATCTGGGGAACGCGTGAAGGTATCGTGTCGAAATTAAAACCATATACGCAAATCCATAATACCTTGCTGCAGAAAGAAAAAGAAAATTTCTCGGTTTTCGTAAAAAAAAGTTACAGCCGAATATGTCGTAAATATCGCACATTTCGACACTCACAAGGGAATCAAACCCTATGGATTACTTCCCGTTGACCTAGAACTATGAAATTTGGCAAGAAGCATTGTGTTTTAGAGTACATATATAGGAAAAAAACCGAGAACTGGACATTTTTAATTTAATCACAAAAAAATAGGGTCATTATGCAAGGAATGCGGGTCCAAATTTTAAAGTGAATTGACCGTATCATGTGGGGTGTCATATGAAAGAGCTTCATTAGCAGAAGCTAAAACAGGTTTTTAAATGTTTTTACGATGTATGTTTTTCGGTTTATGAATATTAAAAAATATGATTTCCCCCTTTTATCTACTGATGATACTGATGATATTAAAAAAAATATGATTTCCCCCTTTTATCTACTAGTTTGTACGGAACCCTCGGTGGGCGAGTCTGACTCGCACTTGTCCGGTTTTTTTAAATAGAGTTTTTTTTTCTTCGAAACCTAAATTTTGGTATTATGAAGGTTTAATAGATTTAAAAGGAACGCGAGTCGGACATCTGGCAACAGTAATTGTAAACAGGACTTTGGAATTTCACAAAAGCGATACCAACCTTTTTTGACCATGACATACATATTGTTAGGGTTACCAACAATACGAGGTACTTGGGTATACTTTATTTTTTATGTTAAGCGACAGTGTGGCCGCGTATGTGGATGATGATTTATACAAGAAATAAAGTATATTTAGCAGAACTCTTCGAACAATTAAAAAAAATACGTTAGCTCGTAGGCTTAATAATTTCACTACATTTGTAATTAAAATCACAAAGTTAAATCAAATTATAAGTTCATCTTTTATCATATATATTTGCTCTAGTTGATGATGAATAATAATTAGTGGTTGTTAGACATGTTTAAAATATCTTACGGGTTAGTTACTCACGTTTATTTTTGAGTCGAAATCTCCGACTATAGTTTCCTTTTCCATTACCAGTCGAGACGTCCTTCGGGAGTGATATAATATCTGCGCTATTCCTTTTGAAAAAGGCGAAAGAATGCGGTTGAAACTATAATCGAATATTTCGAGTCAAAAATAAACGTGTGTAACCCGTAAGATATTAAAGAAGCATTGACGCCTCCATGTACACAAAAACAGTATATACTGTTTTTAACAATATGTGTGGCAACCCTACATATAGGTCTTGGTCGTTTTAGAGCTGGAGAGCTACTTGTGCCAATTAACAAGCTCTCATCACTTGATTACGAAGATAACTTCTAAGTTAAATACTATGAAATAAGAACAGGCCTGCTATGATATGTCGTGAGTATGACCTCACCATGGAAAACTACTAAAGACTTTTCGGGGGCGGATTTAGTACATTTTGCAAAAATAATTTTCTAGTGATAAAACTTATACGACTGAACCAACTCAGATGTTGAACCTAACTCCTATAAGCTGTGACTCGGATATAAAATCGCGAGGTCAAACGCCATACATACATACCACTAATATGCTATCTCTACTAAAAACGCATACGATTACAACGCTTACAAAATTAAGTATTTTTCTATTTTTTTTTGACATAAATTAATGTTGATTATTATGATTATTTTTACGCTTGACTTGTAGGTAACTACGGAGTTATGAATAAAATTTTGTATTTGTATTTGATTCACAACTAGGCCGGCACGCAAATGGCCGGTTTTTTTTTTTTTATTAATTTTACTCTTAATATATTAAAAAAACTCGAATCTCAGACCTTATCCTCAATATCTGTGACTCAAATATAAAATCACGAGGTCAAAGGTCAACACAAACTACTGATTTAGGCAACTTTTCCCAAAAACTGCTTCGTTCTCATTTGACATTTGTCTCGCATGACGTAATTCTGAATGATGTGATCATTCGAATTCATTTCACATTCAGGTGCGGCGGAGTTCACTAGAGACCAGTGTCCTTGAGATGCCATGACGGCACGAGACGTACACGAGACAAGAAAAAAATGCCGAAACCTGTTTTTTTTAATACATCTACAGGTTAGATAGATCTACGATTGACCAACAACTCGCCCGATGTTAAGCGACGGTGTGGCCGAGGATGGAGCTCGTCGATCTAGACGATATCTATTCACTCTAGCCTTGAAAATTACAAGATTGTAGATCCCAGAAAACAGAGATGGCGGCAAAGAGTTCCATTCTTGTTTTGATTGAAACGGTATCTATACTGCAATTTAATTATATTAGATAAGATAAGATAAGATAGATAAGATAATATTTATTTGTATAAAACATGAGATTAAATCACACACTTATATTTCACTTACACACAATATTATAAATGAAACAGAACTAAGTTCAACCACCAACTCGCCTCATGGATAGCGACAGTGTCCTCGAGGATGGAGCACGTCGATCTGGATGATATCTACTCATTCTAGCTTTGAAAATTCAAATCTAGATCAACAAACAGAGATGGCGACGAGTCAGTCGGGAGACTCCGAGGCAAACGGAAGGGAATTTCTAAGAAGAGTGTAGTATTCATAACAATTAGAATTATTAAAAGTATTTTTTTGAAAATTCTTGTGTCTTCTGGAAATAAATATATGTGTATATAATAATAGTCTATTGATTACATGAACATAATTTACATTTACATTCACAACTAAAATCAAAACTCTACATTTTGCGTAGTCGGTAAAAGACGGGAAATGATTTTTGAACTTACGGACCTATGAGGAAACTATACGTCAGATGACGTCATTGAACAAAACTGTGCACTAGGAAATACACAATAAATAGGTACCGATATAGCTATGAGTAATATCGATAGCCGTTAGGCACACGATTTTAAAACAAAGGTCGCACTTCGTGACCTTACAGCCTCTATAATATCGGGGAAGCATGCGATATCTGAAGACTTTTAATAGTTGATATTATATTACTAAAAGTTACTTGTTTATAAGCCTGAAAAACATCAGAAATAAAAAATAAATCTGGAAAAGTAAGTTTCACTCGTATCTCGTATACCTAGGCTTCCGTATTCCTATGACACATAAACACTGATACCAGGGCTAATTACTCGACAAAATGTACCTGAATGAACAATATGAACTACAATAAAACAATTACAAACTACACAAATTCAACTAAGTAAACTACAACACAAAAAGCAAATCGATTGCTCCAGACCGATAAAGGTCTAAAGACAATCCAAATGCTCAAAACCACTACCAGTTGCATACCCAGCATGCTAGTACGCTGCCAAATATACTTTAAAATAGCCTGAATTGCTAGGCGTTCATATACAATATCAAGTTCAAATAAATGTTACAATCCTATATTCTTTATCCGAAGAGATTTTAACACTACCGTTTACTCTATTTTAACTTTATAGGCCTTACCGAAAAACGTTACTTAACTTTAACAAACGTCTTAAGTTATCTGTCTTTTTTCCGCAAGTGTCATTACATGTCAACCAAAAGTTGACAACATAATGTTAAGCATTGCTTAAAGTTAAGAAACGTTTTCCGGTAAGGCCGTATGTCACGACACCAACTGTCAACGAAACGTTCACTTGTCATTTATCGTTTCTTTTTTTGTAGATTGTTGCTGTGGCTAGAGCCTGCCAAATAACTAAACATACTACAATTACTCTCGAAAAAAGTTACTCCTCTTCGGCATTATTAATACTAACACAGGTTTATTCAAAGCATGTTTGAATTTTTCATCATAGAGTATACAATACTCTGTATACAATTGCACAAAGTGAAACTGCAAACATCGATTAAACATCTTTCAAACGAATTGTTTAATTCAGAGCTCTTTTGTTCATACAAAAGTAAAGAAACTTTTTAGCCCTAAAAATATTCGATGTCTATGGTCCATGAATATTTAGGAGGTGGAAAACAGATTTATTTAAATAAATTTATTTATTTAAATAAATCTGTTTATTTATTATTATTATTTATTTATTTTTATTTATTTATTTTGTTTTTATTTCATTTATTCAACTCCTCGGCGTAAGAGATGTATAAAACTCGTTCTATTTCAATACTTGCTTAGAAGCATTAGAAGCGAACCCGAGCGAGGGGTTACTCACTACTCAACTAAATAATATCATAACGCGAACTAAGTTTGAGAAAGAAATGCTTAGATGGTCATATGTGGAGAGAATGGATGAAATAAAATTGACGAAGCAGATGTATATGAAAAAAATTGAATCATAATCCATCTTTACCGTTCGCCACGAATAAAGCTATAGAATAAAGCAGTCATAAACGAATCTACGAAGTAGGTATCGAAGACACCTGTACAAACGGTAGACGCGCCGTTCCGCCATTATACAATTGGGAATTAAGTTATTCACGGCAATTATCTCTAATGACAACTGTCTATGGAATTGAAAACACCACACAACCAGAGCGAGGCGCGTATTTCAGTTTTGGTCAATTGAGTATTTCAGTTGTGGTCAATTGCGTACCTGGCCATGCACGTATCTGGTTAAATGCGTCTATTGGCGTCTTGCGTTTTTGGTCATATGCGTCGATCGATAAAATTAGTGTAATTTGAAGACGTAATCTTCAAAATATCTAATATAAAGTAGGTACACTTTAATATCAAGTAAGCGTAGTGTTAGTGACTATGAACCAGTGTCATAGATTAATTTGTAGTAACTACCCGACCGGCTCTCAGCGGTCACGGAGGCTCAAGGTCACTCCGTATACGGATTTAAATTTAAACATGGAATCACACGTTCCATTGTCGTTACGCGATAACAAGTCGGTTGTGGCCGTTCGCCGTTCGAAGTTTGAATTGTGAGAGCGTCCTTTTTTGTTAGTAGGTACTGTTGTATATTCTGTAGGAGTTGTAGGGATGGGACAGATCAGATCAATGGAATAGTTCAAGGATACGGACTTTTTTGTTGATTTGGAAATGAGCTTGTGCTATTCCGGTTGATTCTAAATTTATGAGTAGTGTACCCACAGAGTTTTATTAATTACAGTATTTTTTGGTGAAGCCGATTTGCCAAGAATATAAAATGTTAGAGTGAACTTTTCGTTATTTTTGCTTATTTTTAATATTTACTTGTACTATAGTCTGGTAACAATAAAAACAATCTGTGACCAGCGCCAGCCATTACAATTTTTTCAAACTCTAATAATCATTCCTTAAGAGTATAGTTAAACTGCAATACATCATATATATTTTCATACAGAGAAAATCATCGTTCTTTGAAATTGTTGCTACAAACCTGGGAGTAGCAACAAATAAAAAAAAACATATAGTATCCATATATGTACATTTAGTAAATTATTACTAGCTTGCTAGTTTTTCCTAGTTCCGATCAAATATAATAAAAATCCTTAAAATCTAATAATGTTCAGAGGTAAAAATTTCCTTCAGTTTCCTTCTTTTGTATAGAAAAACGCGCACTCAGCGTTCATAACTTTACTACTTTGGCTTAGTGCCTCTTTCATAATCTTTGAGTAAAGTGAGAAGTAGCTACGTGCCGAGTAATGTTACTCAGCGAGTAATAGTCCCGATTAACTTTAGTCAATTTCACAAACGAAAACCTAACTCCGAGTAATAACTCAGGGGTTAGCCGAATGAAAGAACGAAAACATTCATTGTTCGTTCAAATTCCTTTGTTACAACTGTTTAGTTAGTCAAATACACGTAGCGCCACAATCGCATACTTTACATGGTACTTAACATGAAATTATTAACTGACAACTGAGTACTGACTACTTTAAACCAGGGGTTCCCAAACTGTGCGTCGTAGAGAGTAAAGAAGGTCGGCGTGAGGTGCTTCTGTTACTTTTTCTTCAGATACTAAAGTTGCAAGTATCAGCAGGTACAAGATAAACAATTCAAATCGCTCGCGCTCCATACGCGCTCACTCACTCTCTCTGATAAGAACTTACGCTTGGAAATCGTCAATACCGCTCTTCTGTTTTAATGTTTGAGACTACCTCCCTATTTGCCATGAACATTATCTTTCCTCTTGCTAAGTCTGTAACTATATGTATTTATATATGTGTATAATATATATTATATTATTATAGTATATTATTATATTTATGTTACATACATATATATCTGTATATATGTATTTTATATTGTTAAGTATTTATGTATTTATATATAATATTATGTTTTGTATAAGTATCTATGACACAATTATGTTATTTAATATGTACTGTATACCACAACCTCCTTTTCAAATTGCCTGTTTCCTATACACCCTAAGGTTGCCAGGAAGAAATCGCTCTATGCGATAAGGTCGCCGTTGTATTTTCAACTCTGATTATTATCTATATTTAAGTTACTCTGTATGGATGTACAATAAAGTTATTCTATTCTATTTATCGTTGTAGGCTATGCTACTAGCTAGGGCGCCGAGACGAAATACTAAACCTAGGTACCTCTTGCATAACTAAAAAAAATATATGTAAGTTATTATAAATGCATATATTAGTTCATAAAAGGCACGGACCCTGGAGTCTGTGGAGAATAAATTTGATAAAAAAAAAAAAAAAAAAAAAAAAAAAAAACTGGGTACAAGAATGCCGTGATCTGAAACATTTGGAAACATAAGTTTCAAAAGTGATTATTCATATCACGATCCCCTCGAATGAGATTTATAAAATTTCGTAATTTTAAATTATTTTTTAACTAATATAATTCATTATCTTTATAGTTCACACGGTTGTATTGTAGATAAAAGTATGCCAAATATGGTATTCGCTCGCTCTGACGATCGACCCAGGAATTCCTGACACCTTACAGCAGATTATGATATAAGAATCTGCTTTGCTATTTTAAAGTGGAGATAGCAGAATGACGTCTACAGATAAGGTGTCCTTATCGCTATCTGTGCGATAAGAACAAGTTTGAAGTACATGGCACAGTGCATGTAGGCCCGAACTTGCAGTACAAAATAGCAGTAGTAGCTTAGTAGAAATGCTATGGTATAATAACTTCGAAGAGGAGTAGGTCATCAATAAAGTTGTATATTTTAAATGTTTTTTAAATCACAGCTCCCGAATTTATAAACCGATACATAGAAAATTACTTTTTTATTTGAACGGATATACTTCTAAATTGGTCGCACAAAATTGTCCTAAAAATTTTTTCTAAGAAATTTAATTTAAGAAAATTTTCATTACGAATAAAATTATATATTCGTAATAAATACAAAAAAAAAATACAAAATATTTTATTTTCAAAAGATTACAATAAAATATATTTGAATAACATATCAAAAGACATCATATAAGGTCATCATGACTACTCAAAGTATTGACGTAAGAGATATTAATATGCATAATAATAAACCTAAACCTAAAGTTTTAAATTTATAACGAAATCATGGAATAAATTGCAGAAATTGCATTTATTTACGCAAATAACAAACTCTTATTTTCATCACATTATTTATAAAATGATTATAATGTTAGTCACATTATGGATTATTTTGACGACAGCCCTCATGGCTCAGTACGTCTGCCTTCTGAGCTGTAGGTCGTGGGTTCGATCCCCACCCAGGGCAAACGTTTCTGCTGAGCATGGATGTTTGTTCTATGTCTGGGTTTTTATATATATCATATGTATTTACAAAAAAGTATGTATGTATTCTATCAGCCATCTGGTTCCCATACTTATATTATGGGATCCAGATTTCTGCTTTTCTTTGCTTAGTTTGGGGCTAGAGGGTGTTGTGTAAAAATGACCTTCAATATTTACGTATTTATAAAAAAAAAAACTTTAGGTCTTTCATTTCTGACCTAAGGATATTTCAATGACAAAAAATATTTAACTAACAGCGCAATGCACTCTACGGAGAGTATTTTTCCACAATATTAGTGATAATTAGCCTTAATAATAATATTTATCAACAAGTCGTGTCTCATTGACACTGACACACAGTTGACTCATAGTTAGATCATCAACGCGACACAGAATGGTGCGACAGTTACTATGTGACACATTTATTACTTTGAAAGGTGATAATTATAGTCATGACCTATTTGATATGTAAAATACACGGAAGAAAGTTTACGATAATAATTGGGAAAAAAACAAGAACAAAATGTTACGTGCTCTGTCATGGTTACGTTTTTTTTTTAATTGCCGTCCTCCTCCACCAATATTCTCCCCCAACATATTCAGGGACCTTAGTCAGATTTTGTAATTTTGATCCACTTTTAGAATTTGTGCTATATCTTTAGCTTTTGTCAATATAAATATATATATCCAAAGTTAGTTAGTCTAGCCTTCTAGCCTTATGGGAACGTTCAGACGAGGGGAGGGCGATGGCGGGGGGTAGTGGCTTTAATATGTTAGGCAAATTGTGCGTATGTGTGTGTGTGTTTTTGACTTTGTAACCCTTTGTTTTTGACAATTTTATTTTCTGTATAAATGTGATTATATTGTAAATAGTCCAAGGTGGTATTGGATATTGACACTTATGCCCTGAAACGGCAAACTCATTAATGTTTCAAACAATCCAATGTAAATAGATTTTATATTTCCAAAGTTTATTTATTAATGTAGTATTTTAATATATCTCTAGTCAATATTATAAGTTATTGTGCTGTGTTTTACTTAATTTTAATTTATTATTGTCGTTTTATTTGATTTACTTGATACTTATTTTTTGGATTTCTATATATGTATACCCAATTTTGTTATGTGCGTTTATTGTTATACCGATTTTTATGAGTTATTGAACTCACAAAAATCGGTAATAAATAATTGTATTTATAAAGGTATGTTCTGTGTATTGTCATGGTTAGGTTGGGCTTTCCAGGGTTCAACTTAAAATAGACTATTTTTGTGTACTATACCTACATATAACGTGTGTTTTATATCACCTCTTACAGCTTCAACGACTTGAACTATTTTCATGTGCGGGTTTTTAAGCGATAATAGGCTTGCGCTTGACTGCTAACTCGCCAGAGCGGTCTACGGTGAAGCGCGCTTGCCTAGAAGGAACCTATTCACTCGCGATTTGAAGACACCCAGATTATATCCATCCGGAAAGACCCATTCAGTAAGAAAGAAAAGATTACGAATATAGAGAGTAAATAATTTTGTTAAATTTTTCAACAAACGAAAATCATATAACTTTATAAAATACGCAAGTACATGACGTAATAATAATAATTCTATAATTGGTACCGTAAAGATAAACTAGCGGTATAATGTGGCAGCCAATGCAATAAATATGGCAGTAATACAATAAAACTGTATTGGTTTTAATATAAAACTGTTTAAATAGCTCAAATTAATAATACTTGAACAATTTGAAATTACTTATGTTTTATAAATGAAATTGAATAAATTTTAATCTGGATTTATATCCGTATATCTAACTTATGAATGTAAAACTAAAACTTGATTTCTAAACACAATCACAACTATACCTCGTTGCATTTACCCGACAGCGCGTCGCAAAGGGGGGTAATGTGTTTATTTGCACAGGTTGTGTTTATTATATAAATTTATTTTCTCGCCCCTACTGAGAACTTTACATAATTATGTCAAAAGCAGGAAAATAGCTGCTCTTTACTGAGCACAATAATAGGTAAGTAAGTTAGTTAGGTCAGTAGGTTAGTATAAAGAAGGCACTTGGCACCTGCGTAAAGGGACTTGCGCTTTTTTGCATAGTAGCATGAGTTATTAATTAAATCGCCATTTAATTAAATGTGTTTGCAGAGTGAGACTTTTGTTCTATTAAATTTTCTTTACCAATACTGTTGAAGATTCGTATTTTTTTAAACCATATAATTCCTATTCCTTTACTATTACTATACTATACATCCTATACTATTATATTAGTAATAAAAAAAATAAGTTGTATCTATGTACTTCTTCTTCTTCTTATTTTTTGTATTGGACCCCGCGATTAGCGATTTGTCAGTGTCAAGTATTGAAATATTTTCAAGTTTCTTGAATAATACAAGTTATATAGTGTTATAGGCACAGTCTAAGTCACGTAAACAGTAATTTTCAAATTTAAGTCTTGCCTCAGAAAAGTGATGGCGATTTTACTAGAAGCTTCTATGGAGTTTTGCCGACAACGTAAATGCACACGTTTCACTGCTTTATTTCACTTGCCCACGCTCACACACTTAATGAATAAAACTCCACCAATAGCAAACTAACACAAGTTTAGGAAAATAAAACAAAGCAACAAAATGTTACTAAGACGTTCCCGCCAAAACTCATCTTTGTACATATAGATGATAAACTACGTTCAACCTTCGATTAGTATCTATTAATTATGGACGTTTTCGTTTGACAGACGTGATAAACCTTTTTTAATTTATTTATGTTTTTTTCTGACTCTGACACACTGACATCATGCTTATTCACTTGACATTGATTCATTTATATTGCGAACCGATGACTCTATTTTTACTCAATTATATAAAAAGAGGGTTATCTTAATCTCTCTAATCAGAATTTCTGTTTTCATTCTAATCGACTACAAACTATAAGTCGAAAAACTAAAACTCATTTCCTGTTAGCTATAACCATATTATAACTAAAATTATTATTATAATTATAACCCGGGTGTCTTCAAGTCTAGAGTCAATAAGTATCTTCTAGGTCTAGGTGCTTCATCTTCGGTCACAGCATCGCTTTCCATCAGGCGTGCTGGTGTCAAACGTAGAGCTATTTGTATATAAAAATAAAACCGGACAAGTGCGAGTCAGACTCGCCCACCGAGGGTTCCGTATAAACTAGTAGATAAAAGGGGGAAATCATATATTTTTTTTATATTTTTCTTCATAAACCGAAAAATATACATCGTAAAAATATTTAATAACCTGTTTTAGCTTATGCTAATGAAGCTCTTTCATAGGATAACCCACATGATACGGTTAATTCACTTTAAAATTTGGACCTTTGCATAAAACACTATTTTGTTGTGATTAAATTAAAAATGTCCAGTTTTCGGATTTTTCCTATATGTGTACTCAATGCTTCTTGCCAAATTTCATTGTTCTAGGTCAACGGGAAGTACCCCATAGGTTTTGATTCCCTTTTGAGTGTTGAAATGTGCGTTTTTACGATATATTCGGCTGTAACTTTTTTTACGAAAACTTAGAAATTTAATTTTTCTTTCTGCAGCAAGATACTATGGATCTGCGTAAATGGTTTAAATTTCAACTCGATACCTTCACGCGTTCCCGAGATAAAGGCCTTGACACCCGGACGGACGGACAGATTTTTCTTTTTGATGTACGGAACCCTAAAAACAGACTATGTATTTAAGCTCCCCTGCAAACTTTTAACCATTAAAAATAATTTTACCTCCTCCTATTTTGAAGTGTGTTAGAAATATCCTACGCCCCACTTTACACCCGGACTTTACAAACAAATGTTAAAAATAAAATGGCAACGAGAGATCCGATCAGCATGCACCGCGCAGAGGGAAAGCGAATGACTGCGCACGTCGGCGCGCGTCGCATCGCAAACGCAATTATGGCATTTTATCTGTAGACGTTTCAACCACGTAGCTCTGCGTTAGGATTCCCTGTGTCGGGGATGTCATGGAATAATTGGCAATTTGAGAGGGTCGTGTCCGACAGACCTAATATGTATATTTTTAAATCATGAGTGAATCAATTTTTGGGCAAGGGGGTTCCATCGTAGACCGCAACAATATCAGACGAATTGCGGCCAAACAAGTATTATCTACGAATAAAATAAAAAGCTGATTTGGATATTTCATAATTTAAATTAAATATCTGCCCGGTTGAGAATATAACCCTGGACCCTCTGCTAAAAATAGAGATCCTTTTAAAAGCAGTGTAATAAAAGTACGAAAAAGTAAAACTGTAGTTGTCAAATCCAACTTTTTTCGATCAAATGATAAATGTATTTAGACAGCAAAAAAATGTTAAAAGAACTATCGAATTACACTTATGCTGGAATTCCGATAATTTTACTCTTAGCACAATATTAACAAATAACCAAAACACTACATGAAATGTATCGTTTTTTTTTTTTGTTCAAATAGTTTTAAGAGACACGATGAAACCTACTATTAAATTTAAAAAAAAAAAAAAAAAACAAAATATGTAGATCAAGACAGGAAAGGCAGTGGGTGGACAATGGTTGATGATGATGATGATGTCCACCAACTCGCCTGATGGTAACCGATGGTACCGCCACAAAATACTGACACATTCGAAGTTCCCATAAAACATTTATTTAATACACAATTTATTAGACAAATCTAAAATATCAAACACCGCCGTCCGTTCATTTCGTGATTTTATGCATAAACTTGTTTTTCAATTAAAATCAAGTGAAACGGGTTATGCAAGATCGCATATATACATACGTTTCTAAATGAGAATTTACCGACAAAAATAAAAGTATTTTGCTTTCTCGATTGTCAGGAATTATTATGTAAGTGAAAGGAATTATAGTTGCAAAGAATATTTTATAAATATACTAGCCGCGCCGCGCGGGATCACCAACTATCCACACTATTCACTTTTGCAGGATAAAAAATAGCCTATCCATTATTCCGAGATATAAGCTATCTCCATTCCGAATTTTATTCAAATCCGACGAGCCATTTTAGCATGAAGGACGAGAAACACAAACTTTCGCATTCATATTCATTTTTCTTAAATTTGGTGCTTGGAAAGCCTTAACTCTTTAAGGCTTTCTAAACACAAAATTAATGAAAAAAAAAAATGTATATATATATATATATTTTCTTTTAATTTTTTTTTTTTAGAACATATACAGCCCTAGCTACGCCCCGCGATTTCACATTCATAATCATATTGAATTTGCCCTTCTTCAGAGTCTCAGCTATATCTATATCAAATTACATGTCGTTTCACTGCGAAAAGGTAATAAACAGACAGAAAGACTGTTACTTTCGTTTTTAATAGGTGCTAGGTATGTCTCCGAAGTCTTATTTTTTTTCGTTTATTAATTTTTTTATTACTGAAATTGATCGTCGAATGATGGTGAAACAAATTTTAATAATTACACGAAATAAAAAAAATGTTTTATACATTGTTAATATTATATAGCTACTATTTTTTTTATTAATATCTATACTGATTTTTTTAGATTTATTTAGGCAAATATTACCTGTAAAACCCAATAACACCTAACTTCAAAATAAAACAAATTTTATTGCAAGTTAAGTAAATACTTCTCGGAGAAAGTGAAGAATTTAAGAGAAATCTCTTAGCACACACGATGTAACAAGATTGCACCGAGGCCTTAGGTTATGTTTGTGTCTTATATTTTAGCTCATTAGACCTTTTGATCCACTAGACATTATGACCCTGAAGAATAAATCGTTCCATTCAAAAACTATATAATGTATCTTTTAGACAGGCCACATGGCTCAGTGGTAGTACGACTGCCTCCAGAGCTGTAGGTCGTGGGTTCGATCCCCACCGAGGGCACGCATTTGTGTGATGAGCATGGATGTTTGTTCTGTGTCTGGGTGTTTCTATGTATCATAAGTATGTATTTACGAAAAAAAAAAAGGATATATGTATTCTATCAACCATCTAGTTTCCATAGTACAAGCTTTGCTTAGTTTGGGCTAGATGGCGTTGTGTGAAATGTCCTCCAATATTTATTTATTTATTTATCAGCCATCTAGTTCCATAGTACAAGCTTTGCTTAGTTTGGGCTAGATGTTGTTGTGTAAAATGTCCACCAATATTTATTTATTATTTATAATATTTATTTTCTGGTAAATTACTGGTGGTATGAAATTTTTAACACAAAAGTTTTTTTTCTATAATTCAATCAGCCATCATGTAACAATTCAAACGAAATGTGAACGTTAGTTCGTATTTCGTATGTCCACCACTTTTTGGTATGAAACCACTGACCATCGGGCACACATACAACGTAAAGTCGTATGTAGACTAATACCACTTGTAAAATACTTTTTTTTATTCGAAAATTGCTGCTTGCGGCTTGCGCTTGACCGTCAACTCACCTGATGTTAAGCGACAGTTACGGTCTACATTGGAGCTCGTTTGCGCTCGTTTGTAAATTGCAACAAAATATAATAAATACCTAATGTAAATAACACGACAAATAAGAATGACGCGGTTCATAGACTAGTTTATTGCTTTTTCTATATCATTTAAAGTGATAACAAACTGATAACAATAATAATCTTTTTTAATGTTTAACATTTAGGAACTGATTTGAATAATAACGTTTTCTAATGTTACTCATTGAAATGAAACAAATTTTAACGCGTATATAATTATAATCAGGGCTTTTTTTGTGGGCGCACGTGGGGGCACGCAATGCCCCCAAAGGAAATTTCGAAAATATCGAAAAGTTGCCATAAAAACTGAAAAAATAAAGAATTTGAAAAAAATAAATTTTGGTAGTCTTTACAAAAAATATGTTTTTTTTTATTGGTCAAATTATCCAAATACAAAATCTAATTTATCTTTTCTGTCTATCTTGACTTACAACTTTTGAGAATTAGCGTGCCCCCAAAAAAGGCCTAGTTATAATAATATAAATCCGTTAAAATTTGTATCATTTCCATGATTTGAATAATTCTTTGAAAGGATATACTTTCAGATTGGTCCCATAGAAATTTAATAGTTTCATAAGTTTAGTAGTTAAGTATTTAAAACAAAATTGCGCATTTTGAAGTCGTTTGTTTCAGTTATTTATACTATAATAATTTATTATAGAACAACCATTTATTTGAACTAACACGTATTACATGTCAGGTCTAAAAACTGTTGTATGAAAAAGAATAAGCGATGTATAAGGAAGCAAACAAGGAAAATGGTCTTCGGCGCGGAGTTAACCTATCAACTTCCTTGATTCCTGGCATACACTAATAATGTTTGATTTTATTATATCACTAGCTGTTACCCGCGACTTCGTACGCGTAAGAGAACCGTTCATGTCTTCTCCTACCCGCACTTACTGCACCCCCGCCAAGCTAATGCTCCAGTACCGCATCTGGCCTGCTCCTGTTTCGCTGTTAGATGACCCAATCTATTAATGTCGAGTCAGTGGTCAAACGTAGATTTATATATTTGAATTAATGTAGAGGTTGATCGACTGCTGCTGACATTACTGTTACATTATATTTTATTCAGTTTTATTTTAATCAACCGAATTCAAATAAATATAGTTTAAAAAACTGAAGCAACCGACTTCTCGTAGATGCCATTGTCAGAACTGGACCAAATTGAAATGGGACTATACGGGAAGCCTCATAACTTTCGACTGGGTGAATTGATTTTGATGATTCTTTTTTTATTTGAAAGCCGGTGTTTCCCGTGTGTCCCATTTCAATTTGGTCCAGTTCTGACAATAGCATCCATGAGAAGTCGGTTGCTTCAGTTTTTTAAACTATAATTATTTAATTAACGGATGTAATTTGCGCACTGTGCCATTTTGCTTAGTATAAAATATAATGATATTATATAATCATAAATTATATAAATTCATCCTCGGCCACATCGTGTCAAAAAAGTGGAACGTATATCATACTTTTGAAGGGAAAAGTTTATGCGTGCCTGTGTCAGTATTTTTGTTTCTCTTTCACACTAAAACGACTGAATGGATTTGAATGAAATTTGATATGAAGATAGGTTACCTACGTTACGTTACGTTACCTTACCTTACGTTACCTACTGTGAATAACACATACGACATTTTATTGCATATTATTTCGAAATATTTAAAGGTTCCGTTAGGATTTATTTAGTTACTTACTGCGGGTAAAACCGTCGGACAGTTAATGTATGTGTGTCACTCTGAAACGGCTCGACAGAATTAAATAACATTCGTTATGGAAATAGCTTACACTTTAAAGTACATAAACAATATCTTATCCCAGAAAAAGTAAATGGTGGGGTAACTGGTGAAATAGCCGCGCTCAGCTAGTCTAGTACAAGAACGTGATAAAAAGCTGACCGAGTCAGTTTCTTGTAAGGTCAGTGATCTATTAAGATTTGCTAACTAAGCTGCGCCGTAAGCGTAAATAGACATGAATACGTGTGTTTTACGTTATCTAATTTCATGTCTCAAGCACGTACTTAATATAAAAATATATCAACTATTCTATATGCACTAAACTTGAAAACAAGTTATTAATGTGAGAAATTTAAAAATAATGATGATCTCTCTTAATCACCGAGCAGACGACTCAATTTGATTAAAAAAACATCGATACATTTCACTTTCACTATGTCACATCACTAATACACACACTGCTTCCGTTACCACCTTCAAGAAACCAACTCGCGAATTTTTGATTATTTTTTTAAAACTTTTTTTTTTTAAGTCAGCATGCGCGCGTCACTGACTGCCGCCCGGCGATAGACTGACGCGTTATGCCTTACATGGTCGCGTTCCGTCATCGTGTAGATAAAAAAGTTAGGGTTCCCGCGATTTTGCATAATTTACTCTAAGTTTGTATTTAATCATTTTTATGACCGGTTATGTTCAGAAATTGATTGTTTTGTTTACGAGTCGTATTATTATGGTTATTTTAAGATATTCTATCATATCTGTTAAACAGTAATAAAGTTGATTAAATGAGCATGCAAATCGACTTTTACTGCTTAGTTTCTGTGCGTTAGTTTTATTTTTACTTGACTGCGTAAGAAGGAGGGTTATGTTTTTCGAGTGTATGTACCTATGTATGTATGTTTCTATATGACCGCCTACAGCCTAAACGGCTTGACCGATTTTGATGAGCGAGGTGTCGTTAAATTCGTCTTCACTCTCTGAGTGTCATAGGTTATTTTTTAATTAATATTAATTAAGAATTTAATTTTTCTATCGGTCGGGTCTCTCTGTGACTTTGATGTTGTTGATTTAGGGCCTTACCCAGATTAACTTTAACCAATGTCTTAAATAATCTTTCTGAAAGAAGAAAGGGTCATTACATGTCAGCGAGAAGTTGATAAAATACCTATGTTACGCATTGCTTAAAGTTAAGTAACGTTTTTCGGTAAGGCCGTTGGAGTGTTATTGTTAGTTAACTTTTATGAATGACGGCTTAACTGATTTTAATGATGTCTGGCAGTGTTTAGTATCCATGACTAAATATGTATACATTGTGTATATTTTACCATGAAAAAATCAACCACAGCTTTGACAAGGACTCATACGGAACTCTAAGTTTAGTGAGTACCCAGTGGTACGAAAGATCCGGATTTTTATCAAGATAACACTTTATCATTTTAGTTTTCAGTAGGTAAGTGTTTAATTTTATTCTAATGTCTGTCAAAAGACAATAAATATCGTATACTAATAAAAATAAAAGCCGTTCAAATAAAAATTTGCTGACTTTTACTCCGTATAAAATAAAACTAACCAAACCTGAGGAGAGGAACTGAAAAAAAAATAGCGGCTGTATGGTTTTCGACTTAGAAAAACTCGCACCGCTCAGTCAATCCAGTGATACGGAACCGTCTCCTAGTTTAGTAGTATAACAGCCACCCCCCACCGACAGCACCACATGTTCGCAGATTGTCAAAACGTAAACACGTGCGCGGCACCCGGCCGCACTCGCTATATCTGGAGAGAGCGTTTACACGGCGCGATACGATAACGGCCGACTGCTAATTTAAATAAATAAATATTAAAATATTTGGGGACATTTTCACACACCATCTAGCCCAAACTATCTAGCAAAGCTGGTACTATGGAATGGATAGCTGATATAATACATATATACTTTTTTGTGGTAAATATATATACATAAGATACATAAAAACACCCAGACACAGAACAAACATCCATGCTCATCACACAAATGTTTACCATGGGTGGGGATCGAACCCACGACCTACAGCTTAGCAGGTAGACTACCAACTATGTATACGATACTACCAACTGAACCACAAGGCCAGTCAAAATTTGAAGTGGGGGCGATAAGACCTGCACCGACGTCCCGCTTGGGGTGTATTGGCCGACTGCTGTAAAGTCTGATAATGTCTTAGGTTTTCACGATTGTTACCTTGCTTTGCTAAAAAAAGATAGTTATAACGTCGATATAAACTTTTTAAACCAATTTTAATTTTCTAAGTTCGCGTTACATTATTTATGCTTGCGCATGTCGAAACATCATCGTAGCATTTATCACTTATATTTATTTAAAAAAAATAAGTATCTGACGTTCCAGTCTCACCTGTGACCACGGACGCTGCCAAGTGTTCGAAACGTCAGTTCTTAAAATTATGAAAAAGTTCGGTGGAGGTTATGAAAAAAACACATTTTTTATTTTTGCGAGAGATGTATTATTATTATTGCAAAAAAATATAGCCTATGACACACTGGAAGTGAAGACGAATCTAACGACACCTCGCACATTTAAATCGGTCAAACTGTTTAGTATGTAGGCAATATATGGAAACACATAATATATACATATACTCGACAAACATAACCCTCCTTTTTTTATGTAGAAATAGGTTCGCGCTTGAATCTCCAACTCGCCTGTGGAGCGTAAGCGATGGTGGATCCTTCTTACACTGTCGGGTAAAAATAAACCTAATTTGTCGCAGCATTGTCACTGCACATTGCACTACATATACGCTGGCGATCGTGTCTTGTCGTGTGGTGTAAACCCCATCTTTCCTATCGACCCCCGATGAGTCAAGACTTCTGAATAATATTTACACGACTCGTTAACGACATTTTAACGAAAAAATATTGATGTTCCATTTGACTATTTGTTTAACGCTATTTTTTGTCAACATATTTTTTTGGGTACACAATTATTTGCTTTATGCTTTTATTCGAACCTTTGGAGTATTATTTTAATGCCCGTTTTCACCAACGAATCCTCAAGCACCCCTTTACTAAGTATCCCATAACGTAAGGAACTCCCTAAATCTGCCCCTTACCTAAGTTCTTTTTCACCAAGTTATGGGATACTTATTTAAGGGCCACTTACTTAGGTACCAGGCCCCGTATTATGAACCCATTCGGTTTCGGAATCGATTCGATTTGTATATCTCCGTCTCTGTCATATCCATAGAGAATGACAGAGACGGAGATATACAAATCGAATCGATTCCGAAACCGAATGGGTTCATAATACGGGGGCAGATTTTTTATAACGTAAGGTTTCCGAAAATCGTACATTTAACGATAAAATTGTCTATTTTGTATTTTATTGTAAATACATGAATATTAATGTATATTAACATAAAATAATATGTAATTTATTAATTATTATTTATTTATTTAATCAAATTAGTACCGCGTTGTCGCGAATTACACTAATGATATTTACAAAAACAAAGTCAATACAGTTAATAATAAATCATTAAAAATAATAATAAGTCATTAAAATTAAATTACATATATGTCAATATTAAAAAAAAAGTTCTGTTTTTTTTAAATATTATAGCAAAAAAAAAAAAAAAAAATAATAAAAAAAATATAGCAACAAATTTGATTTTTTAATATAGACAACAATGGAACACAAAATAATATGTAGTGGATACCATAAAAAAATATGTAGTGTAGTAAGAACAATGAAAGCTAATTAATTTTAAAATATCATCACGCATACATACCTGTCATCTCGATATTCCAAGAATTGTTCTATTTTTTCCAACAGAAACAACAACTGTCTTTGGATAACCAAAATCTTACATAGAAGTCATGTTCATCATATTTAGAGAAAAAGTCCGGTCTTTCACGATAAATATGCGGCCGTCTAAACAAACTTGGATTTGTTACTAGTTCCATTGTGTCAATGACTTCTAAACTTTCAATAAAATCTTCCATTTTGTGCAAGTCAAGTATAATTTTGTAGAAAATAAACACGTTCTACAAACAGTCTACTGCAGAATAAACTGTCACTTAACGTTAAGTAGCCAAATTTTGGGCCCGTAAAATTAAGAGTCACCTTAGAAACTTAAGAGCCCCCTAAATGGTGGTGAAAATGAAATGAACACCTAAGTCGTCGTAAGGGCCCCCGTAAATTTAGGGAACGTTGGTGAAAACGGGCATAAGAGACTCATCTCAATATTTTTGCGATGGGGATCGTTCTGACGTTAAATTCTCGCCTCAGATTCACTATTTTGTATCCATCTGATCCATCCATACCATATTTAATTTAAACTAACTTCAGTAGTACATATTTATTTTGTTTGTTACCGCATAGCGTCACCGTTTCATGGTGGATAACCCAAAAACCCGAACGAAACGCTTTCGTTCCACTTTCATCGTGCGGACTGCTAGAATGTGGAATACGCTTCCTGAGTAGGTCTTTCCCGATAGATATAATCTGGGTGTCTTTAAATCACGAGTGAATTGGTTTCTTCTAGGTAAGCGCGCTCCATCGTAGACCGCAACGTCGCTTAACATCAGGCGAGTTGGCGGTCAAGCGCAAACCTATTTCTACATTTTAAAAAAAGTCATGGTTTTTTTAAGAATATACTTTCAGATAGGTCCAATAGAGGGTTGGCAATATTGGTATAGAAACGAGCGCCACTCACACGTCTCTCACCCCACACATCACTATCAAAGGCCGCACGCTTGTAATTTGCAATTTAATAAGATATGTGATGTGACGTCACTTGCTTCGTTAACGGCCGATACGCACGTTGATGCGGTCATCGCAGGAAGCCGTTCATCATTTACTGTTCGACCATTGTCCGCATCCGAGAGACGGTTGGACCTGAATAGTGTAGCTACTGCTTTAATGCAGGAGCAAAGTTCGACGGCTTATTTTAATCCCACTGCGAAAGGAGGGCTGTGATTCGGCTGTATAAACGGGTGTATGCGTTTGGTATGTATATAATATATTATTATACAGCTATACAAATACAAAATGTATCACACGAAAAGCAGCCCTAACAAAATTTCGCACATCAACATTATGTCTAGGCGTTTAAGCTCTATGACGTAATAGAGACAAAATAGCGTTTTTTCCAAACCTCCAACAAATGTTTTCGTTGATTCATGGCGGCATCGTTTCATGATAGGTATTACAAAAACTCGTACGAAACGCTTAATTTCATTTTTAGGGTTCCGTACCTCAATAGGAAAAAACGGAACCCTTATAGGATCACTTTGTTGTCCGTCTGTCCGTCCGTCCGGGTGTCAAGACCTTTATCTCGGGAACGCGTGAAGGTATCAAGTTGAAATTAAAACCATATAAGTACGCAGATCCATAGTATCTTGCTGCAGAAAGAAAAATGAAATTTCTCAGTAGTCGTAAAAAAAAGTTACAGCACATTTCGACACTCACAGAGGAATCAAAACCTATGGGGTACTTCTCGTGGACCTAGAACTCTGAAATTTGGCAAGAAGCATTGTGTTGAAGTACACATAAAAGAAAAAAATGCGAAAACTGGACATTTTTAATTTAATCACAAAAAAATAGTGTCTCTATGTATGTGAGTGTCGAAATGTGCGTTTTTTACGATATATTCGGATGTAACTTTTTTTACGAAAACTCAGAAACTTTATTTTTCTTTCTGCAGCAAGATATTATGGATCTGCGTATATGGTTTTAATTTCAACTATACGATACCTTCACGCGATCCCGAGATAAAGGTCTTGACACCCGACGCGCGACGGTCGGACAGACGGCCAACAAAGTGATCCTATAAGGGTTCCGTTTTTTCCTATTGAGGTACGGAACCCTAAAAAAAGGAGAAACTGCGAGGCAATTATCCTGCTACTCTTACTTACGTTACTTTCCCTTTTTATCAGTCTGATTATATATTTAAATCAATTTCGAACGACCGTCTACGTTTGTTACGAATACATATTCGCCGGCCCCACAGATGTAAAAACATACATTAAACTAACATTGAACTTATCGCTAGACAGGTGGTCTCACCTGTCTCGCCCGCTAATGTTAACAAATACCCAGGAACGTCCGCTACCGTTTTTGGAAGGCGGTTAAAAAGTTTAAGGTAATTGTAATTTTCGAAAGATTGCTTCTTGATTTTATTTTAAATGTCAGTTTTTATTATGCAATACCTAATAATAGCTAAGACAAGATAACAGTTTTCAATATTTACGTAAAACTAAAAAAAATATACGACATTTAACTCCGACCAAAAAGAAGAGTGTTATAACTTTGCAAGTATGCATGTCTGTCTGTCTGTGACATTTCTAGTAGCTCTCAAAGGAATGAACCGATTTAAATCTACTTTTTTTTTTGTTTGTAAAAAAAAATATATGAAGATTATTCTTATTTATCAAAATCCGTTCAGCCATTTTTTTTATGTCGGGAGTTTTTTAGTATTCTAAGTTTTATATCCTATCGATTCATGTATATTCGTTTAGTCTACATTTTTCTCTATTCAGAGACACAGATATATAATATTAAAACCTCACATTTATACTATGCTATATACTCAATTTCATAATTCCTGTAATATTTATTCTTGCTAACAATCAGCGAACCAACCTACTTGCGAACTAAACACAAAAACTCTTTTGTGTAACCTAAAACCATAAATTGTTAGTTGACCGCTTTGTTCATAAAAAAACACAGACGACGAAAAGAACCCAACTGTAAATTTATTCAAATAGAAGTCATTCAATTCTTTTTGTAGAAGTTCAAGCCAACTTGTTCGCCAAATGCAATGCCTATTTTGTACGATTAAATTAGTCTTCAGAAAATTCCGTAGCACATCTAAGTTCATAAAGATCTGCAAACCTATTTTGATAGTTTGGGAGGTACTTTTTAACGTTAATAAGTCCTTAATTACTTCCATAGAGGGAAGCAATTTAGAAAACTATTGATGAATTGGTGTAGCATTTTTTTAACTTTTCATGAAAGAAGTCCCATGGCAAGATAGCAGAGCTCCTGTATTTTTAAAATTCTATAATCCGTTACGCTGTGCGTACGTAGGACTTCTTATATGAAGAGCATTCTACATACTCACTATTATCTACATTAAAAAAAAACATCTTTTACTACACCACTTTATTCACGATAAAAGTTTCACGGCATTAAGTGAGGATTGTGACGCATCACGCGCATTGAAGGAAGAAGAGAAAATAAACCTTTTTATCAATAGAGCCTCGAATTGAATTGTGATTTAATTTACTTTCCAAAGATAAACAGCAAATTTATAAAATTAACAATCACAGCTCATAACTTCGAAAATAAGACTACATTCCGCCTTCACATGTAAATAGGGCGAATTCTGTGATTCCTCCATATCGTTGCTTACATTATTGATCATGTAAGGAACACCGACAACAACAGACAAGGACGTAGTCAGATTTTTGTTTTGTGACCCATTTAAGTTCCTATGTATCTATGTATTTTTGTTAAAAATATTTATGCTTACAAATATCACAATTAACCATATCCAACCCCGACTGAAATTAGTAACATTACACCACAACACGGCACTATGC
Source organism: Lycia hirtaria (assembly GCA_947563715.1). Lineage (NCBI taxonomy): Eukaryota > Metazoa > Arthropoda > Insecta > Lepidoptera > Geometridae > Lycia > Lycia hirtaria. Next base: position 8,751,332 of record OX387387.1, on the reverse strand, counting down.
CAATCCTATTCATATTTTAGTCGCTTTATACACTATTTCTCAGCCTATTTCGCACGTTTCCACTAAAGCCGGGTAAAGTTACAACAACATAAAAGTAAGGTCACATAATCTGGGTCGAATTATCCAAAACAATCAATTTGCAATGCGTGATAGAATGCGATTGCAAACTTGTTTTAGCAGGAAAAAATAAACATTGCCGACTTGCTGGCACGGTGTGGAATCAAAGAACAAGCTAGTCGTAAAACAAAAACGTAATATAAATTCAGTACAGTCAAAGCTCCTTATTCGCGCTTCCTTCATTCGCGTTTTCACTATTCGCGGATAAAAAAATTGCGACCCATTTCCTATATTCGCGGCTAGAGATTTCTGTATTCGCGGATCCAAACGGTAATCGGTACATATTAATAAAAAGCATTCGGTGTCCTTTGTAAACGTGTCGGCTAATGGACTAATAAAAAAATAAAATAGACCTTATTACAACTACACCTACAACGCTTTACCATTGACGTTTTCAGACGAAAAAAGTTTCCGGCAGCCTAGTCGGGAGACCGTCTGACTTGCGATCCGTAGGTCCTGGCACGTACCTCTGTCTTTTTGGAGTTATATACGTATTGTTGATTGCCGCCAACTTAAAAACGGTGAAGGAAAATATCGTGAGGAAACCTACATGTCTGTGAGTTCTCAATGATTTTGAAGATGTGTGAAGTCTGCCAACCTGCACTTGGTAAGCGTGGTAGACTATGGCCTTACCCTTCTCATAATGAGAAGATGGTCCGCGCCCAGCAGTGGGACAGTTTCTACAAACAGTGATGAAAAAAAAACTTCACAATTAAATTGATTTTTTCACATAAATTTGTTGTTTTTTTTTCGTCACCTAGGAACGTATATATATATAATCTCATACAAATCACCATTCCATATTCACGGTTTCTGTATTCACGGCATATTTACGGAACGTATACCCCGCGAATGAGGAACTTTTACTGTACTAATATTACCTCCGTAGATCTTTACCACAGATTAAAAATAAAATAAATGATTCTAAGAAACTCCTTGTAAAAAAAACGAGCTCCATTCGATTGAATAAATAACCGTCCCCAACGAGGATAACACTTGTTCCAAAACGGCTGTCTGAACGGATTGGACGAGGGTTCCCACTGCTTTTGTAGGTATTTAGTATCACGAACATATCACCCTAAAAATAATAAATAATACATACATACATATTTGTGGACATTTCACACAACACCATCTAGCCCTAACTAAGCAAAGCTTGGTTAATAAATAATGGTCGTAGATATCGCCGATCGAAGCGTATTGAAGTAGTGTTTCTTTGTGCATATAACGAACTGTACTTTTAAGATTATGGGCGTTCAGTAGCTGGATGTTTCTTTTTAAAAGTTGCCAGACAGGTTGTCCGTTTCGTCCTATTTTCGTTAGATACAGGTTTTATTTGTGTCGGAACTCTTGTTTAACTTTCACTGTCATTGTTGTTTCCGAATTTCAACGTTCGACCAGGGTTTCCAGATGTTAGAGAACAGAGTTTTTTTTTTTTTGCAGAAGTTTAGTAGCATTTCAATTTCATGCTAGACAGAAACCAGAGAGATGATATCATCTGCCACGTGTGCCAAATTCTTTATTATACAAACAATCGTTTCGCGAGAAAGGGACTCAAAACGTTTAGGCGTTTATATCACAAAAGTTTACTATTTTTAGGGTTCCGTACCTCAATAGGAAAAAACGGAACCCTTATAGGATCACTTTGTTGTCCGTCTGTCCGGGTGTCAAGACCTTTATCTCGGGAACGCGTGAAGGTATCGAGTTGAAATTAAAACCATATACGCAGATCCATAGTATCTTGCCGCAGAAAGAAAAATAAAGTTTCTAAGTTTTCGTAAAAAAAGTTACAGCCGAATATGTCGTAAAAAACGCACATTTCGACACTCACAGAGGAATCAAAACCTATGGGGTACTTCCCGTTGACCTAGAACTCTGAAATTTGGCAAGAAGCATTGTGTTAGAGTATATAGGAAAAAATCCGAAAACTGTTTTTTTTTTTATTTAATCACAAAAAAATAGTTACTCTATGCAAGGAATGAGGGCTGCTTTAATGGAAAGGGTAGCTGTTGATAATTCTTTCTTTGACCACATGTATTCTAACACAGCTGACAATAAAGGATTAGTATTTGTTTTTGTAACAAATACTAATCCTTTATTGTTTTGTTTTGATTGGATGCAAGCCGCTTCCAATCGGTCTTTTTGGAAATCCATGGGGGAGGCCTATGTCCAGCAGTGGACTTCTTATGGCTGAGATGATGATGATGATGATTTGTTTTTGTAAAAGTAATATAATTACCGGTAGATTCCGACATAAGCGTATATTGCAGCAACCCCATCGGGTCCCGGCCATCTGACAGCCCTAGTATGAACGCATGGAATTGAAATTACCGCATCCTGACTGACTCAAGCGTGACTCTTTAGTTTTATCTCTTTGCCCGACTGTCTAAAACCTAAAAAATAGGAGTTTTTCGAGTAAGTTTTCGAGTTATTATAGTTATAATTATTATAAATCTCGGGTCGCAGCCCGGTCCTTTGATGGGCATCAGTGGCCAAGTTGGCCGAAGCCAACACTGAGAGGCCCTTTACATAAAATAAAATAAAAAAATACAGATTTTTGGTATGGGGATAGATGATGGAACTAAGTATTGTACAATATGGAATTTAACAAATATGGACTATTGAGATGAAGTGATTATTATTATAGTTATAATTCAGATATTTATTTATTAATCTTAAGCCTAAGTTTTTACAATATTTATATAAAAAACAATAAAAACTTAAACCTAGAATGCCGCCGACAGCGGGGCAGGCCTAAGCTGCTGGCGGTAGGGGCTACAGACTCAGAAACCTCCTGACAATTCGTGCCGTGTCTAGGACGACCGCCTTCTGAATCCGATTATATATAAATAATGTCAAAAATAATTTTCCAATTATTTATTTTTATTGTTTTTTTTAACCAAACTACTGATTTCGGTGTTTATAGAAATTATATTCTTTCAAATAAAAAAATATTTCCAAATCGGTTTATAAATGACGGAGTTATGAAATAACATATATTTAAAAAACCCAACCTCCTCTGAGAACCTCCTCTTTTTTTGGAAGTCGGTTAAAAAGCGAAAGTAACTGTCTATAGCTAGCTGAGTCGGTTACATTTCATAATCATCGCCGTTTTCATCATCATCACTATGGGGGGTGAACCTAACTAAACGGTTTGATCGATTTTGTGGTGTCGCTAGATTAGCTCTTACCTCGAGAGCGTCGTAGACTCCATTTAAGTTAGCTATTTTCAATAGCTTTTATTCAATAGCGTTCAATAGCTATTTTTGTATGACTGTTATTCATATGATGTTGGGTATACGTTTTCGTGAGAAATTATGCGGTGGGGCTAAACAAATTTTTGGTTCCGCCCGTTTAAAACATTCATCCAGCGATAAAAATCCGTGCAAAGATGCAAAACAAGTAACAATATATCATATGATAATGCAGGTATAGCGATTAACCTTGGCACTATTGAAATACGCGCTATCTATCACGCTGATAACCTGACAAGCGATTAGATCATAAAGTAGCCAGGTAGCGGTGTAATGCAAAACAACATTAGAAGACAACATTTTTTACATTAGATCTACGATTGATCATTAACTCGCCCGATTTTAAGCGACGATGTGGCCGAGGATGGTGCATCCATCTACAAGATATCTATTCACTATAGCCTTGAGAATTCCTAGATAATAGCTCTGAGAAGGAGGAAAACGCGGCAAAGAATCCATTCCATTCCATTCCTGTGCAGTACACATCAAACACGGCATTTTATGACTTTTTCCTTGTTCACCAACCCGCTATTAGTCACTACGTATACAGGCAGGAAACCAGATTTTATCTAGCGTTATCTAAATGGGTACATATTTAGCTGATAAGTGATTAGACCTTAAGCTTTATAAAGTGACCAGATTGTACATAATTACGCAAGAATTTCAAGTTTTGCAGAAGAGACAAGAATACGATCTTGACAATATTGAACAAAATATTGAAGGCAGCGTACGTAAAGGAAAACCTTAATACGCAAAAATATGAACCTCCTTTTTTTAGACAGGTGACAACACAATAGCAGCCGAGTATTCAACTTCATTAAAAGTAATATTTTCTCACAATAAACGTATATTCTGTAGGCGATGCGGTAAATCTGACGACCTTGTGTTGATAAGCACAACACACAAGCCTTGTTTCAGATGAGATCAGACGCCTTTTAATATGGTAATCGGTAAACAGTGGACAGAGACGGTACGTTTACTGCCGTAAATTGCACGCGCATTTTCTTCTCATCGCCACGGAAAATCTGTTTTCCCACTCCAGAAACTGCGTGAAATACCCATTTTTATGGCGAAAAGTAACTGCAATATTTGAACATCGAAACAAATCTTGACATAAACGCAGCGGTTCTAGTAGGTAGCCTTAAAATAGTGAATAGATAATTTCTAGATTAACGAGCTCCATACTCGGCCACTCTGGCGCCGATTCGGTGGTCAATCGTAGATGCATCAAATTTAAAAAAAATATAGTAATATTTTCAGGAGATATTATAACTTTCGAACCTCTTTATATACATTGTTTCTTCATAAAAAAAAACAGATATAGTTCGGTTAAATAACGCCTACTTTCTCTTATAGTAACTTCTTATATTAACGCCTACTTTTTCTTATAGGGGTAGTCAGACTTGACATTGAGACAGTTTGTCGCCAATGAGACATTTGACGGTAGCAGAGAAGACTCTTATAAGTCACAAGATATACAAAACGTTGGCTTCAAAAAGCGACAGATCAGCCCATTGCTACATAAACGTGAATTTCCCTCAAATCCTTAGGTGACTTTTACTGTATGCCCGGGAAGAGGTGCAGCTGGTAGATACATTATATGGTTTTCTTTTTCTCCCACTCCAGGATAGAAGATAAATTAACTTTCGAATCATTATCTATATTTTACTTACTTAAACTCTAGATACTAGTCGTCTGAGTCAAGGATTGATTGTAGTGATTCTGGACATCTTCTACTCCTACAACCTATTTTACAAGCCGATATGGACTATATCGGCTTGTAAAATAGGTTGTAGGAGTAGAAGAATTAGGAAGTGAACAACTTTGGAAATGGTCAAGTTACGAAGTAGACCAAGTCGTCCGTAGGGATCGAAATTATTTAACACATTATTGTAATTTTTTTTGGAAAACATTTGAAAAACCTACCAACACCAACTTGTAAGCATCGTAATATCGCGACAATAACATCAAATTCGCATATTTAGATGCTCCTCACAAAAGGTCTGATTAAGTCATCGAGTGACATCACTTCCCGAGCGAGGCCGACTGAATTGTGCGAATGCAATTAAATGCAGTTACCGGCTTAACGTGTATATTATTGAAGTATGTATGCAGTAGCCAGAGAAATACTAACTAACGTTTCACTAAAACAAACAGTACTTTGCGTTCGAGGAGGCATCCTATCCTATTTCTAAAAACCGACAAAGCAGGTGTCGGGCCTAGTTATGAATTTTGGAGCAGCAGATATATCTGAAAACCTGGAGACGGATTTAGGCTACATTTAATCGACACAAAAAACATTTAAAAAAAAAGTACAATTGAAAGAGAACACACTTTTTATCTCTTAAAAAAACCTAAATTTTGTGTAACCAATATTGCACACATGTCATAAGACATGATGGAAGGTCCTTTAGTGCAGACCAGCCAGTTAGGCGATGTGATGCTAAAAAAGTTACTCTTTCTGTTATCAGTTACTGAGCTGCATTATTATCAATGAGTAAACAAAGCTCTACCATCCCTCTGTCCGGCTTATTATCTAAATATACATTCTGCACTGATAGTGGGTCATTACAACCTACTCCAACTAGAGATAGTGAACCAAATATGTTTGCTTTGCTGGTAGTGCATATTTATATTATTTACTCTTTCCCCTATCTAGGGACTTTGGACTCACGAAGTTGGATTTGCCATTAAACTTATTTGATTCCTTCAGACTGATAAAATATTTGTTACCTGACAATGTCTGCCAGTATTTTTTTTTACCTGCTGTTTAAAGTCAAATAGTCTTTTAGCCAGAAAACAAATGTGGCGTTTAGGGTACTGCTTTCCTATTTTATTATTTTGTTCAATCGAAATGTTAATTCCCATTTTTAGCTTTGATAGTTTTCTAACCAGACTGACATGTAGAACATTCATATAGTACATTTTGCATATAGAACTGATAGCGATGGGGCCAAAAATGTTTTAGAGTGGAGATCCTACACCTTTAAACACACAATAGATAGACCATCCACAAGATGGACAGATGACCTCATACGAAGACAGGTAGATGCTCTGGACACAAGCTGATTCCAATGGGTCTTTGTGGAAATCCATGGGGGAGGCCTATGTCCAGCAATGAACTTCTTGTGGCTGAGATGATGATGATTCCTTTCAATGCGGAAAACCATGTGTACCACTAAACTAATGACACAGAATATTGAGCCAATTATTATTAACCAGGATAATCATGCTATTTAATTATTCCTTAGCTTATAAAATTCCACAAATGCAAATAATAAATTATGGCATATTCAGTGCTTAATTGTTTATTCATTTCAAAATTATAATTATAAATAAAGATTTTGCATTGCAAAAATATTTTCAAAAGTATGTATGTAGGTAAATGCCAAAGTTACAAGCATTTCAATTTATATCATGTTTGAACCGTGACAAGAGCATGTTATTAATAGTTTACAATTGTTATTCCAAATTCCATAATATGTTAATTTTTATCAATTAGGTTGCCAAAAATTACTCAACAGTTAAAAAACTCATGGATTTTCAAAAACCTTCCAAGACTTAATATTAATATAAGGATTTTCCTAACACATGAAGGCAGAGGCATTATTTAGTGCAAGAATGAAAAAAAAAATGCAGGAAAAGAAGTAAGCATCTGCTTTTCATCTCTACCAAAAAACCATAGAAGCAATTGGTTAATTGAAATTATTTTTTTCATTTCATATATCTTATAAAATCCTTTGCTGATATTGATTGATCTTGCAACTCAATCGGTAGTATGTTTGCCTTCTAGGCTGCAGGTTGTGGGTCTGATCCCTACAAACATTTGTGTGATGAGCATGGATGTTTGTTCTGTATCTGGATGTTTCCATGTAACTAAATATATATTTACAAAAAGTATACAGGGGTTAAGATAAGTATATATATAGGCTAGATGGTGCTGTGTAAAAATGTTCACCAATTGTTAGATACTAGCTACGCCGCACAGTTTCACCCTTATAATGATTAAAATAGTGATGATTAAAATATGTGGGCTATGTGCATTTCCAGGTTTTCTGCTATATCTGTACAAAATTTCACAACTTGGTTCAGCCATTTGATTGTGAAAAGGTTAGAAAGAGACACAAGTTACTCACTTTACTAATATTATTTAGGATAATGAATTAAAATCAGCTATCATCTGTACTGTTGGTGAGGAAGGAACAAAAACAGCATTCTCATTAATTATACATTTTGTTTGTCAGTTTCCTGGTGCTTTAAATAACATGGTAATAAATTTGCATTAGTTATAATTATTGAAGGAAAATATTCATGGTAATCAAAACAAGTTGTAAGTAATATATAAACAAGTGTAAAGTAATATTGTTTTACTATTATTCATAAACAATGCTCGAAGACCTCAATAAACTTTCCCAACGGGTGGGTCTCAAAATGAACATGCACAAAACGAAGGTTATGTCGAACGCCCATGTGCCCACCCTAATATCTCTGGGGAACTACACACTTGAAGTTGTTGACGAATACGTCTAACTAGGATAAAGTGTCCTGTCCAACTATACGAGAGAGGTCAATCGTCGTATCCAACTCGGCTGAGCAGCGTTCGGGAAACTTAAAAGCTTCTTCTCGTCCAATATACCCGAGTCCCTCAATATGTCCCCTGTTTGCATTTCTAAGCTATTGGACCTACAAATTCATGATTAACCATGATAGTATGCCATAATAAATACTTTTCATGAAAATTGTTTTGAACACTGATTACAACATTTCCAGATTTAGTGTATGTAAAACACAAAATTAAAAAAGGTGTTTTTTTGTAACATCTGACGAACTTTTTCATAATTAACAAGTGATTTTACTATTTGAGAGTAGTAAGTATCTATTTGAGAAAAAAAAAACATAATGAAAATTTATTATCAACACTTCTACGTTACATAACAACCAAAAATATGAAGACAATCCATAACAATAAAGCATTGTTCTACAAAAACTTAACAATGTGACATTTAGTTGATTTCACAGTTGTCTACCTTAACTAATTAAATTATAATGGTTTGTTAAATCATTTTCAGCCTTGTTTAATGGGAATGTTTTGGAATATTTTTAAGATTTCGCAAAAGATTATTGGAGTAATCTGATGAAATAAAATTAAGGAATCTTTAGAAACAAGATCAGGATTACGATTTTAAAATAATTATGAGTTAAGTTCAAAAAACTTACATACATCCAGAATTAACAGTAATAAAAACAGAACATGATCGTAACATTTTTTTTAATACCGCTGAACGTACAGATTTGTAAATAAAACCGCATTGTTTACTTTTATGTTTAAAAAAAATGCCGCGTGTACGCTGCGCGTACCACTTCCGATTTAAGTACGTTTACAAGTTTCTGTCGCATTATTAAAGGGAAAAGAACATTGCGAATCAGTAATATATATAAGATACATATGATACTGACCTTAGACTGGACGAAAAGCTGCTCTCCTTTCGACAAAATCCAAATTCCTTAAAATATGTGACCCACTAAGCACTCACAACAATAACTTTGTAAAACTTAAAACTACACTTAAAGTCACTGCAAGCCTCTAAGAAACATGTAAATGGTTCTGTTTAAAACTGTTAAGAAGAGTTTTTAAAGGTTCTATGTTTGTTTTCATAAAAAATTAAGTCGGCATTTCAAGTTACGAATACGAAGTTTACTTTGACAGTTCTTCTAATTTCTAAAAGCTTTCTCGCTCACACACATTTTTGATAGGTCCGAATTATGCAAACAGTACTGTGATTTTACGCGTTAGGCGGCGATCGCTTTGACCCGCCGCCCGCGGCGTGCGGCGGCCCGTCGCCCGCAGCATCTATATGCTAAGTTCGGGAATGTTCGGCAGCGGTCGCGTTCGCCCGCCGGCTGCACGCGTCGGGTGAGCGCGACCGCTGCCGAGGCGGTTCAGCTGTTTGAGCGTGATAGCATATAGACGCTGCGGGTGACAGGCCACCGCACGCCGCGGGCGGCGGGTGAAAGCGACCGCCGCCTTACTCACAGATTCAGGAAACGTATTCTTCGTCTTACTCATAAACGCTGATTAAGCGCATTTTAGTTCATAGACATAGCTGGGTTTTAGTTAAACAGTGCTCTGTTCCGTTTTCGCGCCTTCAGTTCCCGTCTGACAGAAAATGACAATTCCTTATTCAGTGAATAAGCTGAACCTGCTTATATATATATGTATAAAAAATATTTTTGACAATACCAAAACGCATCCGGTAATTAGTCGTAATTGATTAGCAATGTCACATAATTTTACAATATAACGTCATGATAGTTGCGTCAAAAGCCGAACGCTTAGGCCGATCGTGTCTCTCTATCGCTTGTTCCGCGCTCTCGCTTGCACGCTTGGCTCAGGTGGAACGTGACAATGAGTCATGCTTTTTCGTGCGTGCAGCCGGCTTTCATTGATTTATAAGACGTTAACACGTCAATAATTTTGAAAACTACCGATAAATAGTACTCTTAACATGACGCAGTCCGTAAACCGACTTTAAAGACAATCATTTTTTTCTTTTAATATGTTACTGCAAACAAAAAATACGATATTACTGCAAACTTCTATCTTTAGAAATTATTTTGAATTAATATCAATCAATCAGTTTTATTTAATATATACCTTTTCCTAGCATTCTCACCTCTCAGTTATTAATTAAAATTAGTTTTGACAATGCCAAAAAATTGCCATTAATTACCCGTAATTGGCCAGCAATGTTACATAATTGGCAGTATCATAATTACGATGTTATAGCGTAAATAGGGCGAATTCTTTGGTTATAGCTAGAGTTTAATGAGGATTATAGATATAGTATTTACTAGAATCCTCACCACTCATACGTGAAAACGGTAAGAGCTATCGACATAATTATAATTTCAATAACTACCCGTTAATTGGCCGATACGACATTCCAAATCTCGTAAGGATTGCTTCAAGTTCAAAGAGTCTTACCAATATGACGTATAGTTCCCGTCACGTAAAAAGAACGCTGGTTTGTTCGCGTTGACGAACAAACCAGCGTTCTTTTTACGTGACGGGAACTATAGTAGTACGCTTTTTTTGGCATTAGATCTTACAATTTATAATATTTATATACTTAGTTATTAGTGTGATTCGGAACGAGGGCGCGTCCAATAGCTGCATTCCAATCATTTTTTCCCGCCACTGCGAAACCGGTCCTGCCGCGTATTCTTACTCAACAGCTCAGAAAAATCAGATCTCAACATTATAGCATCAGAACGAAGAATAAGTCAGTTGTAAGTGGAGGGGATGTGTCTGCGCTTGGGTACAATCACGTCCTAAAGTTTTAGCCTCTTGGTAGGTACTAATCTATTGTTTTATAATTTCAGTGTAACAACAGGCACATTTCTAGTTACTTAGTACTTTGAAATAAGCCGTAGTTAAAAAATAGATAATATTTAGAAGAGGATTATTTTTTGTTTCGATCTTTAATATTAAATAATTTGTAGCAAGAAAATTTACGGTATGACTTTAGATTTGAACCAATCGAGTTGACTTTATATTTTTTCGAAGATAGGTCTTATCCTAGGTAAGCTTCGGTTAAAGTATTTCGCGTCGAATCCCAATACTTTCCTAGAAAAAAACCCGGAAAATTTCCTTTGTTCCTTACAAAATAGTTGACTAGTTAGTGAGTAGACTAGTTTTACATACCGTAAAACTAGTCTTCTAAAAACCAAACAAAAGAGAACTCAAGAAACATAAAAAAACAATAGGTATGCAGTTCATGGAATGGGGTGAACCTTTTTTAAATTTGATATTACTTACTATTAATCCTTGAACTTATATTTGATAATGAGGTCATTCAACACTCAAATTATTGTAGAATTTTTTGGCTTTATTTGATTTTTAAGAAATTATTTCATTAGTAAAAAAAAAATGCAATTAAACTATTTTATTTTTTCCGCTCGTTTTAGCTCAAAGTTTTTAAATGGCAATTGACATGAAAATGAACATTATTGAATATGACAAATTGATTCAATTTGATAGATCTATGTTTTTTACATCAAAAAAGTAAAATAAATCCAACATAAATTACGTAAATCACCGTTTATGAAGATTTCCCGCTATCGAAATGAACGGGAGTCAATTTTACCCACATTCGCGATTAACTTTGACAAGCCATTTAAACGCGATTTTCTTAAATATTTTCTATACTATTGGACTTGTTACTTCTTTACTTTAAAATTTACCATGAAAGAACACGCTTAAATAAGTAAAATACTATTAGACTCATACATTAATATTCTGATATCGTCAAAAATATGAAAAAATGTGTGTAAAGTTACCCACGCTGACAGTAATAGTCTTATGTTCTATAAAAAAGTTTTTTTTTTAAATAATTACAACTTTGAACAAAATACAGCTAATCATTGGCCTCCGCTTTGTAAACCGATACGCCTTAATGTAATACGGCGTATTTATCAATTTGGCTGCGAATGTAACAATTTAGAATAAAACAAGGGGAAGTATGATTATAATGTCATGTATTTATTCTTTGGTATACATTACAATATTCTTATATATATATAACTTGGCGAATTCAAAGCTGCCTAGATTTCATAAGTACTTATTTATTTGCTTCTTTTTATTCCACTCTGGAAGCACCTTATAAAAGTCAAATACGCTCAATACACACTAACATGACTGCGGGCACAGCAATAGCATTATCTTATTAAGTGCTAAAGTAGTACCTATATTAGTGCCGCTAGGTGTGAAATGAGAAATAAGCAAGATTCACACCAAGAGAAAATAACTGACCAAGATCGAGACACTAGAAACTTTATGTAATACTAATAATAACCGCATATCCGTCAGTCCGTATGTCACTACATTTTGGTTATGACATACGGACCGAGAGACAGAAAATGGTAAATTTATAAAGGTTCCTATTCACACGGAACGTACGTACGGAACTCCAAAAAGACGCTATTCAATGGCGTCTTTTTAGTTTAAAGCTTTCTTTTCCATGGTGAATCGTGCTTTATGGTTGTAATGTTTAAAGAAAGTTACGAAAAATTACTTTAAATTAAACAAATTATATCATAATAAAAACAATATATAAAAATAACATTCTTAAAATTTTTTAAATAAATATTACCACACACAACCTTACCTTAAAAATAAGAAGTAAATAAATTAATAAAATACATTAATAATACAATTTGTTCCGAATTCTTACAAGCTAGTGGCACACTAGGAGTTTGTTCCTAGAATAAATATATTAAGCGTAGTCCAGACTTGCAAGAAAACTTAAGATTTGATAGCTAGTCACATTGGATACGGTTTTAGTGATCAATTGTAAATGTGGGTTGTGGTCAATCAGAAATACTCTTAGCTAACCATTAAGCTGTATTTACCTACGTACAGCTAAATGGTTAGCTAAGGGTTAGTTATATTCAGCTGTATGTATGTACGTAAGTAATGCTAAATATAACTAACCCTATATCATATATATATATAACCTATAATCCTATATCAGGTCAGCAACAAAATCAAGAAGTAGAAGGAAGAAAAAGTTTTATAGTGGTCAAGTGAGGCCCATAGTTTTTTTTACGATAGGTATGCTTAACATCTAGTGATTCTACATATTTCTCCAGACGTTAAGCGACGTTGCGTATAATATAGCGTGATTAGCAAGCAGAAACCTAATCACTCGTTATTAAAAGACGCCTAGATTATACCTATCAGAATTCGCTTAGAAAACGTTTTCCATTAGGTATAGTCATAGTTTGTCTGGCTAACAATATTCTCAATTGTTTGCAGTTTTCAATATTAATATCGTATAAACGGACAACTTCACGGTAACATCAAAGACAATTTAGATATGTATAATATCTAAATAATAATAAATCTTAATAAATCAAAAAATCTTAATAAATCTTAATATCTGTGTATGGCTAATGTGTTCCCATTAATTTTATTATTTTCATTTAGTAGCTGTTAGTTTTCCATGTAAAAAAAAAAAAAAAAACGTCTTTAGCATCGCATATTAACAATACAATATACTCGTATCACTCTGACCAGATTTCATATTTGAAAGCAAACAGGATTAATTTTGCACGGTGCATTTATATAACTCCTCACATTATGTACTTTCAGTTACAAATTTAATAAGCCAAAAAGTTGCCAAAGTGCTTGCAGGCCCAAACTCCGCTTTACATATAAATGACTATTCAGATATATATACGTGATATTCGCTGTTAAAATTGTTAAAACTAAACTGTTAAAATTTTAAGCTCATAAAATGTTCTTAAAATATATAACTTAATATATCTCTTCTAGGCAGTCGGGTATATGAACAGTAAAATAGGTTTAAAACCTGATGCGGTTTGGTAATCTTCGGAAATACGAAGTTAACCAATACACAATATTTCTGCACAGCAGTAGCAAATATAGTGTATATCTAAATAGACCTTTATATGATTACAAATTGCTTCCATCAAGCACAACATGCGTTTAAGGCGAGTGTAATTATATTTATAACGATTTCATTCATATTTTACGAGATTCTTAGCCCCTCATTATTAAATAATTATTAAGGGGCTTAATTCAAAGACAAAACATACAACTATTTTTTATTTATTTAGAACGTGTTTTTTTCTTTGTGATTTATTTACTACTATTAGTTTAAAATTTTGAGATTCTGCATTTTCTTAATTATTTACTTTGAAAAATAAAATATCACGTTTTTTTTTATTATTTTTCGAAAACTGTGCTTATGTACCGAAAGAAGGTGATCTAACAATGTGGTATACAGAATGTGGATGAATTGTACGAAAGATGATATGTGTGTGATTTCTGTGAGTAGTATATGGATGTAGCGATCATATCTGACAGAAAAGTGTCGAAACAAGACATACTGTATTGTTTCGGACATATGAAACCGAAAACTAAATACTAGCTATAATCCATTGTTATTTGAACAAACGGGTAACGGGTTTCAACCGGATACGGCGGTCTTTTTCAAAAGGAGCAGCGCAGACGTCACTCCCGAAGGACGTCTCGTCTGGTATTGCTCGCGCGGCGTGTATGGTATTTTGCTTTCGTGGTTTTACATTTTCATTTTTTTTTGCGTAGTAAGGAATACGCATGATTTTTATATAATAGAATTAATTTTTTTAATATATTTTATATGTATAATTTACCAAAATATTAACCAAACAAATTGAAACTGCCAATAAACTGCCGAGATCTAAATATTTAAAGTTTTTGATGATCATGACTCTCTCTTTTTCCGCGAAATAACTGTTTGTGTGGTGCATGTGATGGATGGCATCACTGATCACGATGAGTATGCTTACAGCCAGAAATTAAAATTATTTTAACTGTTTTATGTTTGAAATGATAAAAATCTCATCTTTACAGAACCAATCTATTTGTGATTGGCTGTTTTATGAGTAAATAAAAAAATCATGTTCTGTATTCTGGTTTCAATATCGTAAAATGTCAATTATTACAAGCTCGTATTTTTGACCAATTTCGCGAAAGGCCAAAATCTCGAGCTAGCATTTTGCGGTAATTGGTTTATGCGTCGAAAGAGCCCCTCCTCGTGGGATAAGGGCAATGTAATTAATATTGCTAGAATAAATATATTTGGCCACATACATCTTATAATTCTATTATTACAAATGAATAAGTAACTCTTTTTTCCCCCGGTGTGGCTGAACCACTTTTAGTTACTTTGTCAAAGTCCGATTACCGCTTCTCCCTGCTTGAGTTCTTCTCCTAGGCCTGTATACTCTTCTTGTATAGATTATCAGAGTTTAGGAGCTGTACAACGAATGACAGTTCTAGAAATATCCATTTAGTCCGGGAGCCAGTGCTGAGTGGTCCACAGCAAGCAGTATGTGCCCGAGTGCTGGCTGTTTGAGTGGTTTAACTGAAAAAAAAAACACATAACTAATAAACGTTCTACTTATATTACTAAAAAAACATGAACTCTTTCATTCACTGTATCACTTATATCATGTTCTTATTTTCATGGAGTGAGAATGAAATTTACTCAAACATCTTGCACTTTGCTCGAAGTTGATTTTGGTCAAATCTTTCGTACTTTGTTTGAAGTACATTTTGTTCACTCACTCACTCACTCGCTTAAACCTCACACTTGACTCTAACTTCATTCAATTGTCTCACACATTTCTCTAACCTCACTCACATCACTAACCTTTCTCAAACTTCTAATATTTGTTTTTAACCTCACTCATTTATATCAAACCTCTCACACTTGTCTCAAACCTCTCACACTTGTCTTCAATCTCTCACACTTGTCTTCAACCTCTCACACTTGTTTATAACCTCTCACACTTCTATAACCTCACTCACATTTCTTAAATCTCTCACACTTGTCTCGACTTCTCGCACTTAGATGGAAACTGATTGTCTTGGAAGCTGACCTGTATGGGCGCGTACCGCTGCAGCAGCGGTCGGTAGCCGCTCCCGAACGAAGCCAACATCGGAAGATCTTCCGACCCCGGGGGAGGCACTAATGGGACCAGCACTCGAACCTGTTACATCATAGTACCACGTCATGTGTGCGTATGTCAAATACTACTTAAAAAGGTACAATGGAATATGTATATAAAAAAAAAAACAATCGCGTGCATTAAGAATGGGCTCAACACGCGCAGGTATCTCTCTCACGCATCACAATATTTTTAAACATATAAAATCACTGGTAAGGGATATTAGAAAAGTGAGAAATGAATTTGTAAATGAATAAAGAAATAAAATACATAGGTAGCAATACTGACATCGGCTTCGTACGGTCGGAAGATGGTAAGCGGGCGCAACGTGCTGCCATCCGCGACCACCACGCAGCCCCACGCCGTGCCCGCGTACACGTAGCCGCCAACCGCGCACAGGGCGGTTACCTGCGGGTAAAATTATACGTTACTACAGCGAATAGTTACCTGTGTTTACCTGTGTGTAAAACTATAAATGACTAGCACGCACAGGGCTGTTACCAGCGGGTAACGTTATACATACGTTACTACAGCGAATAGAGGTTACCTGCAGGTAACGTTATACGTTGCTAGCGTGCACAGGACAGTTACATGTGGGTAAAATTATACGTTACAACGGCACATTCATACATCATCATCATCATCCACAGCCTTCTCTATCCCACTGCTGGGCCTCTCTCTTGTCTTACCATCTTCCTCGGTTCTGTCCATTTAAACATATCACAGAAAATTCATTTAACACCTACACTGCACATACTTTTTTTAACGTAGTAATAGGTTTGCGCTTGACTTGACTTGGCTTGACCGCCAACTCGCTTGATATCAAGCGACTTTCTCGTGAAAACGTACACATAAAGGCGTAGTACGTCTGTAATTATCATCATCATCATCATCATCTCAGCCATAAGAAGTCCACTGTTGGACATAGGCCTCCCCCATGGATTTCCAAAAAGACCGATTGGAAGCGGCTTGCATCCAGCGTCTTCCCGCCACTTGTATGAGGTCATCTGTCCATCTCGTGGCTGGTTTCCTACGCTGCGCTTGCCGGTACGTGGTCTCCACTCGAGAACCTTTCGGCCCCATCAGCCATCAGTTCTACGTGCTATGTGCCCTGCCCACTGCCACTTCAACTTGCTAATCCGCTGTGCTATAATTATTAATTACAATTAGTATCTGTAATTGTAATGCACCTTTATTGAGGGTTTATAAGTAAGACGCTGAATTATTAAATTATTCCTGTGTCGGTACCAACCATGGCTCGGTCCATAGCCGGCGTCTCGTCTATGGCTATAGACTGCAGGCTCTCCGAGCACGGCACCAGCTTGCTGCAGTCCAGCCGCGCCGTCTGCTGCTTCGTTGTCACACTCCACTGGTACACGCACACTCCTGCAACATGATACATAACTTTAAAATACTTTAAAAGCGACATTGTTTTATGGTTGACATTCCAAAAACTCGGAACGAATGGCCGAGCGTGACGGCTCAGTCTTATTCAAATATATAACACAATTCAATATACAACAAACATCCAAAACATCGCATACGACTAGTGTGCCAACAGGAGGCCGTATAGCGATTTCTTCCAGGGAACCAGGGACAAAGATTAAGTGGAGGCACCCAAAAAAGCTACTTTACATTCCTAATAGTAAATCACTAGACACATGTTCGTACCTGGGTTGGTGTATCCGAACACGTGTGTCTGGTGCGCGAGCGCAGCGACCCGCCCCTCGGCGGGGACCGAGTCCGCACTGCTCACGCCGGACTCCTGCACGCTGTACACGCACAGCGACTCGCCGCCCGCCCACAAACTGTACCTACGATAACGACATTACACTTCACTGACCATCCGTTCTCTTAGTTTAATCAATTTTTCACAATAAAAGTATAAAAACAAACGATACAAAAAAAATATAATAAAAATAAAATTAATAATTATAGTTTAAAAACTGAAAAAAACGACTTCAAAATACGCAATATAATACACACACGACTTGCTGTTTCAATTTTCTACAGGTACTTGGATAATATTTTACCCAAATGTTATAAAAACCAAAGTACTGCATCGATTTTGATAAAATTTATATGAGACCATCTATGAAGCATGATTTACCCAATACAAAAATAATCATCAAAATTAATGCACAATTGCCTGAGTAATCGGTGAACAAACATACAAAAAAAAACATACAAACCGCATTGATAACCTCATTCTTTTTGGAAGTCGGTAAAAAAAAAAAAAAACGGCCAAGACTGTGTCAAGATACACATATGGTTCCGTAGCTAATGCTATTATAATCTAAAATATCACTTGTCAAGAAACAAACAATACTCTTTCCGGCCTAGTGTAGCTTTATTAAAAATTATTAATAAGACCTTTATTAAACAAAAAATACAGTACTTACATAACAAATATTATTACGTTAGTATGTTCCTTCCTCAGGCTAGTAAAGACTGTAAAGACTGATCTCTCTTCCATTCTTCTCGATGTAGTGATCTTTGGCCAACCAGTTATCCATCCATCTCGCCATGGTCTGACTATTCGTGGAATCTAATATAGTAGTGAGCTAGGCCCACAATTCGTCTGACAAGCGGGAGAATCTAAAAGTGTACTATGACGTCACTAGGGGCCTTACCGAAAAACGTTACTTAACTTTAACCAACGTCCTAAGTTCTCTGTCTTCTTTCCGCAAGTGTCATTACGTGTCAGCCAGAAGTTGACAAAATATGTTAAGCATTGCTTAAAGTAACGTTTATCGGTAAGGCAGTAGGTAGCTAACACTGACCCGTTAGATGTGGGCACGGCTGCGAGGCAGCACAGCTCCCGAGCCGCCCCAAGCTCGCTGAGGACGAAAGTACTCTCGCCGGTAGGGCGCTGTGACGTCACCAGGAACAATCTGGAATAGGTTCACTAATAAAGCACTTGCACATTTTTTATTTATTATGCAGATTTGTAGTGGTTGCTAATCTTATCATTTATGTGTACAAATATTAAAATTGGATGAAAAATGACGGAAATACAGCGATATCAGTCTACGAGTATCATACGCAAAAAAACGAGAAAAAAGAGACGGCAATCATTATGGTTTGATTTGTTAATTGTATCATCCTCTCGCTCACTCACCTATATATATTAGATAGATTGATAAAACTTTATTAAAAGACCATAATACAGAAATATTAAATATAGAGAGAATAATTTTAAAGCTAGTTATTTTAATTGGCGGCCTTATTGCGTTGAGCGTTCTCTTCCAAGCAACCTTACACGGATACGACAAATGGTAACAGATAGTAGCATTAAAGCAAAACAACTACAAAAGGGTATAACACTACTAACGTACTTACTTGTTATTGTTAATATATTGCGTTCAAACACGCATACCTACTTACGTAGTGAGTGATTATGTTGTCATGATCATGACATCATTGACCATAACCGCAAAGCGGTCGCGTTTAATCAGGGCAAAAGCAACAATTTTATAACTTCGTTATTTCTTAATGGATTACACTCACCCAAAATAATAAAATGGTCTAAATCCTAGTGCATATATATGCAAATATCTCCAGCGTGCACGAAACACATTGAAAGACATTTGTAACAAAGTATCAGTGTTAAAAGAAAAACAAAATACTCACCTGCATAAGAGCTATTTTTACGCTATCAAAAACTATAAATGCAACCGATTTTTTTACTAAAGAAATCTATGTAGCCGTTTGGAAGATTCGAGGTAATAAAGAAATTTACAAACACCCGCTAAACACATAACCCTTCCCTGGCAGTCGGGTAAATGTGTAATAGTTATAGTTTAATAAAACTGAAAAAAAACGACTTCATAATACGAAATTCGTTTACTTGGATGATGTATTTTTCATTTATATGGTTTAAAAACCATCCATGTCCATGTGTTGTTTCCATGGGGGAGGCCTATGTCCAGCAATGGATTTCTTATGGCTGAGATGATGATGATGATATGGTTTAAAAAACCAAAGTACTGAACCGATTTTGACAAAATTTATATGGAACCACTTCTGAGGTATTATACCTACCAAAAAAAAAAAAACATCAAAAACTATTAATAATTGCTGAACAATCATACAAAAACTTACAGTTGAATTGAGAACCTCCTTCTTTTTGGGAATTCGGTTAAAATGAGCAAACTTACCTGCCGCATGTGAGCGCGAGTGCCACTCTATTTATCTCGTCGAGAGGTTCCAGTCCGGCGATACCGCACGCCGCGCCGCCTACCACCTCCTGGATCTTGACCGTCCACAGCAGGGCGCAAGTGGAGGCACTGCGTACCAGAACCAACACTGTTAGCTAAGCTGGCATCTACCTACAAGCGTATGCACGTGCGTGATGAGCACGACATGAAGTCACATTGTACACGAAAGTCTCAAGAAACTCTGTCTCTCTTCCAGGCAGCTAAGTATATCAACATAACGAATAATGTTATTGCCCTTTTTTCCCTTTGCAAAATTTTTGCTACATCTTATTTATTTTTTTTCCTCCTTTTCTTTTTTTGTTATACAATATTCTTATGGCTGTAAGATCTACCGTACCTGTTGCATTATATAAAAAAAACTATAAGTCCCTATTTTTGGAAAGGCCATTGGTTTCGAAACACAGTTTATACTAGTTCGAAGCCAATGGGTTCACATTTAGCATGTATGTTTTTTTTTTTTTTTTTATAAAAAAAAAACATTTGTATTTGTAAAGTATTTGGATCGAGATATTTCTTTCCCAAACTTTACTGGTCTTTTGTATCATCATCATCATTTTAGCCCTTACTCTTCTTTATCGCACCATTCTTTCCGGTCCTGCGGTGATCTCATCCAGCTCTTGTTCTCTGACTTGACGATATCGTCTCTCCATTTGGCTGGTGGTCTGCATACTGGTTTAGTTACTAATCTAGCCTACCATTCTGTGACCGTCTTTGTCCCCCGGCCATCTACTCTTTTATATACCTAATAGTAATATATAAAGTAGATGGTAACTCACGAGTAGACTGTGAGCCGTCCGGCGGAGTCTCCAACCCAGACTCGGTTCCCGACGCGGCACAGAGCGCTCACCATCACAGGGTCCGACTTATCTGTAAACGTCCCTTTTACTATAGTTCATGGGATTTTATAAAGTTTTTTACACAACTGATTTTGAGACTTGTGTCTATTACCGTTTTTCCTATAGTCATAGAAAAATACAAGTTTGTCGTATGGAGACCCAATTTTTTTATTGTTGATAAAATATACTTCTACATATATTCTGTGGAAATTTCAACTTATTTTTTGATAGGCATCACGGTTCAAAACGCACATCCGGTTAAGAGCATATGTATGTATAGTTTACAATAATTATTTTACAAATTTTAGCATAAAAATGGTTTTATGTACTTATTAGGAATTTTAATATAAGTTCATTCTGTCATTTTACATCTTCAAAAATGTTGGTATGGACGATTTCGAACTAGACTCTTAACCGTAGCTTCGGTAATAGGCTTCCCTTCATTTTGAAAATATCGAAGCTGGCAGAAAAGCACACAAAGAGTGAATCCAATAAATAAGGGAGGAAAACCATAGTTACCAGGCGGTGTCCTGATGGTGTGGTGATGGGTGAACTGCGTGGCGGTGGTGAGCAGCGCATGCGCACGTTCCGGCTCCCCCCCGCCGTACCACACCTCCCACCCGCGGCCCGCACCCTCTACAACACAAAACAACTGTCACACGCAATGAACAGACAATATTATTATCATCTTCTTGTATTAAACAAGTATAATGGAATTTCTTATATATTTGAAGTGTTAATAAGCTAATGCTAGCTTCTCACGGAGTGTGATATAACGCGGCGCGCCGCGCGCATTCAAGCCTATGCGCCGTGTGGTGACAGTGGCGAGGCGCGGGCATAATTTCTAATTCTAATTTGGAGTGGGGGCGGTAAGACCTGCCCTGACGTCTCGCTTGGGGTGTATTGTGCCTTTCCCCCGCTAGCCTAGCTCCTTAAAGTGACGGAGCACAACCTTGGGCCGCTGGCATATTTGTTCCACCCCGGTTGCGTCAGGTGTTGTGCAGAGCTGAATAGAGATTTTGATTTTGAGAGTTTTCCAAGAGTCCCGATCTAGCCTGTTCTGTAGTCCTAAAGTGCAATAAGTGGACTTCTTGTGGCCGAGATGATGATTAAAGTGCAATAACACATGTTCTAGTCTCACCGCACGGGCACAATGCTTGGGTTAACAAGTATCTGTATTAAAAGAAAAACAAAATACCCGACTGTAGAAAAGCAGACTTAGCAGCTCAACAAAATCGTAAGTTTTTTACGATTTTGTTGAGCTTGATACGCTGTTGAGAGTATGTTTTTTGTGAGAAAGTATGCGCAAAATTCTTGCAAGAGATAATATAAAAACTCATACCTAAATACATACCCACATACATACATATATACATGCATACGCTCGAAAAACATAACCCTCCTTCTTACGCTGTCGGGTAAAAATACAAGCTAAATTTAAAGATTTTTACCATTCCGATGAATATATTAAGCTAGTTAATAATACCTGGGAGCATAGTCGGTAACACAGTGCATGCGGTGGCGGCACGAGCTGCCGCCGCGTCCTGCAGCGCGCAGTACTCAGGCGCCGAGACCGCAGACACCAGCGCGGCGGCCGAGGGGCGCAGCCCGGGCGCTCCAGACCAGCACCGGCGCATCGTCTCTAGGATGTTGCACGGGTATTCCAGGTCCTGGGATCAAAACGTTGGCGTTTAAAAAATATTTAATAATTTAATCAGAATACTACAATTTTGTAAATGTGCGAGTCTGAGACCGTATGTGTGATTGGCGCGTACTTGCATATATGATTGTGTGAATTGTATGTATATGTGGTAAGGTGTATGTGTGTACGGATATTTGTTACCCGTTTACAATGAAACACACAGCTGATTAACTTGTAATCAATTTGAAATGCGAATGTTTTATTCCTTGGATTTAAAATCTAGGCCACGTGTTATCACGAATTGTGAACAATTCCTCTTCTTCGATGATGAAGCTTGCAAACTTGGAAGATAGAGCTAAAGAACGAAAGATTAACGAAGAAGAGTAGAACCTGTGCACTCATTCTCACCTTGAACTGACCTATGTTATTATTTCTCACCAAATAAGCCGGTAATTTGTGCCATTTCTTAGCTGAAGTAAGAGGAGTGTGATAAATAATTTCATTGTATGTTTATTTATAATAAAATGTCCTGGAAACTGGACAACTTATAATTTTTTTTTTTTTTTTTTTTTTTTTTCAGCATCTGTTTTTTCACATAAGTAAATATGATAAGCACGAGATGGACAAATGACCTCATACAAGTGGCGGGAAGACGCTGGGTGCAAGCCGCTTCCAATCGGTCTTTTTGGAAATCCATGGGGGAAGGCCTATGTCCAGCAGTGGACTTCTTATGGCTGAGATGATGATGATGATGAAATATGATAAACATGGTGTTTGTGAATTGAATAGGGCAAATCTTTACTAATGTCATACAAGTATAAGTTTTGAAAACTCAAAAACCCTCGACATATATATTATATTAGCCCTCTTCACAGCTAATATATAAATATATATGTTTTATTTAAATTTAGTAATTATAGTTTGCAAGGTTTTGGACCGTATATATATCACGTGAAAATATATTTTCAATTAATTGTAAAAATATATTATAAAACAAGCTTTTACAAGAGTACTCTTCAAGAGGCCATCAATCGAGCCCAAACTCGACAGGTTTATCTTGTTTAGTTAAGAAGTTCCTATAGCCGTATTCCGGCTCCATCATCAGAACAGCTCCATGGTACCATAGTATTGAATTGTCACCAAAGATACATATGTACCTACACCATATTTGAGTCCAATCGGACATCGGGAAGTGGTTCTAATTTAGTTTCCAAGATTCATGCCGAACACATACAAATATTAAAAGTTAAATAAAAGCTTGTAAAATCATAGTTATAAATTCGACAAATGGCAAATGTGCAAGCATGATGCCAACATCAAGCAAAAAAAATATATAGTTACCCTGGGTGAGAGCGAAGGTCGGCCGCCCTCCAGCACCGCCTCCTTCACCGCCTCGTGGCCCTCGAAGGGAGGCCGTCCGGTGATCACTTCATACACCAACATACCGAATGAGAAGCAATCCACCTGAACAACGCACATTTACTTAGAAACCTCTTAGTGACATACTAATAAAAATAAAGTATTAGTGGACATTTCACACAACACCATCTCGCCCAAACTAAGCAAAGCTTGTAATATAGAACTTGATAGCTGATAGAGTACATATATACTTTTTTTTGTAAATACATACTTATGATACATAGAAACACCCAGACACAGAACAAACATCCATGCTCATCACACAAATGTTTGTCCTGGGTCAGGATTGAACCCAAGATCTTCAGCTTAGCAGGCAGACATACTACCAACTGAGCTGCGACGCCAGTCAAATAATGAGCGCGACCCGTCTAGTGCCAGCCATCCATGTTAAAGAAATAATTATTATTACTGTTTAAAAAACCAATCGTTTTGTTTTAAACAAATTTTCGCAGAATTTTGTAGGCTAGTCGTTATTTCTTATCGATTTATTATATTCGACCAAATTTGAGATAAATTCGTTTAAATATTAATGTAGAATGGTATTTTAAAAAGAACTAAAAATTTCCAATTAGTATGTAGTCATTGTCATCACCTTTTCATTATACTCTTCTTCGCCGTTGTATCGCATTATCTCGGGCGCCATGAACCCCTCTGTGCCGCCAAATCCTTTGGTGCCAGACGGAGGCGCCAGCCGGCTGATACCTAACAAAGAATAATTAACATGTTCGATGTTAATACACCTTTCACTTTTGTTGATGAAAAAGTAATAAAAATTATATAAATAAAAAGTTGAGGTCATTTTCACACTACACCATCGAGCCCCAAACTAAGCAAAGCTTGTATATTACGGGAACCAGATGGCTGATAGAATACATATATACTGTTTTCTGTAAATAAAAACATAATATAAAAGCATAGACACAGAACAAACATCCATGCTCAGCAGAAATGTGTGTCCTGGGTGGGGATCAAACCCACGACCTACAGTTCAGAAGGCAGCCATACAATCACTGAGCCGTGAGGCATGTTAATTAAAAAGTTTACGAATTTAAACGTTCGACGGAATTCGAACCTGATATTGTTACATAAATGTAGTAACACTTCAAATATATTAAACAATAAAAGTATTTTTAGTAAAATTGACTTCATACCTAAGTATATATTAAAGAAAGTATATAAGTATTATAAAAAACCGGCATTTATAATCGTTTCTTCACAATACGCAATTTTATTTATTTGGATGACATATATTTTCCAGTTATTTTGTCTTACTATTAAACCGGTTTTGATAAAATTCTAAATGACTCTACGGGACTAATCTAATGTTGGAAAGTATTATATTTTCAAATAAAGAAAAATCCAAATCAGTTTATAAATGACAGAGTTACGAGGTAACAAATATAACACAAACGATTTGATAACCTTCTCCTTTTTTAAAGTCTATTAAAAAATTCAATCAAAACTGGACGTCTGCGCCGCTTGATACAGAACAAAATCCAGAATAAATAAATTAGACTGGCCTTGTGGCTCAGTTGGTGGTGTGTTTACGCCTACCTGCTGAACTGAAATGTCGTGGGTTCAATCCCCACCCAGGGCAAACATTTGTGTGATGAGCATGGATGTTTGTTCTGTGTCTGTGTGTTTCTATGTATCATACGTATATATTTACAACAAAAAAAGTATATATGTATTATATCAGCCATCTAGTTCCATAGTACAAGCTTTGCTTAGTTTGGGCTAGATGGTGTTGTGTGAAATGTCCACAAATATTTATTATTATTATAAAATCAAAAAAGAAATGGGCTCAAAAAACACCCCCTTTGACCCGCTTTTATGGTGCGGAATGCGATAGTGACGCCACCGCGTTCACCGCGCCACACTATCGCATTCCTGTCAAAATCTGTGTTCTCGTTTATTTAGGTTAAACATAAAATTCGGTATAACTAAACTAACTAAAAAAATATGTGTGTATCAATGTTCCCAAAGTGCAGCCAGCGGCTAAATAGGTAAGCAGACCAAGTTTTTTTTGTACTGACCGTAGTCTCCGAGTTTGACGTGTACGTCGATGGGCGCGCAGGAGAGCTCCGCGAGTGGCGCCTCGCGAGCTCGGGGCATACGCCACACTAGCACGTTCTCACACTGCACAAGCGAATAATTCTTTAAATATTTTAAGTCTAGAGTTAAAAGATATCTTCTAGATCGACGAGCTCCATCCTAGGCCACACCGTAGCTTAACATCAGGCGAGTTGGTGCTCAATCGTAGACCTATCAAATAAAAATAAAAAAGACCAGCAAAACAGTACAGTAATACAGTAAAACCCAACAACACGCAACTTCATTTAACTTTCTTCAGTTTCATAAAAATAAAAAGGTGCGATGTTTGGTACGAGGGCATTTATCGATCGATTTTGATAATATTTGGCAAAAAGGTTAGATGCTTAATTTTAAACAAAAATTTCGAATACGAACAAAATCGGTCTAGTCTAGAGATTGTCAAGACATCAGATCGCGAAATCCCAGTTTGAGACGAATAAGTTTAGTATTATAGAGAACAGCACCCTTAGTACAAGTTTTTATGAAGAAACGCGGCGATGAAAGTTTTCGTACGCCTCCATACATTTTTTGAAAGAGCCCTCTATGGAATTCGAAGAAAAACGTAATAAATTTAGGGAAAAATCTAAGCGATAAGGCCGCCAATTGAAAACCTTAGCCTTAAGTATTTAATGTTATATGTCTGTTTTTTTTTATAAAGTGGTATCTATCTATCTATGGAAGCGTACGAAAACTTTCATCGCCGCGTTTCTTCATAAACACTTGTACTAAGGGTGCAGAATAGAGTAATACATTAAGATGAGTAAATACGCCACCTTCAAGTCTCGATAGACGATTCTCCTGTCGTGGAGGTGCTCCAAGGCGCGAGCCACTTGCAGCAAGATAGCACGCGTCCCCCGCGGCCCCACGCGGACTCCCTCGCGCCGGTACTCGCGGACCACCGCATCTAGCGCGCCCTGGAGACAAATAGGGATACCTACGTTATACGCTTACCATTTTAGTCACTAAAAATACATACAAAAAATAAGTCATTACAGTCATATGTTTGGTTATATAGTTACTGAGTTCTGCTGCAGTTCCCAGGTTTCTTATTCTGAGCTCTTCAATGCGCAGATGCCAGTTATGACGATATATCCCGTATGGACAAAGCTTATTTAACAAACATTTAAAACGAACACTCAGATATTTTCAACATACATACTACTAGTAATAATAATAATAATCTTACCAACGGTGCGAGCGGCAGCAGCAACGCGAGAGGTGCGCAGCACACAGCCAGCAGCGGCACAACGTGCGCGTGCCGCACGCGTGATAGAATGCATAGTTCTTGCCGCAAGCCGCAGTACGCGCGGCATGCCGCGGCAGTCGGGTCGCGGTCCCACCGGGACAACGCCGCCTGGGCAAGCCAAACAATCCAGTATTATAAATGTCACATGTTAGGTCATACTAGTATTGCCAATTGTTCAATAAAAAATACCAGACAAGTGCGAGTCAGACTCGCCCACCGAGGGTTCCGTATAATCTAGTAAATGAAAGGTTTTTTTAAATGTTTTTCTTCATAAATCGAAAAATATACATCGTAAAAATTATTAATAACCTGTTTCAGCTTGTGCTAATGAAGCTCTTTCATATGGTATCCCAAATGATACGGGTAATTCACTTTAAAATTTGGACCCTCATTCCTTGCATAAAGATTAAATTAAAAATGACAATTTTTAGGATTTTTTTCCTATATATGTACTATAACACAATGCTTCTTGCCAAATTTAATAGTTCTAGGTCAACGGGAAGTACCCAATAGGTTTTGATTCAGATTGTCGAAATGTGCGTTTTTACGACATATTCGGCTGTAACTTTTTTTTAAACGAAAACTGAGTAATTAGATTTTTCTTTCTGCAGCTAGAGACTATGGATTTCACTCTTAGTTATATAATAAACCTATTAATTATTCACCTTATAAGCATGTTGTGCTTGTATATCGCTGCCAGTTGGTGGGAGCACAGGCTGTAGCGCCTTCACCGCAACCGGTATACTCTCCCCGGTCCCCGAGGGGCGCCACGTGGCTGCGAGCACAGTACCGAAAGCACCGCGGCCCGCGATAGACATCCGAGTGATGTGTTCCCAACGCGCGCGCTTCTCTTCTTCCACGTCAAGGAGTAGCTAAAGAAATTACATCATTTGTTAAACTATCCGGCTCAATGGAGCAAAGGAATGTCGGGGTTTGAAGTTCCAATTATTTGAGGCGAAAGCTAAAGGACGAGAGGAACCAGGTAGATAGAAAAAGGCTGAAGGATAATCAATTAATCTACAATTGGGGACTATTCTGGGATGACAGTTAAAGTAAATGAGCAAAACTCTTCTCCGTTGTCAACTCACAGTGTCTGGCGCCACGTGCCGCAACTGTACGGAGGCGTGGTGTGGGCAGTGCAACGGTGCGCCGCCGCACGCGCTCAGAATGCATTGCTCCACCGTCCACGCATGCGCCACAGTGTCGCGGGAGAAGCACACGCCTTCCACTGAACCTAGCCGAGAAGACGCTGCAAATATGAACAAGCTATTAACACTTTCATTAGATTTGGTGGAGAAATATGTGCAATCTACATATTTTAAGCAACTGATTGAAATTACGGTGTGGTCGAGGATGGAGCTTAGCCTTGAACGCTCGAAGATTGTAGCTCTCAGGAAACAAAGATGGCGGCACAGTATTCCATTCTGTGCAGTACGCATCAAGACCGTTATGTTCTGTATATTTTGATATGTGACACCTAATGTATTGAGTCAGATTGACTGCGGAGCGGTTAAAAAAGAGAAAGTACTCTACGAAAGAATAAGAAAGATAAACGCATGTTTCTCATCTGCAAGGTTCATCCATCCGCGCAGGTACATTTTTAAACATATATATTTTTTTTTCTAACCGTATATCTGTGATTGTATCAGGCGACGTGCCTCTGTAAACTCACCGTTAGACTCAGCACCTACGCCGCTGTCGCCGTCTGAAGCACGGCTTTCGACTGAGAGGCGCGGCCGTGGTTCCACGGTGCCTAACTCCAGCCTTCGGAAAGCTTGCTGAAAACATTAACAGAGTTGAAGATCTAATACGAAGAGAGAGAAAGCAATAGTTTATCCATTTCCTTCTCTTTTACATAAATGCCTATTCTCCCTTACAGGGCATCATAGACCATGAAACTGAGGAACTGAAAATTTTTACGCCACAATTGACTGCTATTAGAAGATAATCTTATCCTCTAACAGCTACATACAACAACCCAATCACTAAATCCTTCATGTCCTTATTTGTTACAATTTATATATATTTAATAGTTTATTAGTTCTATGAATATTAAGTATATTTTGTACGGTTTTTTGTCCAGTAGTTTATGTTGATTTATTTGTATAGCAGTTAATTGTGGTTGTTATGACTACATCAAGAAGGGCAAACACATTTTCTTTTTTACTCTGCATAAAAGCCTTTGACACTCGGGAATTAAAGACGGAGACGACACCTTGTACGTCGACAATGGATCAAACCGTTTGGTTGTAGGAGGTAATATATAAACTTATGTTCATCGGTTGTATGTGTGTTTGTATGACAAAACCCTCCACCTTGCACTGTAGGGTAAAATATATAAACCCTAATCGTTTAGGTAGGTGAATCTGACCTGAGCAATGAGTCCAGGATCGGGTTGTTCTCTTCGTTCCTCGGCGTCCTTCAGGCAAGCCGGGCAGGGTACTACGCGCGTTATCAGGCACCTGCCCTCGGATGTATGAACAAAACGGGTACCTGAATAAGGGACCACAACTTTATATTTGAATAAAATAATCATGTCTCGGAGACAAAAATAATACAGCATGAAAAGTGTTCTGATGAAATGCGCTAGCTTGCTACCTCGGGGGTCGGACATTCTCAGTCAGTTTAGGTACAATACTACAAGTACGACCTAAAATAAATATAACGAGATGTACTGTGTCTGTTGTTTAATATAACAGTAGAAAGACTTAGCAATTGTTTAATATGACTTGCTCTTTATTGCGTCGTAGCAAGATTAAAGAGAGTATGTCTACTGTAACTGCATACTACTAGTAGTTCTACGAACAGTAGATCTCGTAAGCAACAAATTTTGCAAAATTACTAGTAAAGGTCTGTGCTCGCGAGGTCTACTGTTCATATATATGCAATAAGTACCTATGATTATATGAAATATGAGACATCAGACGAGGACGAGGCCGAGTGTACAAAACTATCAAAATATAAAAATAATCGCACCTAGTGATGGGTACCAGTCTTCTAGCAAGAGATCCACGTGATCTGACACTAGGGCCAGCACCTTGGCTAACACCTCGGGATTCGGCTCCAGGCTGATACTCTAGAAATTATAACATAAACATGAGTACTGCACAGAAATGGATATCTTTGCCGCCATCTCTATTTTCTCTATTTTTTTTTTTTTTTGTTTTTCTGATCTACGAATTTTCAAGGCTAGAGTGAATTGATATCTTCTAGATCGTCGGCCACACCGTTGCTTAACAACAGGTGAGTTGCTGGTCAATCGTAGATCTAACATTTAAAAAAAAACAGTTCGACCTGGTATCCAGCTAGCGGCAAGCCGTCGTCCCTCCTGGCGACAGCAACCTGCCCGGGCAACACGCACTCGATGCAAGCGGTGCAGCTCACGTCCAGCTCGCACCACACACCTTCCTGACGCACGCGCAACTTGCTGGAATACACATGGTCCAATATAACTCAGTGCCTCAAGTCGAAAGTGAACCACTAATGTATGGTACCTGTGACGACGTATGGTACTGAAACGTGGTCACTCATTATGGGTCTTATTAGCAAGCTCAACATCACGTAACGAGCTATGGAGAGGTCTGTGCTTGGGGTCTCTTCACTAGATTGAATAAAAAATGAAGAGATCCGTAGAAGTATGAAAGTCAACGACATAACATAGCGGATTAGCAAGTTGAAGTGGAGGTCAGCAGAGCACATAGCACGTAAAACTGATGGTTTATCGGGTTGAAAAGTTCCTGAGTTCACACTCCGGCAAGCGCAGTGTAGGAAGACCAGACATAGTGGATAAACGACATCATATAAGTGGATAGAAGACGCTGGATCCAAGCCGCTCCCAACCAGTATTTTTGGAAATCCATGGGGAGGCCTATGTTGAACATACCTGATGTAAGTATCTGTATCAGCATCATCTGTGGGGCTGGTGGGCAGCAGCGGATCGTACTTGGGAGGCAGCTCCCGCAATGAGACCAGTGTGAGCGCGCCGCAGACCAGCTTCAACCCTGAGCGCCACAACTTCCAGCCCCAGTTCAGATCCAAAGCACGGGAGATGGAGTCATCGGCTTCTGTCTGTTACGCCATTAGCATTAATTGAAGGAGACATTATTATTTGACAATCTGAATGAGCGCATGTAAAGTTAGATGATAAATCGAACAAAGGGAAAAATTTGCTAGTGGAGAGAATTGGGGAAACTTGTAAAAACTTTGAAGAAACCTCGAGATTTTGTTACTTAAAACTGTAATCTGGAGGAAAAATCTTATCAATGCTTGGAATGCATACGCTGGAAATTTATTTAATACAATAAGCTCTGAATCTGGGATAAGAACATCATTTTTTAGTGGAGATATTTTTGTTGTCAAAACCTGCATTTTAGAAGGCCAAAATCCCTACGATTTGATAGCCATCACGGACGTAAGATAGCAAGGCGTCATATATGAGGGCATCGAAATTAAATTCCAATAACAATTATAATAATGTTATGAGAAGGGAGGATAGCCATGCATGCGACAGGGTCCTAAGCATCACGGTAAACGGTAAGTGGTAAGGCCGGGAGAGGGAGACCTAAGAAAGTATGGATGGACTATGTGAAACATGATATACAAGAGAAAAGTGTGAGTGTAGGGGACGTCTGAGAGAGTGAAGGTGCGAAAGGAAATGTCGACTAGTGAGAAAAGAGCAAGACAATGTTGATGACAATACAAAGAGTTTTCAGAATATTTTCGATTGAATGTTATTAGTATGGTAGTCACCTCCGGGTTGGTAGTCCTGTAGAGCGCGTAAGGCGCCTTCGCGAGCGCTTGGTCGGCCAGCAGGCGCGTGCACAGCCGCGCCCAGAACCCGCACGGCACGTATGTTACCAGCAGCAACCGCCGCAGCGGCGCGCAACCATTGCGCCCTTCTACTATCACCGTACCGGTAGTTTCCTCTGACAAACAGACATGGATATAAAGTTATCATAGACAGGGCATAATTGCCGCGATAATTTTCGCCGGTAAATTATGCGTTTTTTCATACAACAGGAGAAAACTATTTGTTTCTCTTAAATATTAACAGATATCGATAATTGTTTTTTTTTATATGGTTGGAACAATTGGAACCATAAATGGGTGGAACCATATACAATTTTTTTTTTATCTATGAGGTATAACGAAATTGAAAAAACAAATCGTACCGACAAAGATTTATGATTCTAATGAGATAAAAAAATCTGAAATAGGGGAAATTATGGAATTGTTATGTATAGAGTTGAAAACAGATTTTTCCTTTTCAAATGGAAGAGTGCGACAACGACAACGTTTCTCTCAAAAGTTGTTATAATTTATATGTTGTTTTATGTGAGTTTCCCACAGTTATATTGTATTAGCAATAAGGCCACCTGTTGTTTCACTAACATGTAGGCCCATTACGCTACGTAATTTGTGTAACTTGTGTTTTTAACAGACTTCCAAAAAGGAGGAGGTTCTCAATTCATCGGAATCTTTTTTTATTTTTTATATAAGTTCTCCGATTACTCGAAGACGCCTGGACCGATTTGTAAAATTCTCTTTTTGTTTGTAAGGTTATACTTTTCAGTTGGTCCCATGGAAATTTTATCAAAATCGGTTCAGTGTTTTGGTTTTTGTAACAAAATAACTGGAAAAATGTGTCATCCAAGTAAACGAATTGTGTATTTTTAAGTTTTTTTTTAAAGTTTTTTAAACGATTACTTGTAGTTAAAATAAACAACAAAGAGTTTATATATCTATCTATTGTAAGTATACTTACGTATAAGTGTGGGCGAGTCCGTATGCCTGATGGGATCGGGTAGAGTAGTAAGATGTGGTCCGCCGCCGCCGGTGGGCCACGTCCGCCGGGGAGTGCCGCCTGCGCCCCACGCGCGGCCACCACGCACGCATAGCTGTAATACAGTCACTGTACTGCACTGTTTTCTCTTGCGGGCTAGGCAGAGCATCAAAGACCATGAGGCCAATGAGGACCATTCAATCCAAGACCATGAGGGTGTGATGCCACATCTGACCGTAGTTAGAGGATTAAATGAGATGGAGATAGTGTTAGATGGAGTTAGTGTTACATGAGGGTAAGATGTATTATTGTCTTGGTCTTTTACAGTATGCCCGGGAAGAGAAGCAGCTGGTACACGCTATGTTTTTTTTCTCCCAGTTCAGCATGGAAGAAATAGTCAAACTATACACCTGAATAATGCCACGAAATAAATGTATTTTAATTTTTAGATCTTTCTTTCTGATAAATACATGTCTTTCCGATTTATACTCAGAAGCAGCAATTTCATATTTTTTTATGACACTTGACCTTTCAAATATATTGTTAAGTAAATTTGTCGCATAATTTAATTAAGTTAACTTTTTTTATAGAATAGCTCTACGTTTGACCAACGACACACCTGATGGAAAGGGATGCTGTGGCCGAAGATGAGGCACACAGACTTAGACGATACTCATTCACTCTAGACTTGAAATCGCCCGGGTTATAGCTTGTACTCACTTGTCAACAGATGGCGGTTGTATAAATCACTCAAGTGATGTCTTTATTTCATTCACGCTATCTTTGCCCAGCAGTGCGACATTACTAGCTAACAACAACATCTTTGGGAGTCCGCCATATTGGATTTAGAGTGATGTAACTTAGCTAATAAAGCATTGTAACCCATACGACAAGTATGTACAAAAATTTAGCTTGATCGGTTGGAGTCAATCAAGATTTGATACATTGGATACTAATAAGGCAAGGACATCGAAAAAGATTTAATAAGTTTAAAATTCTCTAACAGATGTCACTGTTTCCAAGCTCACCTGCGGGGTACTTGGTTCACTAGCCGGCAACAGAGATGGCACCAGCAGTACCCTTGCGTCCCAACACAGCGCTAGTTCGAACTTATTCAGCAAAGAGACGCCCAACGATGAGGCCTCCTCGCCCCGGATTAGCATCGGGGAGGCTTTAAACACATGTGCTAGATCTTCGATCTTCATTATACCTGGGGATGTAAGCCATAGGCTTATTTTTGTTCTCTCCGATCAAACAGACCCATTAAGCGTGAAACTGAAAAATCCGATTTAAAAGGTGCATCAAAGCAAGTGAAAAAGAGAGCGATAAAGGTAAAAATGAAATTAAAAAAAACATATTGCCAAATTCAAAATCAGGACATGGAATAAGTGTTACATCATCAACTTGTCAATATCAGCCAAGGTCCACTGCTGAACATAAACATAAGTATTTGTTTACAAATTACGAATTATTTTGTTAACAGATTTTATTTGTATAGGTTTACAATGTGTTTCATGCATATATATGCGTGACAAATGTCGTTTATGTGTATATACGCGTGACACATGTCATGTTTTATGTGTATACATATAGGACACTATCATTTTGCGCAAAAATATGCGTGATACATACCGTTACTTGCGAAAGGATTAATCTCTCTAACAGTGACGACATGTGCTAGCACGTCGCACAGCCACTGCGGACGCAGGAAGTACAGCTCTTTCAGCGTAGCGTCGTCGTAGTGCAGCAGAACTCCTGGGAATGTTACGTTTCAACGTTATTACTTCATATAGATCGTATATTGTTATTTTAGAATTCATTAGAAAATTTGGCAGTAAGTAGGCAATTTCATTTTTTATTTTTAATTTCGAGATATACTTGTCTACTCCCCTAACATTAAATTGACCGTTACGGTCTACGATGCAGCGCACTTACCGTTTCAACTCAGTCGCGGACTAATGACACACAGACTATAATATAATCAATTCGAAAGATGGATTTATAATTGCTATAGGAAGCGTATTTCATATTCTGGTGGTAAGCGCGATAATCATGGAATTAAAGCCTTTCGTTTGTTTTTTTTTTCCTTCGTTCGCTCTGTGGCCTGCAGTATATATATTATGCAAGAGCTATTTCGCAACTCAAATATCTACGTTACACGCGGGTAAAATCGCGGAGCGCAGCTTTACTGTCGATATGATCTCACCGTTTTCATGCAGGAACATGGTTGCTTGATGTAATTCCGCCGCATCTCTGAACATCTTGTGGTTTTTCTGTTGCATGTACTGTGTCACCTAAGCACATTAAAAAAAAAAAACAATTTTTGACAAAGGCATGAATTAATTTTGAGTTAAAAATTCCGGACAAAAAAAGGCTGAATAGATTTTGTTGAAATGTAGCAAAGAACGTGCAGGGTCACAAGGTCCAGAGATCCAAAAGGTCCATTGATCCCAAAGATTCGGTAAGCCAAAAGGTCTAGAGAACATTCAATCAAATCCACTTTCAAACTAATAAAAAAGATATATGAAAAATTATATTAATTTGTTTGGGAGTTAAGATACCACAGATACACACGTCAAACCTAAAACACCCATCGGGGTTAAAAAGCGAATGTAGCTCTGTCTCTATGCAGCCACAGTAAAGTTAAAGGCAAATATTTTCTCACCAGTTTCTTATACTCATTATGCCGGAGCACAGGTTCCGGCAGCTCGGCGGCGAGTGACGTCACACACTCCTCTAGAGCGAGATAGGTAGCTGGTATGCGCTGCTCTAACAACGGCTCTTTGCTTCCTGCGAGGATGTAATCCTGGTGTTATTAAAGATAGATAAAACACATATTTGTATAAAGTAGGCTGTGGTCAAATGCCTGTCGTGTCGACTATTAAAAATACAGTGCCTGCACTCTAAGAATAAGATAGATATGACATATGCATAAAATCGATTGATTTATTACATAAGGCTGAGGTAAATAACGGAATAGCTAGTGAAGCATTGCCTTGATGTTTTTCTAACAATCGAAGTACCCGAATTTTATTCTTACACCTCACGGTCTGTTTATAAATTATAAGACAAGTGTCTGTGTGTATAATAAATAGTGTATATTGCCGCCCATTAGTCATATTCGCCTTTTAATTAGAGGGTTATACTGTTAGGAGGGTTAGGCTGATTGTTAACACGTGTTAAACAGGTTAGCTGATGAAAACTTAGTCATTTAAAAACGGCTGAAAGTTTCCTTGTTTGCATTTAAATAAAAATAACAACTACAGTTTCTCCGTCACTAATAAATATCTATTTCATTTGACAATAAATGTCAACGTCGTTTAGCGTTCCCGTTCGCAGTTGTCAACGATCGACCTAGGTCTTCCACTCCGCCCAGCCGTTCAACTGAAGGGCAGCTTGGTGTATCTGGCGGCCACATATCCACATTCTCACCGGGTGGTTTGACGCTGAACGCCACGGAGTAAATAATGTCTGCGAGCAGGCGTATGTTATGTCGGGTGCTGCACGAAATCTGAAACATAAATAAAATAAATAAATATCGGTGGACATTGTCGTATAGCACCATCTAGCTCCAAATTAAGCAAACTATGGGAGCTAGATGGCTGATAGCATTTTTATATATTTTTTTACTTATGATACACAGAAACATTGTATCTGGGCACAGAACCAACATACATGTTCATCACATAAAATATTTGTCTTGGGATCACATATTTGTGTGATCAACATGATTTCTACGTATCTTAAATAAAATAATGCTCGAAACAATCAACCTGCAACAACCTTGTTAGTCCCTACACTCATTTTGGATCGTTGTTTATAATTTACATAATTTTAAGACATGACAAACGCTGCAAAGCGTTCGACACTTTGTAATGTTAATGTTGCCCCCTCTGCCCCCCCTTGGCGACGCCCTTGATGCTTGGCAGAATTTTATTAGGATAAGATCAATCGCGAAAACAACATTTAATGACTAGTAAATTATAATGACTAACTTCCAATGTATCCATGACTCTCGGCAGTCCCAGCTTGTCCGCGTCGGGGGCTCCCATTATGCTGGACCGGATCAACCGCTGCAGCACCTCTGGACTCTCACACTCCGGCAGATTACTCTGTTTAATTAGGACATAAATGTGGTAAGCGAATAATAAGTGGCCAAGACCGTATCGAGACATGCAAATGGTACGATTCCGTAACTACGGAATCCTACCATTGCTGCCATACCTGCTGCAATCTAAAAGAAAACCACTTGGCATGTATTGTTCTTTGTAAAAAGGCTAATGACCTCTGTGTCGTAACGACTTACGTGTTGTTTTTTTAATTTATTTATTTACAAAAACAAGAAATACGATCTTAAATAACATATGCATAACAGTCCTCACTAGGTCACCCATACATATACATAGCGCTATATCTTGAAAAGTTGTAATGACAGTGTTCAAAATGATTTCAAGGTCAATTCTTTCTGTACACGTAGCGCCACCTTTATTTTACACTTCTTTGAAAATTTTACTAGAGTATTTTTAAATGTTTATTTGAAGACACCTATCTGCTAAATTTCATTAATGTCGTGCTGATAGTTTCTGAGTAATATGACTGTGACATACGGACAGACAGACTGACATGATGCGTTTAGGTTCCTCGTAGTTACTAAGGAACCCTAAAGACAAGTTGTTCAAGAACTTCAGATGAGCTGTATTGGGTCACATAGTAACCTGTATACTCACATTAGCGAGTTGGTCGTAGTGCGTAGCGACCATGATGACGGGCGAGCCGGGCGCACGCGCCTGTATAGAGCGCAGCCACTCGAGTGCGGTGGCCAACCCGCGCTTGCCCTCCGTCACCTTCCACATTACCAGGTACAGGGAGCGCCGCGAGAGGAAGTACTGGTGGGTCGCGTAGTACCTGCGTATTATTTTACATATATTGAGGCATGTTCCAGAAATCTCTTCACTGACCTTTTGAGGGAAATGCCACAATTTTCCCTGAAATCTCAACTGAAATAGTTTAAAAATGTGAATCTCAACTGACTTTCACATACCGGGAAGAAGTGTATTTGACATTACATCTCATCCTCCAATACCTTCTAAGCCTCTAAGGACTTTAAGCAAACTTTTTTAAAGATCGAAGAAAAAAATTTTAAACCTAAAAGTTATATTATTTGTCATACATTTGTTCTGTTTCATCAGCAAAAAGTACTAGACAAAAAATGTTACTGCTTTGTCGGTTGTACAAAGCAGTAACATTATTTGTTGTCGTTTTTGTCTGACTATGACTATTTGATATATTGGATTTGCTTACTCCTGCTGGCCCCCAAAGTCCCATGTTCTAAAGGTAATAGGCCCACGCGTGGACCTCGACTTCTCATACGTCCATGTGCCAATATCCACTCCGACTGTAGACATGTTCCGGCGAGACGACTTGTTGCCCATACGTTTTGCCCAGTGCTGGGAAAGTGAAAACTATAAATTATACAAGCCATTTTGTGAATGAAAAAAATCGGATTAGTAAAAATTTTTTTAAACGATTTGCATACCATCTGTGATGTTTCTACTCACATCTGTAGGTTTCCTCCTGTGTTGTATTGCTGACTCTTGCCTCAGACATTCTAGTAGGCTCGTTTTGCCGATACCCTATAACAAAATCACAGAATACATGTGTATACACTATATATATACAGACATACGAGCACGGTAATATCATGAAGACCAACGTTTTAACTGTGTCGTGCATAAGACTCTTTTGCATATTTTTTTACAAGTTCAAATACAACCATATAATATAACCTCTAAATCAGATTAAAGGGAAATGTTTCCGGCGAAACTTCCGAGCGTCATATTTTGCGAGGAACGAAAGCAGCGCATTACCACACAGTAGTTTCGTAAATTTGTTACAGGAATCTATAAAAACAATTGTTTAGCATAATATGTGGATAGAAACAAAGACTATATTTTATACGGACTAAAATATATTCTGCCAAAAATAAAACCGATAATCAATTATGTAATTATTTATAAATATAATTTTGTCCATTCTTTTTACAAAATAAAACTATAAACTAAATAAGATAAGCAATATAACACTGTTTGTATTTTAGTAATTTGGTGAAATGTGATAATTATAAATCGAAAAAATATCTTATTTTTTTGTAATAAAGATCTATTTCCCTTGCATTCTCACCTGTTGCCCAACGAACATTAGTTTCATCCTGGTATATTTAGTAGCTGCGTGGAGTACGGACTTGAGGTATCCAACAATATCCGCGCTCTTGTACTTCCCTCCCGCCAGCATGGAGCGCAGAGGTTCGTTCAGGGAGCACCCTGTAGCGTTCAACGACCAGAGCCGGGATAGGAGGCCCATTTGGGGAGGTAGCTCTGTTATATCTGAAAGGAAAAAAAAAAACAATTCAAATACAGGAGTTACGTGATGTTAACTTGGATAGGGGTAAAGTAATTTAGCTGGGCCTTAACTAAAGCGAAACTATTTACTGCAAACATAATCAAAACCAAAAAAGATGGCATACCACCACCGGTATCTAAAGGAAATTTCAAGAATTATATTCATCATGGCAAATTGAAGATGTACATAGCAAGCGATTCCTAATTCAATAATAGACAGTGAAGTTTTGGTTTCAAAGTGAGCATGGTCATATAAACGACTGTGCAACATATATTCTTACAATCATACCCGTCACACGCATATTATATTTTACACAGT
This sequence comes from Lycia hirtaria, assembly GCA_947563715.1. Taxonomy (NCBI): domain Eukaryota; kingdom Metazoa; phylum Arthropoda; class Insecta; order Lepidoptera; family Geometridae; genus Lycia; species Lycia hirtaria. The sequence goes on along the minus strand of OX387387.1, from coordinate 8,711,486 downwards.
CCAACCACACTTTTATAAGTCGACCTCTCTTGGTTCCATAGCTAAACGTCAAACCTAGTACCCTTTTGCACACGTTAGAGCAAAAGATATCGAGAAAAGGATGGTACGGGTTTGGCCATTTGTCCAAAATTGGCCGGGGCCACTGCCGTGTCGCCAGATTCTAGTTCCCGTCACGTAAAAAGAACGCTTGCTGTTCACCTGTACACTGAGCGTTTTATCGGTCAAAATGGTAGCATGAACGGGGCGCGACGGGGGAACGCTCAGCTCAACGCTCATACCTACTATAGTTTCGACTGCTCCAGATGGCCCTTTTCAATGAGTTACTTCAATAATGTACTGTAATTGTTCCACTCACCCTTGTTCCCGCTAATGTTGAGCACGGCCAGGTTGGCGAGCTCGTGAACAGCGGGCGGCACGCCGCGCAACAAGTTGCACGACACGTCTAACATAGACAGGAGGGGGAACAAAAGTTTTCCCTTCAGGGGAGACCCATACGTCTGCAACAAACGGTTATAAGGTATAAGCTATAGCTGATAACGGCATAATATAGCTCTCCCTTTGTACCAAGGGGAGGTTGAGGTTTATAATGAAGAAAACGCAGAGATAGAAAGAAACTGCAAAAAGCTATAGCAAAAAGAAAACGAAAAAATGAAAAAAAGAAGCAACGGTTAAAGACAACAAACAGTATACATAAAGTGGGAGGGGGAAAACGAATTACTGTGAGATCAGACATCTCTGGTACTGGCACTTTTTTGTACTATAGGTAGTAGATAAATACGTAAAATTTTGAAACCAAATAAGTTTAAAAACTTAACATTTGGTTTCAACATTTTACGTATTTTGCCAAATCCAGTTTTCTCCAACGATTGCTCGCACAGAACGCGATGTCATGTCAGTTAGTCAGGGCCCTGATTCTTTATCACCATCGGCCGCGTTACGTGAAATTGACGTGGGTGACAATAAAAAATGGACTTTAGAGTTTTAAACGTAAAGTGTAATTTTCATTGTCAACGCACCCAGTTCTAGTTCACATAACTGATGGTCATACGGAATATGTGGGTTCATGGTGTGGAAATCAATCAAACGCCAAGGAAATATAAACTCACCCAGTCTTCGTCCTCCTCTTGTGAAGGCTCGTCGTGAGAACTCGTCGTGGAGCCATCGTCATCTGTCGTCAGCTGAATGCGGGTCAGAAGGTTGTTCGATAATATCTACAGGGAATAAATGATTTTCACCTTTAAAATTTGCACGTATGAATTTCAAAATAACGAGTGCCTAGCGAGGCAGTCGTTATTTTGGAATTTAAACACACGCTGGCACATGCTAAGGACACTCGTCAATAACACTCACAAGTGTTCTCAGCCCCTCCAGACGCAGGTGTCTTCTGGCAACGCAGGCGGCGTGTAGCAGCTGCGCGCGCACAGAGCCTCCGGGGGGCGGCCGGGGAGAATTTCCACCCGCTCCACCCCCCACGCCATTCGGACAGTAGCACGCCAGGGGAGAACCTTCCCCGGAGCCGAAGTTCTCCACCTGCAATGTAAGAGGGCTTTCACATACACTACACTTTACCACATTGTTTGATTTAAATTAGTTACACGTTAATAGAATGCTAGTAGGATTCGAATAGAAAAATCCTGAAATACCCCTATTTCAGGGTTTTTCTTTTCGAATTTATGACAAATCAGCCAACATGGTCGTAGACTTAGAGCTGAGATCTTGGAAACCGGATCCCGTGTCAAAGCAATGGCCGACTAAAAATGGCTTCTCTCTAGGGTCGTGAATGGTCATTGGAAATTCGACATAACCTGTCTATCTGTCTATGCAAACGCAGGAAGACCAATGGTATGGCTCACATATCCTTGTAGAGTGAAAGATATGTACAATAAAAAAAAATATCTTTGACAAAGAGGTTAACATAGTGGTGCGGTTCTATAGAGATCCCAGTGCTTTCAGTCAAGATAAAGGGGCTGACCACCGAAAGATTCCAATTCAGCTAGGGAGGTAGGGGGTGGTTACAGCACGGAACGATGTTTACCGATATATAAATCTGAATTATTTAATATCGAATATAATTTCCCCGAAAACGAATTTTCGTTTTTTCAAAATACTTTTTAGCGAAATCTCGAAAGCTCATTTGATAACTAATCTGTTAACCGAATATTTGTGAAATAAACTTTCTGTGTTTCATAAACAAAAACCTAACGTACCTAATGATGATAACTGATAACCAAACTTTTAATATTTTTTTTAAAACTGCCTTTGTGGCTCAGTTGGTAGTATGTCTGCCTACTGTGCTGTAGGTCGTGGGTTCGATCCCCACCAAGGGCAAACATTTGTGTGATGAGTATGGATGTTTGTTCTGTGACTGGGTGTTTCTATGTATCATATGTATATATTTACAACAACAAAAAAAGTATATATGTATTCTATCAGCTATTTAGTTCCATAGTACAAGCTTTGCTTAGTTTGGGCTAGATGGTGTTGTGTGAAATGTCCACAAATATTTATTTTATTTATTTTGATCGTAATTTTTTTAAGATTCATTAAATATAATAGTATAAATGAACGTTTGTTTCCCTTGATACTACTGCATGGCATTATCAATATTCACGAAAGTTTTAGTACAATAACCAAATATTATTAAATAATATGGTTTTTTGATATAACGAAACAGATACCTAACGAACCTAACCTAATAATTGTTTAGGCAAGTGAAATGTATGGCAAACCAACTTATGGAATCAGAAACTCGTGTCAAGTAAAACATCTGAAATCAGGCAGTCTTATGAGACAAATTCGGGCAAGTAAGATTCGAGCAAATGTATTTCGGATTATATATAGGTTACCCGGCATGGTATATAGTCTGACCTGAGGCAAGCTCGGCCAGCATGTAATCTCGTTGTGGCTGAGGTCCAACTGTCGCAGGCTGGTCGGATATGACGTCACGTAAGACATTGTTCTAAAAAAGAATAATATTGTACAAGTTTAAATTTACAGTTTTGTTGGGTATGTTTTAATATGACTCTGTATAATAATGCTAAATGTATATTAACGCTAAAATGTTTCCTAAAGAACAGGGAAATTATTATACTCGTATTAAATAAAATTCTTATGATCACTAAATGATTACAAAATACAATTTAGGAGCATAATACTATATCTACACTAAAATTATAAAAAACCTTGATATTTTACAATTCCATGAAATAATAATATAACTAAATCAATGTAAAAAAGTGATAAATTCAATTCAAATTACAATTTCGTCAATTGAAACCCACCCTGCATCGACCCTGGTGGAAAGGTGCCCATAATGCAAGCAGCATTGCCACGCTGTATGGCAATAGCCAACCTTTGCACCAGGAACGAAGCAGAACGGGAGTCACCACTGTAGTGATATAATATTTTTTTGTTGTAATTTAGGAGCGTTTTATGTCGCGCCTAGTGTGTCGAATATAAATATCGAAAATTAGACTTTAAATTACAAAGTTTTATCTTAAAATCATATATTTGTGAAGAATGTATCCCAAAACATTTAATATCACATACAAATGTTGTTTGAATACTTTTGAAATAGAGATTATGGTTGATTTCCAATTTATACAAATTATAATTTAATGTATAATATACAAAATTGTAAAACATATACTGAAAAAATTCAAAGTCAAAAGTCAGCCAATAAACATCAAAGATACAAACATTTCGAGGTATGTTCTATTCCTGTCTTGACACAAAACTAGTTTGTTTAGAATAAGTATGGCCACAAGTTGCAGATGACATTATCTTACATGTGATCTCTAACACGAAATTGACACGCTTATAACTTTCTTAATTTTGATAATATATTTATATATTATCAAAATAAGATCCCGGCAGCCTAGTCGGCAGACCGTCTGACTTGCGATCCGCAGGTCCTGGGTTCGAATCCCGCGGCACGCACCTCTGTCTTTTCGAAGTTACGTGCGTATTGCCGCAACTTCAAACGGTGAAGGAAAACATCGTGAGGAAACCTAAATGTCTGAGAGTTCTCAATGATCTTAAAGATGTGTGAAGTCTGCCAACCCGCACTTGGCCAGCGTGGTTGACTATGACCTTACTCTTCTCACAATGAGAAGATGACCCGCGCCCAGCAGTGAGACAGTTTGTACAAACAGGGCTGATAAAATATATATATATATATATATATTTAAATATATATATTTAATATTTTATAATCAACTCGGCTGTCGTCGTCGTCTTTAAACGACAATTCTTGTCGACGATTTTCAAATCCATATTTAAACCATTCCCCTGATAGTAGAAATGATTTAAATAGTCTCAAAAAAACTGTAAATATACCTAAGTATATATTTTTTTTTATCAGCCCTGTTTTGTACAAACTGTCCCACTGCTGGGAACGGGCCATCTTCTCACTGTGAGAAGGGTTAGGCCATAGTCTGCCACGCTGGCCAAGTGCGGGTTGGCAGACTTCACACATCTTCAAGATCATTGAGAACTCTGACATGTAGGTTTCCTCTCGATGTTTTCCTTCACCGTTTGAAGTTGGCGGCAATCAACAATACGCACATAACTTCGAAAAGACAGAGGTGCATGCCGTGGGATTCGAACCCAGGACCTGCGGATCGCAAGTCAGACGGTCTCACCACTAGGCTGCCGGAAACGTCATAAAAAAATTACATAGTTTAATTATTGAGGCCGCTTTACAGCCACTTACGAATTTATTTTCTATATTCTATTTTCTGCGTTTTATTTGTTTATGTATGTTATGAAAGTTTTTTTCTGTTATGTCCAAGTGCTCATAATATGTGTTCCAATGGAAATAAATGAATATGACTAGTACCTGAGAGAATTATACGCCATGTTGAGTCTGGCTAGCGAAGGGGCGCGACAAGCGAGCGCGGGCGGGATGCACGTGAACTGGTTGTGAGAGAGAGTGAGCGAGTGCAGAGGGGAGGTGCCGCGCGCGGGAGGGGGACTCGCCGGCTCCACCACGCCGCGCCACGTGTGCGCGCGACGAGCCTCTGACCACCTGGAGGGAGAGAGGGGGGGGGATTAGTAACTATACGGTATTTACATAAAAACTAAACTTTAATGTTAACTTTATTTTTTTAAGCCCAGGAAGGAATTCCATACAGCTCCAAAACAAATATCAACATGTGACAAAAGGCAGTCGGGTAAGTAAAATGAAATGGTGATGGAGAAAGCCTATAGACATTTTTTTTAATACATTATAGATCTACGATTGACCACCAACTCATCTGATGTTAAGCGACGGTGTGGCCGAGGATGGAGCTCGTCGATCTAGAAGATATCTATTCACTCTAGCCTTGAAAATTCCAAGGTTGTAGGTCTCAGGAAACAGAGATGGTTGCAAGGAATTCCATTCTTGTGCAGTACGTATAGGAATGTGGATCGATATCGCTAAGCTGTGATATTGACTCAAGACATTTTTTTGATTAACACGGGAACAAAAAACTCTGGAATTGACTCTTGACTCCTACAGCAGCGGTTGAACCAAATAAGCACTTGGCCGAGAGAAATTGTAAAAGACAGGACAAGCTTTTGCTCTGCAGTGGAACAGGCACGGCTTAAAATAAATAATTGGTTAATTGGCTGCAACTACAGGCGAGTTCAAGATATAGTGAACTTACACGGCGTTACCCGCGCGGTTGGCGACGGTGGGCGTGGCATCCTCGTCGTCCGGAAACACCTCCGACTCGCTGCGCTCGATCGATGGACTGCGGGATGACGACTTCTGAACGGACAAGATTCGATATAAATTTAAGACTTTATTATACCTTATTGCTCGTGTTGTTTACCAAAATGTATTGAACTCCGACACTAAAAACATTCGGACAAAATATTGATAAAATTGGAAAAGAAGCGAAGATGGATGAAATTTTTAGGATTATTTCTGAGGTGTATCCAATAAGCAAACAATTTCAGAAATCTGTTCACAACCTGCTAAGATTTAAACATACATAAAAAATATAGCCTAATCGAGGGTATTTTTAAGTCCGTTTAAAATACTACACTATACTCACAGAGATGTTGAATAGGAAGCCGTTATTGGTTGGCGAGGCACTGACGTCACTGACAGGGGAAGACACTTGCGGACTGCCGCACTCGCTGCCCTCGTTCTGAAAACAAACAGACACATCATTAAAACACACAGACAGTACAGAACAAATTCATGCTCGTCGTCACAAAGGTTTGTCAGGAGCGGGGATCGAACCCACACCCAAGAGCTTCAAATCAAATCAATGGCAGACAGACTTGAATACACCTAAGTCAAAATATTGTTGTTGTTATTATAATTAGTTGATAATGTGATTATTACCAGCATATATGACTTGTAATAATGGTGTTATCAATAAATTATTTGTATTTGTATTTCTCGGAACAGTCACAGACGACGTTTCAAATTGTCTTGCGAATAAATAATAAGCTGTCACATGTGCGGGAAAAGCCTGTCCAGTCCTAACAAAAATATCAAGGTCAGTGAATAATTCGAATTATACTGATCACTAGAAAAAGTCTTAGCATGATGCAGGAATGATAATTTCATATTATAGAGATCGCTACTTTATTGTAACATGGACTCTTCAGATAATAAGAAACGAATATGAACTTTATGCGAAATACAATATGAGCTATGTTACCAGTCCTCCCGGCAAGTCCCTGAGATGGTTCAGTGACGCATTAAGGTCCCGGAGTGCGGGCGCGTTCCACATCTGCGCCGGTAATGCTCGCAGCTTGTTGTTTGACACGTCCAGCGTCACCAGGGCCGGCAGGGCGAATAGAGCGGGGGGCAGCTCTTCTAGGCGATTGTCCTAGGGGAAGAGGAACAACCGATTGAAAAACAAAAACTTTTGGCAACTTTGCATGTGCAGAAAATATCTGCTACCATCCGGACGCCATTATTGTATTGCCAGTAATTTCACACATTTTTTAGGGTTCCGTACCTCAAAAGAAAAAACGGAACCCTTATAGGATCACTTTGTTGTCCTTCTGTCCGTCTGTCTGTCAACAGATTTAGAGATCATAGAAACGCCCATCGGTCGTGGATTATTCTATACCTGTCTCTCAATTACATCTATCTCTCTGGAACAAAGGAGCACGCAGGCTCTGAGCATCAACTCGTGGCTTAAGAGGATCCATACCTGGAGGTAGAGTTCTTGCAGCGCGGGCGCGTTGTAGCAAGTCCTGGCGATCTTCTTCTTCTTCCTTCCTTCTAGATCCTCCTCGAAGGGGTCCCCCGGCACAGGCAGCCGCTCGAGCTTGTTTTGCGCTGCGTTTATATACCTGGATGTGAAGGTGCTAGTAAAACTGGCGCCCCGCAAGGGGCACTGTATAAACTGGCGCTTAAGAAGTAGATCGGTCAAAACTGGGGCCCAACAAGATTTGGAAAAATTGGGACCAACAAACATTATTAATACAGGGATCAAACAAGTAGTTTCGTTAAAACTGCTACCAGGTAAGTAACTTAGTTAAACTGGAGCCCAATAAGTAACTGTTCAAAACTGGCGCCCAATAAACAGCTTAGTAAAACTGGCACTCAACAACAGACTTGGTTAAAACTGAGACCCAACAAGATATGTTAAAACTGGGACCAACAATATTTGTCGCACTGGGACATAAGTAAAATAGATAAATCCAATAAGTAGCTTAGTCAAAACTGGCGCCCAACAAGTAGCTTGGTAAAACTGGTACGCAACAACTAGCTTGGTTAAAACTGGGGCCCAACAAGATATGTTAAAACTGGGACTAACAATATTTGTTATACTGGGACCAAACAAGTAGGTTCATTAAAACTGGCGCCGAATAAGTCGCTTAGCCAAAACTGAGAAATAATCATAACTTGAATCTCCCTCGTTACCTGATGCTAAGTAACGTGAAGAGTTGTGCAGGCAGCGTCCTCAGCTCGTTGTTGGAGACGTCGAGGCGTGTGAGGGCCGCCAGAGCAGCGCTGTCCAGCGATAGCGTGCGGTTCACGGCGTTACATGCCATGCGCACCCACAACATACTGTGGAATACAGTGGGATCATCATAATGTGAACAAGATAATAAGAGATGAGAAACAACGTAAACAAGATTATGAATGATACATAGACAGTCCGTTATAATAAAAAATTGCTATTTCAGTAACAGCAACTAAACAAGTAAATGTAGAAAACTTAAAAACACCCGACATAAAAATTGGCTCTATCAAATTAGTTTATATAAAGTAATAAAAACACTCAGCTGCCGTACTAGGCTCGCAGCCCTTGTTACGGCGTACAATATTGCATATGCGTATTGGCTAAACAGATTCTGTTGAAACATTGCTAAGAACACTCTCGATGAAATGAAATGAAATGAAATTTATTTGCAAGAATGTAGGTAAACAAGGTCTTAGAAATTAATTACAATTTTCCATTACATTCGATCATTTCTGATGTGCATATATTTGATATTGAATCAGTATGACCTAAATAATAAATAAAAAAAACTCCAAAAAAAAATCCTAAAAAAATAAAAATATCCTTTGAAATCCTCTTTCAAACGAAATTCAGGATCAAAATTGGTTCATTCGTGTGAGGACTACGGTGCCACAGACACGCAGATATACGTCAAACTTATAACACCCCTCATTCTCTCATCACACAAAGTCGGAGCTTAAAAATGAATCCATTGTGTGTTCACGAAGAACAAAACTAAATAATCCTTTTAACCGAATATTTAGTAATAATCTATGGAGATTATTAGAATAAACATAAAGTGTGTTATCACCGCTCTTATCGAAAAGAGAAAGAGAAAGTGTCGCCAGCCCACAGATTCAAAATAAACTTTTTTTTTTTTTTTTATTAACAAATTTATTCTCCACAGACTCCAGGGTCCGTGCCTTTTATGAACTAATATATGCATTTATAACTACTTACATTTTTTTTTTAAGTTATGCAAGAGGAAGACAAAATTTACTTGAATTATCATGCAATCTTGTAAGATTTGCTTGATCAAGCTGACTTGAACATTGTATAATGGAATTGATCAATCAACTATTGTATTCTCGACAAATGTTAGAACGTGTCTTATGCATTGGTAAGGCCACAGGGTGCCCAAAAGACAGGCTTTGCCTAGTTTGGGGCCCGATGCTAATGAATGTTGTAATACAATTTGCCACTTAAAATAAATAAATAAATATTTGTGGACATTTCACACAACACCATCTAGTCCAAACTAAGCAAAGCTTGTACTATGGAACTAGATGGCTGATAGAATACATATATAGTTTTTTTTTTGTAAATATATACATATGATACATAGAAACACCCAGACACAGAACAAACATCCATGCTCATCACAGAAAATGTTTGCCCTGGGTGGGGATTGAACCCACGACCTTTCAGTTCAGCAGGTAGACGTAAACACACTATCAACTGAGCCACAAGGCCAGTACAAACAAGTATGTACGAGTATATTAAAAGAAAAATAAAATACCCGACTGTAGAAAAGTAGTTTTTGCAGTCTAACTTACGATTGATACGCTGTTGAGTGTACGTTTTTGTAAGAAAGTATGGGTAAATCGGTGTAAAATATTATAAATGCGCATTCTTTAGAATAATTCTAGTAAAATCACAATCATTGTCATAAAGAAACATACATACCCACATATATATATACAAACATACATACACTCGAAAAACATAACCCTCCTTCTTACGCAGTCGCGTAAAAATATATTCTTATCCTAAGCCCGCAACACTTAACAATACGCACCGTATGGTAGGTATGTGCGTGCGCAGCTCCCTCCAATTGACCATGACCGCGGTGGAGGGACACAGCGCGTTATACGTCAGCGCGGGATCCTGCTTCCGACTGAACACTTGTTCCGCTACCGCTGACTTGTTCAGCTTGTAGTCTGGATCGGGGTACGCCTGGAATTTACACATTTAACTGCCTACATTTTTGTGTTGACCATAAGAAACTGGGATATAATACTGTACGTAGAACTATGATGTATTGAAGTTTTTTTTTTTTTTTTTATAGAAGATAGATCTACGATTGACCACCAACTCGCCTGATGTTAAGCGACCATGGTCGATGGGGCCGAAAAGTTCTCGAGTGGAGACCACGCACCAGCAAGCATAGCGTAGAACAAACCAGCCACAAGGTGGACAGACAACTTCATACAAGTGTCAGAAAAGATTTGGATGTAAGCTGATTTCAACTGGTACTTTTGGATATCTTTGGGGATGCACGTCCAGGGATGGAGACTGAGATGATGATAATGATGATGACGCTGTACCTTAGTGGCGAGTATCTTGGCCATGAGGTCGACGAGACCGTGTTCGGCGCACTCGCGCACCGCGACGCAGGCGGGGTCGGTGGCTCCGTGCGACACCAGCATCTCCGCGGCCTGCACGTGCCGCGCGCGGCATGCCACCGCCAGCGCCGTCCATGGACCCGACCCTACCAACAGATAACATAACCAGTGGTATAAAAGCAAAACTAATTGTTTCTCTGTTTATTACCTTATTACGATTATTTATTGTCCGGAGTTCGACAATCGTCCGTCTAACTCGTGCAACTACATCTTTAAGATATAAGTTCATTCAGTCATTTTATATATTAAAAATGAGGTTATGCACGAGTTAGACGGACGATTGTCGAACTACGGACTTTTAAAGGGCTAAAGAGCAGGTTGCGTTTCCACCGAGGTTTTTTAAGGTTTACTCACGGTCGTTATTGTAGTGATTCCTAGCGGGTGAAGGGGAAGTGCGGTCCGCGCACGCCGACCGCGACCGCCGCCTGCTGTCGCGGGCCGACTCTCCCCCCGCCTGCCGTTATACAACTAGCATGAGAAACAAGCATCTTAGAACATTGAAAATCACTGACAGCTAGTTAGTACTGATAGCTACTTTTATTTATTTATTCTTCAATTACATCATGAAAATTTATGAGATAATTCTGCCAAACTGCATAACAGTTTGTAGGCAGATAATACACTCTCATCCACAATAACAATTCTTTCATTTGTAGGTGATTGTTTTTGACATCATCATAATTTCATCAATGTTTTATTATTACAAATTTGATAAACTAAGTAGAAGTACTACAACTGCATTTAGAGGCGTTAGACACGTTTAAACATTTTGTTACGAATGCACCGTTGACTGATATTAAGATCAGTTCGTATATCCTCGATGTCTACATTAATATTGCTATATTAAATTATAATTGCTATATTAATAGTATTGTACATCTTAAAATTTTCAGAACACAACTTGACCTTGGGTGTCACTGATAAAACCTTACAAAATAAAGCGTCCCAACATGAGATCCTTGTGGTAGCCCTGTGGAGAGGTACCCCTCTGTCATCAACAACTTGAAATCTCTGCCCAACATCAACTGTACGGGCTTTGTAGATAAGACCTCACCTAATACCTATGGCAAAGGAACGCCATATATACTTAAACATTGTAACTTTTCTCAATAGATATAATTTGTGATCAACTAAATCAAAGGCTTCACTTAAGTCTTTAGTTTCAGCACAGAAGATATTAACAGTATTACGATACGCTCCGCCTCCCGCCAATCTCTGGTTTCACAGCCGCTCCCCGCGCTCGCCCTGCCTTTTGTCTGGCGGTACGGCGTCATTCATTTGTCAGTCGATACAAGCGTTGCGGGCTCGAATCCCAATCGACGTCACGAGCGAGCGGCAAGATCATAACGTCATATATGTGTGTGTGTGTTATATTATACAGAGGTCAACTTGCGTAAGTGTCACGTTGAATGGGTTATTGAAGGGAACGTCATCGAAACATGTTGTTGCTTTGTTTTATTTTCCTAAACTTGTGTTATTTTGAATATTAATGCTATAAAGATAGTGGTGTTTTATTCGTTAAGTGTTCGATCAAGTGCGTGAGTGTGGGCAAGTGAAATAAAGCAGTGAAACGTGTGATTTTACGTTGTCGGCAAAACTCCATAGAAGCTTCTAGTAAAGTCGCCACCACTTTACTGAAGCAGGACTTGACTTATAAATTGACTGTATACGTGACTTAGATTGTGACCAGAACATTTACAACTTGTTTTATTCAAGAAACTTGGAAAAATCCTAATACTTGACACTGGCAAATGCTTTAATGCGGGTCCAATACAAAAAAGAAGAAGAAGTCACGTTGAATGGATTGTCCAACGTGTGGTTTCGGTTCGATCGCCCACAACTGTTACTAAATAATCGTCGATTGATGAATAATGACGAGCGTTCTAAGTCTATCATAGAACAACAGCTGTGCGTATATCTGACCGGTAATGTAGGCGGTGCGGCAGGCGCGCTGGGTGATGCACCGGCGGCGAGCAGGCGTCTCAGTACAGCCACGTGGTTGTGCCGCGCTGCACACGCCACGCAGCTGTCGCCCGCGCGAGACACATCCGCACGGCACGGACTTACGCGACGCACTGACTCCTCGCATGCTGGGGACCGCTACAATTCATACATGGATATTAAGAAATAATAATAATAAAGAAAACTTGTACCATGATGGCGGCTCTACATTTGTGCCATGAAGGTCTGAGAATAAGCGTGAACATGAATGATTTTCACGGCATTCGCGAGCGTTCACGTCTGTTCCCCGATCGAAGTCGGTATTTTGTCCCGCGACAAAGGCTTCGTGCCTCGTTCGCGCGGCGATCACGCGCACTCATCTACATTCACGACACCGTGCCAATTTGCTCCATGATTGGACCCAACTACATACTGACGCGTAATGCAAGAAAAATGGCAGCGCAGCAGCTTAATATAAAATGGGTCAATTAATCATATATGAGTTATTTGTTGTAACAGTAAAGTTATCGCAACAGCAGCTTCAACGCCCATTTCGCAGCAGGTTTCACTCAGAAATGGATGATCCGTGAATGTAGAGACTACTTCACGGCACAAATGTAAAGCCGCCATGAAAGAGAAAACTTCACGAGAAAACATTGAGACTGCTTTGATTCAACTGCAATGTATATAAACTACATACACTTACATTATTAGATCCACCGGTTAGTTTGTTGACTATAGCATGTATGCCGAGCGAAATTCCGCTCCGGGCCGGACTCAGGACCTGGGAACGCGGGGGCGACGGAGGAGGAGCAGGCTGGAACATCATCAACGAAAATAACACAAACATCATCGTCACATTGCCAACAAAAACATTAGTCTCCTTACCCTTAACATACCTGTGTTTACTTTAAAATCTTTCTTTAAAGTAAACACAGGTTAACACAATTTTAGTCTTTTAACCTTTTGAACGCCAAAGTTACCTATTCTTGACAAGCACTTGCGGGTCCTGTACGCCAACGTCGTCTATAGACGACAAAAATCATTTAAAAAAATAATATTATTGTTACTGGAAAATTATTACTGGTATTTTAGTCCAATTTTTTTTGTGCCTTGGCGTAAAGGGCACGACAATGCATTTGTGCCGTGGCGTTCAAAAGGTTAATAAAGAGTTATCTATCTACCTTCGTCGTTAACTGTTCAAATACCGCATGTATTTGTTCAGTGTTTTAAAATTCTATTTACTTTGTAATTTTTTGTTTCTAGAATAATATCTTACCTTCAGCCCCCAACTAAAGGCTAAATTCTAAATTACTTTGTTAATTGTAAATGCCTAAGGTCCTCACGAGACAGGCCTGCCCTAGTGTATATAAGTATATTCTTTTCGAAATAAATAAATAATTTTGAAATTGTTGAGTCAAAGGTAAAAGGTAAAAATGTTGTAAACGATACTAAGTAGGACAACTTCCATTGGTCTGGTCATGATAAGAACCGGCTTACGTATATACTGTATACTGTGAAGATGTGGAAAAAAGCCACCGAGGACCGTCATCATAACGATGCGTGATTGGAGGTGCTGGCTCGAAAGCGTACGCGCAGGCGTAACATCGCAAATTTTACCAACTCCGCGCCCCGGACAAACTTTCAATACTATATCTGCCAGCGATGCGGCCGTAACTGCGGTCCCTGTATATGCCAGCAACCATTTAGCCACCAACGCAAGTGCACCTATCCATGACTCTGTTTATACCATCTGGCAAGATGAAATAAGGCCTGTGATGATGTACATAAATGTAACTTCGATGACAATGCAATAAAATACGTCGAGGTAGAATTCTGCTGTTTAGTTACAATAAGAATTTTGTTCTGTTATGGGAACCGAAAAATAAACATTGGAACAAAATTAAATATTGTTACTCCGAAAGTAATGTAGATAAGTAGATATTCTTGAAACTCTTCTCTTTTACCCGTTTTTTTCAATAAATGCGCAACATAAGCAGTTTGGTTCAGTACATGTTACAAGGCTTTTTTGATACAGGGGGGGGGGGGGGGGGCATGTGGGTAACACTACTACTACTACTCGCAAGTTACCTGTTGTTCCCCGATGGGCGTGGCGGGCACAGAATGAGATAGCAACGCATCCACGACAGGCAGGTTTCCCAAAGTGCACGCTATATAAAGCGCAGTTTGGTTCGACACGTCTCGGGCATTTATGTCGAATACAGCTGTGTATTGCCACTCGCCGCGTGCATCTCTGCAATGAAAACAAATAAAATGTATTCATTCTTGCCGATTTTTTATCACGTCACCGGCTCGGAAATCCTTTCTTTACTGTCCCTAAAAGTAGATATAACGAAGAAAGAAAACGGGAACATAATTTGAAAAAGTATCTGACTAAGAGATATGGCCCAGATTCATACATACCGAAACAAATTTTTATTTAGTATAATAAAGAAGAGTGGTTCGCGAGGGCGCGTACGGGCTGGAAACTCAGTGACTTTACGATGAAGCTGTAACGTATTTTCAGTTTTATCTCCACAGAGGCTCCACAGAACTTCGGACATTGTGGGAGACAGTTAGTTACTCCGTGAAAAGCTTTTAACTCTTAGCCTCTGTTAAATAAAAGTCATATTTTATTATAAAAACTATTAATTACAGAATATTTTCGGGTCTAATGCTTTACAATAAACTCGGTAAAAAAGTTATGTGTCAACCAAAATTGTCCGACATGGCGTTAAAACTTGTTAGTAACTATTTCCTAGGCGACATAGTACAACAGTTGTGTGGTAGAATAGAACTCACGTGTACGTGTTGAGAAGAGACTCCGGATAGGGATGCTCTAAAAGCAGAGTGACGAGCGGAGCGTGGCCCCCGATACACGCCGCGTGCAGGGGCAGCCATTTCTCCACCGTCTCTTGCTGGAACAAGTAATTATGACCTCGGAGTCCGTATAAGTAAACCCCCAAAAGTTTGATCAATAATCTCCAGGAGCCAATTGTCCACCAAAATACTCCCACATTCCACTAGCTCCCAAATGTAAGATAGGTGTCCGTTTTTGTTGAAATTTTTAGTCCTAAGTAATTTCCACAAGATTAACAACTATGAATGGGTAGTACTTGGTGACAAAGCAGAGCCACGGGCCATCTGCCCCCGTCAATGCCTTACATCTACACAGCGGCAGGTAAATTTGTGAGCAAAATTCCCGTGATGTCCTTCTGTCCATGATACATGGCGATGTAGATAGAGTACTTAATCACAGAGCAGACCCACCTGCCTCCATTTATACCTAGATACACACCTGCACAGCTGCTGGGAAGTGCGCGAGCAAGAGGCGCGCGATGTCCTTATGTCCGTGGTATGCGGCGATGTAGAGGGGGCCGTACTTGGTGACGGGATGGGCGCGCCCATCCGCTCCCGCCTCTAGCAGGGCCATCACTGCCCCTGTCAGGCCGGACTCACATGCACTGTGGGAAGACAATAATTAACTATCGCATACCACGCGACTTCCTGCAGTTTTACTTGTTACATTTACATTTACGGGAAAAACTTAAAAAAAACACGAAAATCGCTTTAACTCGGTGCAAATAACTTTGCCAATTGATTGTAATAAATTCACTACAGATCGTAATTTTACAAATTTGAACTCTTCGTGTGACAAAACAGCAGGTTGTCGGTTGACTGTGGATGATTCCACAGGAGCCGACCCAAAGCACCCACAGTCAACCGACATCCTGATGCCTTGCCTATATTAAAGGGAAGACAGGTTATTGATTTTTGACAGGAACGTTATAGAAACATGTCTTCGATTGGTTTATTTTCGTAAACTTGTGTTATTTCGATGATTATTTTAATGATGTAAACATGGTGGTGTTTTATTCATTAATTGTTTGGTCTAGTGCATAAGTGTGGGCAAGTGAAATAAAGCACTAAAACATGTCTTTTCACGTTATCGGCAAAACTCCATAGAAGCTTCCAATAAAGTCATTAACCACTTTACTGAAGCGTGACAAGGACTTGACGGAGACTGGATTTACTTGATTTTGACCGAAACTAGGATTCATTAACGTTTTATTATAAAAGTAGGTACTCTTTATTATTTCGACTGAAGGACTTTGTTTCCATGGCCAAGTAAAATTTACAACAACAACAAGTACCTAATACTCCGTGTGACGTTCTGTTAGATAAATCACAAATCTCCGATCATATCATTAGATACATCACCCATCAAGGCGAAACGCAACAGCTTCCTTTTGACATTAAAAAAAATAATAAAAATTTAAGACTTTAGAGGCGAAATGTGCAAAAAAAATACCATTTCAAAAATGTGTGGTAAATACTAACACATATAATAGCGTATTTGCTCCGCCAGGCGTCAGATTGGCTATGAGACCCGCTTCGGGACCAAGCGCAGTGAGTCGAGCCGTCAGTCCCGGTACATCGCCGGCAGCCACCAGCGCACGCAGCTGCGCATGCGCAGAGAGACGCTCGCGTTCCAACGCATCTACAAGACAACCAAAACATATACACATTACCCCCGACTGATCGATTAAATATATCAATTTTAAGTTTTTTAAATAAAGATACCAATCACGATTCGGTCGTCCATGGATTATTGTTCTATTGTTCGTACCGGGGTCAATCAAGTACCATTTTTAAGCACAGAAATCTGATGAGAAATTAGTAAAGAAATCAGCAACTGCTTTTTTCAGTCTAAGTTCTACTTTAAACATCGACACAAAGTTGGTAATGTAATATTAAAACTTTTATGTGTTACACCCTAGACTAGAAGATATATATATAATTTGTACGTTTTAATTCCTCTCTGCCCTTTCTATCATTCTTTCATCTTCCATATTCACGAAAAATTGGCCATGTTTCATGGTTGATATATTGAAAATCTGAAATACTTTAATTGTTTTGTGACGCTAAAGTAGAATTGAATTCGATGCTAGAGAGGGTGCATTTTAATCACCAGTAAACTTACTTACTTTTTACTAGTAAATTGGAGTATTCCAAGTAATTTTGAAATTCCGTGCTTTCATAGATCGCAACATCACTTAATATCAAGGGCATTTGGCATCTTAACCTGAAAAATATATAGAAGAACATCCAAAACCATAATGCATAAAACTGTAACACCGTCCTGAAACAATTTTGTTAAATGCAGAACAAATTCAAGACAATGAACGATACAATGTATTGAAAAGAATATAAAGCTGGATCATATCTAATCCGCATCCGCAACTTCATCCCCATGCAAAAGTTCACAAGAAAAAAAACTCCAACAACCCCTATAAGAGACACTCAAATGATCAGCTCAAGATAACCCCTCACCAAAAATGGATACAAACCAGAAATATCAAAATGAACCCAAAAACTATTTAAAGCCTTATTTTATGTAACAGATTGATGAGACAAGCAGCTCAAGTTTAATGTCAAATGGTACTTTGGATTTCATTTTGGAAGTCAATTTTTCAGCAGTGTTCGTCACCATGAGATTTCAAGCATGACTTAAGGATTTGTATGAAAATGATGTCTCCAACCACCTTTTATTGATTCCTCAATACCTTCGACCTCCATTAAAGGATCAGCAACATCATCCATGAAGTATTGTGATACGTCGAAGGCAGCATCAGCGTCGACGGCGAGCTCTGACGCAGCCACACATCGGGAATGATCTATAGAACAGGTGCTACAATGGGTACAGGGTTTATGTGGCTTCGACCAATAAAACGATACGAATTTCGGTTGTAGTCATAAAGTTCAATGCTTTGTTTGGAATCACTTGACGTAACAGTACTGAAACTTCCGTGAGTATTCATTCATATTATTTCATTCATTATTATTTATTATTTAGTTCATTAAATAATACCTATCACGTATAGACGTGTTCAAGCTGACGATTCTTTGGTTACTTCAAAGTGTCATCATCGCGCTAAGGTTTCCTTGCGATGTTTTCTTCCTGGGAATCTCTTTATTGAGTCGAAAGGTTGGGTAAAGATCTGGCATCATTAGTGGCTTTATTTACAAGGTAATTTTCAAAACAGCCTTTTCAAACAGAAGTCAGCTTTTCAGGACATCATCCGCCACGATCCATCACAACGTCCCTCGAACAAAACTCGACTTGGGATGCGAATTTATCCATGGATTTGTAAGTAAGATAATACCGTAAGTGTGACGAACCAAGTGATAGATGTATATATGGATGATGGTCTGGCCGCTATGGGTGATTTCGACGATGTGTGGATCGGGACATTGATCGATTTTTGGGACAGAGACGTCATGGACAATAACGCAGTAGTAAAGTATAAAGAGTTTCCGAAATAACTAAAATTCTAATCGGTCAAGATTCGAGTCATTTTAAGAGCCATCATTCTTACCTCTCTGTCTCCAGGGATCGGACACTTCATCCACAAAATAGTGCGTGACATCGAAGGCTGCGTCGGGCTCCTCAGGGCCTCCCAGTCTTGCTGGGGCCTCTTTTATTGTGGGGAAACAGTTCACCTCGCGTGGGTTATCCTTGGAAGTACGGAGAGACAAAGAGCGACGAAGTGGCATTGTTTAGTCTCTATGCTATTCTGTCAGTACCTATATAGGTAATTTTTAGTCCGTGACGATATTATTTAGCCCGTGTTGGTTAGTCTTTGGTGATTTGTAAATTAGATCTTTCATTTATTACGTCGCATTGCAGATGATTTTGGCACTGTTTTTGAACACTGTATAATTTTCAGTCATCACTTGTTCAAAATTTGGGTCGATTATTATTTGTTCATTTATTTTTTAAACACAGACAACTGTTACAAGACAATAGTTAGACATGTTTAATACATTTTTTTTATTTTCAACCTATAACAAAATTAATTAGTAATAATTAAAAATAAAATATAAATAAATAAAAATATAGAAACACTACAATTAATGACGGACATACTAGGTCATTTTAACTATTTTATTGTGAATAATTTTTACTACGTGACTAATCCTACAACCGTGAAATATTTAATCCATAAAAAAAATATAAGTCGATAAATTTGTATAGAACAAGCTATTTGTTATTTATAGTGACAGGTACAATGACCCCCTAAAGTATGTCCAACGTTCCTTATTACACCTAGTATAGAACAGTCTGGTACGCAAATATAGAGCATCCCTGCATCCTCACATGATATACGACACCTTTTGCGGTCACGTAATGCCATTACGTACGAGTATTATCGCAGTGTAAAAATATGGATTTGTAGGGTGCGATTACTGGACGACTCGCAGGTATTATGGCAACTTCGTGAAGCCTTTTGAAGATTTTTAGGTGTCAAATTTATAGCAAAAATAAATTTATTATAGTTTTTAAACTTATGTGAAAAAAAACGACTTCAAAATACGCAATATGTATAACGCCTGTAGAAAAGTGAGTATGAAAAGTGAGTAGCGTATACCAATGCGTAGTGCGTACATAAGCGACTTTCTATTCACTTTTCTACAGTTATTTGGGCGAGTAATTGAGTATCTGCATACTCA
This sequence comes from Lycia hirtaria, assembly GCA_947563715.1. NCBI lineage: Eukaryota > Metazoa > Arthropoda > Insecta > Lepidoptera > Geometridae > Lycia > Lycia hirtaria. Next base: position 8,691,664 of record OX387387.1, on the reverse strand, counting down.
CTTTAAGAAGCTTTTTGTTGAAGCTCTGCGGGAGACTTACGAAAGGACATTCGACACGTTGCTATTAAGGTCCGATGAAAAAAGGAAAGAGAAAATCTAATCTACTATGTTCTAGTATGGAAAATAACAAGTTATGTAGGCAGTACCTGTCCGAAATAATCCGGCTAAGTCGAGTAAATCGGCTTCCCCCGTGTGACCTCGACACCTGCGTCTGCCCGTCTCAAGGACGCCTGATGGCACAGTATGCCTACTCGACATATTATACGGCAGTTCGGGGGCGGGCTATTGGCTAACAGACAAACTACCTCTACACAGATCAGGCGCAATCTATTATTTAGTTTCAATCTGTGAATTTAAAAAGTTTCGTAATACATTTTTGGACAATTTCCACTGGTCCGATCACACTGAAACTTGTGATACCTTGCGACCAGTCTGCAACTGCAATCTAAACGGCAAATATAAACACGACTTTACGGCAACTTCGTATTGAAATAGTAAAAAATATAAATCCACCTATCAAGTTTTTTATTGATCTGATTACCCATCAAAAAGTAAATAATTATAGTTTAAATACTGAAAAAACCGACTTCAAAATACGCAATTCGTTTACTTGGATGACATATTATTTCAGTTATTTTGTTATACAAACCAAAGTATTAAACCGATTTTGAAAGAAATTATATGGGAACATCTCTGAGGTATGACCTATAAAACGAAAAAAGAATCATCAAAATCGATTACTTCGCAATCACAATTATCAATTCATAATTGGCGACGTAATCGCTGAACAAACAAACAAACAAAAACATAGTCGAATTGAGAACCTCCTTTTCTGAATTCGGTTAAAAACAGACTGAGAGACGGAGAGACAGAGTTACTTTCGCTTTTATTATATTTGTAAGAATGAACTCTACTTCAAAGGCTTTCTTCCTTTGAATAGAAGTAGAGTTCATTTATTTATTTTCACTCAACTAGACAAGAAGGACAGCACCCAGGTGGCAAACGCGTAATTCGCCAAATTTTGATTTATTTATTTAGTAATCCTGAGAACTTTTAAGAACACTAAATAAAAAATATATATCTTTACAGTTAATGCCGCATCACATTTTCGCAATATTATATAAAAAAAAAACTCTAATGCTATAGCACATCATCATTAATACCTCTAATGATATAGCTTAATTATCAACATCATCATTAATATGTTTACAGCATGAAGTCGTAAAATAAAGCGATACGATGTTTTTTTGTAGCCTTATTAATACCTACCTATAATTATCTTGTCATCCATTTGTCACGCTGGAATATTTTAGCTTTAATTGCCCAAGTGCGTGTCAGTGAAAACATGATGGAATATATGTACTTCTTACGCTGCGCCCTACTGACGATGCCGATGCTTTCCGGGTTGACCCATTTAATGTTTTGTTTTGATAGTTTCAAGATTTCTAGTTTCGTGTTGATGCTCTTCGATTTTCAACCGACTTCAAAAAAAGGAGGAGGTTCTCAATTCGACTGTATTATTATTATTTTTTATGTTTGTTACCTCATAACTTTCGACTAGGTGAACCGATTTTGATGATTCTTTTTTATTTGAAAGCTAGTGCTTCCCGTGTGGTCACATTTCAATTTGGTTCAGTTCTGACAATGGCATCCATGAGAAGTCGGTTGCTTCAGTTTTTTTAACTATAATTATATTTTATCCGGCTGCACTAGGAGAGTTGTTTTAAGTGTTTGTATGTATGAATGTTTCTATATTACCTCCCAAAGCTTAAACGGCTTGACCGATTTTAATGTGTAAGGTGTTCTAAGATTCGTCTTTAATCCGTGAGTAAATCATAACCCTCCTCCTCCTTGCGCAGTTCGTTAAAAATCAGTGAAATCGGATGTCAATGGATAGAACTGGAGCTAGGATAGAAAATAGTTTTATCTTATCAAACGTTTCCCTTAAATGACAGTATGATCAATTAATGTCCAAGTGCGTGACGTGCCACGCGCAACTAGAGTTCCATAGTTGCACATCATAATCAGGGTCTTCAGTATGATTAGTATCAGATGAACGAATTAACTTATGTTAGTTTAAATTACATTCTCATTTCTTACTTCTCTAAGTATTTTTTTTAAGTTTTTCGACTATTACTCGTTAACTTGTAGAGCCTACTAACATGTGATAATTTTAATTTCATAATGTATGCTACTAGCATGTTTTTTTAGGGTTCCGTACCTCAATAGGAAAAAACGGAACCCTTATAGGATCAAATTGTTGTCCGTCTGTCTATCTGTCCGTCCGTCCGGGTGTCATGTCATGACCTTTATCTCGGGAATGCTTGAAGTTATCGTGTTGAAATTAAAATCATTTATGCAGATCCAATCTCTTGCTGCAGAAAGAAAAATCAAATTTCTCAGTTTTAGTAACAAAAAAGTTACAGACGAATATGTCGTACAAAGCGCACATTTCGACACTCACAAGGGAATGGGGTACTTCCCGTTGACCTAGAACTATGAAATGTGGCAAGAAGCATTGTGTTATAGTACACATATAGGATAAAATCCGAAAACTGGATATTTTTAATTTAATCATTAAAAATTGTGTCTTTATGCAAGGAATGAGGGTCCTAATTTTATAGTTCTTTGTGGGATATCATATGAAAGAGCTTCATTAGCATAAGCTAAAACAGGTTTTTAAATATTTTTACGATGTATATATTTCGGTTGATATAGGAAAATATAAAATATATATAGTTTCCCCCTTTTATCTACTAGTTTGTACGGAACCCTCGGTGGGCGACTCGTCAACCGTTAAGCCGGCAGGGGGTACAGGCACTCGACTAACAAAAATTATCACTTTGATGCCATAAGTTTCGGATATCTAAATTGAAAAATAATTTTGACACACCCCTAATGTTTAAATTATCTATCTAACGATATCCCACGCGATGGGGTAGATAGAAAAAAATAATTCATCTCCAGTTTACGTGTAGGGGTAGTACTTCAAAAATATTTTTTTTTTCAAGATTTTATTCTACGACTTTTTCAGCGTGATTAATATATATGTCCTTGCCAAAATACAGCTTACTAGTACTCCTAATCTTTGAGAAAAGCTGCGAACAGACAGACAGTCATGCCGAAACTATAAGAGTTCCTTGTTTACTACGGAACCCTAAAAATAGTAAAAACGTGAACCTAACAACCAATATTAAAGTCTACTCCTCACTTGGTTAAGTGGCAAATGGTCCAGAGACGAAAACAGGATGCGAATTTGAGTCAATTGGCGATCTATCCTACTCGGGCATTGGACTTCTATCGCTCGTCTTATACCTAAGAACTAGAGGCTAAACGCGTACCAGACCACGCATGAATTAGTCAATACATATGTCTAAGCTCAATTATCTTTACTAACAAAATAATTATAATAAAAAAAACTGAAAAAACCGAATTCAAAATGTGCAAAACCAAACTAATGTTCTGGTTTAGTGAATTTTTTATAAGACCTATCTAGAAGTGTAACTTTTCAAGCAAAAAATATCTTTCAAATCAGTTTATAGATAACGGAGTTATGCGGTAACAAACATAAAATAATTATAGTTTAAAAAAACTGAAGCAACCGACTTCTCATGGATACCATTGTCAGAACTGGACCAAGAAATGGGAGCACACGGGAAGCACCAGCTTTAAAATGAAAAATAATCATCAAAATCGGTTCACCCAGCCGAAAGTTATGAGGTAACAAACATTTTAAAAAAAGACGTGTGGCACTCGGAGACTGCCGCGGTAAAGCTATTGCATAGCATTTTTTATCAACAATTATTTATTTATTTTATTTATGCAGTATTCCTAACACCCCCCACTCCGACCGGCACAGCGGTGATACTTTTTAGTTTTGCCATCTATCGATGAATAGCAGAACTTTTAATGACTTTTTGAAATATCACGCTTGTCTCTTTAGTTCTGCAAATCGCCTCTAGGTGGCATTGGTTGTATCGGCGTTACTGCGTTAGGTAATTTTATGCAATAGCTTAAAAACAAGTTAAAAAAAATACAGTTGAATTGATAACCTCCTTTTTTTGGAAGTCGGTTGAAAATACAGCCGAATTATTAACTTCCGTCTTTTTGAAGTCGGTAATAAAAGGGAAAGTAACTCTGTCTCAGTTCCTCTGTCAATCAGCACGATCCCAAGCAAACTCATCATAATAATCTGGTTCAAAGAAATGTAATATTTTGAGGGACCACCTCTAAAGTTATACCCTTTCTAATAGAAAAGTATACCCTTTTTAACCGACTGCGTAAGAAGGAGGGTTATGTTTTTCGAGTGTATGTATGTATGTATGTATATTTCTTTGACACGCCCTAGAGCCTAAGCGGCTTGACCGATTTTGATGTGAGTGGTGTCAATAGATTCGTCTTAGTTGTGAGAGTGACACTGGTAACATCAAAATTAAAAAAAATCATAAGTTAGGCTGCAAAAAACTCTTTTCTGCAGTCGGGTATTTTGTTTTTCTTTTAACATTGATACTTGTTAATAATAAATCTTCGAAATCAGTTTTAAACGTGCGGAGCCGGTGAGGATCCACGAACTCATATTAAATGTAGAATTGACAACTTCCTTTTTTGAAGTCAATTAAAAAAATAGAAGATATGCATACTTCCTCAGGTCTGGGGGTCACCAGTGGTCCCGATACGAGGGGTCACGGTTTACTTGCAGATAATAATATGATGTCATTATGACACATTTGTTTACATAAGAAATAAAATAACAAACAGTCACGGATCCAACCCGTATATTTATCGCAGAAAAATCGTCGAATTTAACTAAGAACACTTTGACTAAGAATTTTACGACCATGCTGCAAACACATGAAATTGAATTCCATTAACGGTTATAAATCAGTTTCTAGCCTCATCAATAACGTTCCTTTCACTTGTCTCTCAGCTTTAACCGATTAGCAAGGAATCTCGATCTATTGACTCACTATATTAGCACTTTTACACTCTACACTCGTGGTAGACGTCTCCACAAGCGATGGAAGATAGAACTTGCATTTTGAGCTAATTTGCTTCAACTGTAAGCACTCCCTCCAACCTGGCCAAAACTGCAATTTGATCAACAGGCACCTTTTGCGCCATTTTTTCTACCTTGATTGCACGATTTCATGAAAAAAGAAATACAATTAAAATCCTTGACGTTTGCTAGGTTAGCTGGTAAATAAATAGTTAGGGAGACATCGGTGCGGTCCCGGACCCGGGAACCCGGTGCCTTCCGTCAAAAACACAGAGGCTGGCCACCGAGGAGGTTTCAGTGGAACCTAATATCGAGGCCGAAGCTATGAGGGTCTAAAAATCCGACGAATGTGTTCGAGAAAAGATAGTCCCGGCCGTACCCGCTGGCTCACATGGCGGGTGCACGGCCGTGCCCCCAGATCCCAGTTGCCCCGCATGCATGGTGGGCATAAGAAGAATAAAATCTATGGGACATGATAATTTAATATGATTCCATTTAAAATTCATGCCACAATTAAGTTACATTAATGTAATGTTTGGTGTGTACAATAAAGAGTTTATCTATCTTCTAATAACAAATTTGTACGTCGCAGTGCGGCAAAATGTCTAAGAACTGATTATTGTATCCTATTATATTTAATGTACTGTTATTTTAGACAAATAAACATTCTGATTCTGAAGTGGCTTTGGGTTTGGCTTTTATGGAAAAGCATTTAAGAGGGTAGACCGCGTCAAACGTTATTGTAGAAGTAAGAGAGAGAGAGAAAATCTGAAATAGTTGCCTTCAAAATTTGATTTCGAAAATGTTTGCCCTGGGTAGGGACCAGGGCAAATATTTGTGTGACAAGCACGGATGTTTGTTCTGTGTCTGTGTTTTTCTATGTATCATATGTATATATTTATTTAAAAAAGTATATACATATGTATTCTATCAGCCATCTAGCTCCATAATACAAGCTTTGCTTAGTTTGGTCTAGATGGTGGTGTGTGAAATGTCCACAATAAGCATACTACCCACTTACATTTTGTTTAAAATACAAATTCGTTATATTTTGTTTTGTTTTTGTTGTTTTAGTTTTACGGTAGTAACACGGGCAAATTTTTATTGCTGTTCTAACAACTTTCAACTAAAGTAGTAAGAATGGTAATTCAATTACAGGTGTTACTACTAATAAGATTCGCGATATTACAGATCGTGGAGATAACCACTAAATGTGTATAACTAGTATATGTTTAGAAGTTATAGGTCAGTGCAGTATCAAGGCGTTCCGCTCTAAAAATAGCATGATTTCAAACGAATCTGAGCATTTTTTACTCTATTTAGAAATCAAGTTCTAAGCTAGCTTCGATAATATTCTTAGAACATACATTTTGACATATTAATATGATCTGCGAAAGTTTGTGTGTGTATTTTTTGTTTCATCATGCTAAACGACTGAACGGATTTGAATTAATTTTGGAACGTATATAACACATACTTTTGTTTAACATATTTGAACTTATAAGCCCATATATTTAACAATAGGAGCCCAGGAGGCGCTACTAGAGATAGATAAATATTGATATATACATTTGTATATTATTTAATTCTTACACAATATCTATAAATCTATCAACATTTCACTCGACATTAATGCAAGGTGCAACTTTATTTTCACTTCTATTAAATGATTAGTTTGAATTTTAATGTGCTCGTATTTCACTACTCTGGCTGCAGTTATTTTTATTTTAAATTTGGCTGCTGTGTTATTTCATTCATCATCATAACCTCAGCCACAAGTCCACTGCTGGACATAGGCTTCCCCCATGGATTTCCAAAAAGACCCGATTGAAACGAGCGTCATCCTGCCACTGCGTCATCCTGTCATCGTAGACCGTAGCTGTCACTTAACATAAGGTGAGTTGAGGGTCAAGCGCAAGCCTATTGTCGAATAAAAAAACTTACATATGAGGTTGTCGTTATTTCATTAAGGCGGGGCTCAAAGCGTACAGCTATCTCTCTTGCGCATCACAACATTTTTAACACCCGACGCAAAAACGACGGGGTGTTATAAGTTTAACGTGTTCTGCGTGTGTCTCTGTCTGTGGCATCGTAGGTCCTGAACGGATGAACCGATTTTTTTTGTTAGTAAGGTCAATTAAACGAGAGTGTTCTTAGCTATGTTTCATCAAAATCGGTTTAGCCGTTTTTTTTTGTCGGTGGTATGTGAATTGTCTTAACTTATACTTTTTTATTTAAAATTATTGAGTAGGGATATACAAGGTGAGAGTTGATTTGTTTATTTAGATAAGTAGTAGAAATGTTTTAAAAAATATTTTTCTTTTAAATTGGCTGAGAAGTAAGACTATATACGCCTTTTCACTTTTCACCGGCGCCAGTGTAAATGATATCTGAATAAAACTTTTTTTAATATTTCTCCAAAAAAAAACTGAGTGATTTTGTATGTTTAAAAATGTTGTGATGCGCGATAGATATAGCTGCGCGTTTTGAACCCAACCTTAAGATAAATGTTGTCGTACGATCTGTTGTCAGTAAATTGCGCATTTTTCATACAACAATTTGATACATTTCACCTATTTGACGAACTATACCTCTTTATTATTAACTTTTTTGAAACTTTTACTACGACATTTGGTAGCAATTCTTAGAATACATCTACCTGCCTTTCGCTTATGTAGTGCTGATAGTCTCTTAATAAAATGCCTGTAACATTTGGACAGAAATTAAATTGGCGATTTTATATGGGTTTCTCGTATTTACTACGGAACCTTAAAAAGCGCTTTCACATTTACCTGAATTTTCTATTTCAATCCAAGAAACACGTTTTTCTTCCTACAAACCAGGGCTTTAGCAGATGGCATTTTAAGATAGAGGCCTATAGTCTTATACGCAGCAGTGCGATAGAGAAAGCTGTGGATGATTATAATCAGGCCTTTTTTTGTCACTTCTTTTTTGGAGGCACGCTAATTATCGAAAGTTGTAAGTCAAGATAGATAGGAAAGATAGATTAGATTGTGTATTTGAATAATTTTGACCTATCCAAAAAAAAACATTTTTTTTTGTAAAGGTTACCAAAATTGATTATTTAAAATTTTTCAAATTCTTTCATTTTTTCAATTTTTTTATGGCAATTCTTCAATATTTTCGGAATTTCCTTGCACAAGAAAAACCCTAATTATAATGGTAACCTTACTTAGACTCGGACTAGCAAATTTAAAATAACCTCCTTTTTTGAAGTCGGTTATTTTTTTTTATAAAACATAAGTGTAATAAACGGTATTTTAGAGACGCTATATACAAACAAGTGATTTTAATAACTAATTCTCTATTGCACCATATTTTTTTTATCAAATCCAGTTTAAATAAGTCTCCAGTGTGTTTTTATTATTATTTCCACTTAATAAAAACACACACAAAACACTGAAAACACGTTAAGAAAATCTATTATCATACTCGTCAAAAACATTAAACGTGTCCATCACATATTTTAAACCAAAAAAAAAATTACACCAACAAAAGCACTTAAGTTTTTCAAATAAAAACTAACTTTTATTTATAGATCATTATGAGCGATTTTTTTCGTTAGGTTCCACATCAAAGTGGCACAGGCGCGCGCTCTGCCCGAGGTAATTCACGGTACTAAAACGGCTATTTGATGGTAGAGCTAGTCAGATTGTAGACTTCGCCAGACGTTTAGGAGGTATGGCTGCACATATAGCGGGGGCCTTTTACAACTGATTTTGTACATCTCAACCGCGTAGAAAATAAAACTTCATATTAAATTAATATAGAATTATAGCTAACATAAGCTGTAAATTTTTGAGAAATTGTAAATAAATAAGTAACTAACCTTTTTTGTCGCACTGGACACTGCAGTAATGATGTTAATATTAGTTTTTCTTGACTGTGTTTACTTATGTTATGTTATTTTCCTTCTTGCTCGTGCTTAAATCTATCTGTTAGATCTTATTGTTGCTGTAGTGTCTGTTGTGCCAAAATAAATGTTTCTTTCTATCTTTCTTTCTTTAAAATTGTATGAAACTTAAATTGAAAAATCAAAGACAGACAGACAGGAACAAAATCATAAATTGTTATAAATATCAGAACTTATTTTGACAGCGTTTTGTTTATATGATGTTTTGAAATTAAGGCATTATAAGGCAACGTGTTTAGTCGAATTTTCTATAAGAGTTTTCTGTTTTTCGTTTGTATTTTGCCTACCCACAGTAAAATTATATCAAGACAAAGTTTTTTTTTTTATAAACTGTAATCTAAAAAATTGTTTATATGTACAAGCTTTAATTCAATAAAAAGTGGATACGGTGACTAAAAATGAGTCCATATTCAACGGGTTTGATGGGTTGAGGCGGCCAGAGCGTCATTTATCTGTTTCCTTATCATCAGAAATCTCATCATTTAATAATAGCAAATAATTATTTCGGAATAAAAACACTAGGCGTATCTTTAAAATGGAATGTTTTATAATAATTATAGCTAAAAAACTGATACAACTTAAAAATATGCAATTTCGTTTACTTTATTGACATATTTTTTTCTAGTTATTTTGTTTTAAAACCAAACTACTGAACCGATTTTAATGAAATTTATATATTTTTGGGATCGATATGAAAGTATTATAATAACAATTTACCAAATCCATGTAAACGTATGGGAGTTTTGATATGATAAATGAAATGAAAAAAAAACAAACAACCGAAATGATATAACCTCATCCCTCTTTGAAATCGATTAAAAAGTAATATTAGCTCCATTTTAACCGCTAAACTAGTATATTTAACCCGCTACCGCTCATGCGTCCGCTGCCCGCTGCATATAGCGCCTCACCTCGCGCCTGCGTCCGCTACCTAGACAGTGTAATCACCTTCTATATTATGCAACAGTTCAGCTTTTTGTACAACGAGTGTTGCTAAAATACCGGTTCTGAATGATCAAGTTCAAACTACTTAATTATCTGTTTAATATAATTATTATGTTAAACTAGATGACCCGGCGTACTTCGTATCACCTATCAATGAGTGGACCCGAGATTTTCTCAACGTTTAAGCCTTCCCTGGACTACGATAAACATTTCAAAACCAAAATCAGCTAAATCGGGCCAGCCGTTCTCGAGTTTTAGCGAGACAAACGAACAGCGATTGATTTTTATATATATAGAGATATGTACTCGTATTTACTCAAACCATTAATGGAATATAAACTGTATCATATTAGGACCCAAAGCAAATCAAACCTGTATCCTTATTAATAATTTATTACAAGTATATAGCTAACAGGAATTTTCAAAACTAAAGTGAATAGATTTAGAAAGCTTTTAGATCCACGTATGTTCTTCATCTTCGATCAAAAAATAAAACCTAAGATTAGCATTATTTAATAATACATAAAAAACTATACAACTGCTATTAACAAAATGAAAAGATCAACAAAACACCTTTACAAAGTCAAAGTAGTCGTATAAATATTGTTGAGGACGCCGAGCCCTGAGCTACGGGAGGACGACCGCGGGACGCGGAACGAGGCACGGAGGGGGTGCGGGCGAGCCGGCGCGCGGCGCCGTGATTGGAGGACGCGATCGAAGTGTACCCTCGCACATGTGCGCTAGTTGCGGTAGAATAAGTTAGTTTAAATAAGCGTCCATAGAATTTGTATAGTCAGTCTGTTTTGTAACTTCGCACTGTAGACATCGACTTGGAATAAAACTACGAACGAAAAGAGAAGAACATTTTATTTATACAGTCCACTGCACAGGATTCATCGGATCGAGTCCTGAACATTTGGTCCTTCGAGCGCCGGATCGAACGTGGAGCAGCGAGCATTTGTTCCGTCGAACGCCGCATAGAACGTGAATCAGCGAGGATCGGACTCCGCACGTGTTATTTTCTTCAAGTGCCGATCGTACTTAGAAAATAATGGTGTTAACAAGGAGTCAAGCTGACGTCACTGAGCAAGCCGAACTACAGAGAATCGAAGGGGAACGAACAAGACTCAGCAGGGTTCCTCCGGCATCACCCTCGATGCCGGTGGGAGAGGAAGCTGCTGCCAGACCGGAAGCAGCGCCTGCCCTCGTCAACCAACGTACGAACATGGAACGTGAACGAGCAGCCTCGCCACAGCACTCGCAAAGAACGACGAACTCTACTTTGCAACTGCGACTGGCAGAACTGGAGGCAGCCGAGAAGCTTGCAGCAATCAAGCGAAAAGAACTGGAAATGGAAGCGGATCTCGTGAAGAAACGCCTGGCCGCGCAGATCGCAACCATCGAGGATGCGGGCAGCGTACGGGACGAGCCGTTACATTCGAACAGAGTTGAACATCGTCAGCGCGTCGATGACTGGCTGCAGGGTGCCGCCGCTGCTGAACGGGGGGAGCGCGATGACTCATTGCGCCCACATGAAACGGAGGAACGCCGTCGGTTACGCTTCGATACCGACCGCAGAGACCGATCGTTGACACCAACACCGGGCCGGTCTCGCAGCTACGGATCCCAGATAGCTGAAGCATTGGACCAGATGGCCAGACCGCAGCGACGATATAATTGTGATTTACCTCAGTTCAGTGGTGCGGTATGTGAATGGCTACCGTTCAAAGCAGCATATCGTGAATCGACTGAGATGTTTAAAATACCACCTGCAGAAAACGTGATGCGCTTGAGATCGGCGCTGGTCGGGGAGGCGCGGGAAGCCGTGTCCGCTCATCTATACGCGGATACCAACCCCGACACGATAATGGCCACGTTAGAACAAAGTTTCGGGTCACCAGAAGTATTAGTGGACAAGATAATCGAGGACTTACGAAAAATACCACGTTTGGGTGCGTCAGCCAAAGAACTGAACAGTTTAGCAGTGAAAGTGCAAAACGCGGTGTGTGTGTTGCAAGGACTTGATCGGCGTGGTTATATTTACAACCCGCAACTCACACGAGAGATAATGCTGAAGCTTACTCCGACAATCAAAAGCAAGTGGTACGACTACGCATATGCGAACAGTGACAGCAAGGACCCAGATTTTGTGACGTTGTCGCGATTTTTGATGCGTGAGGCCAACGTCGCGTTACGGTACGCATATGAAACCCCAGCATCGTATTCTACGACCACAAGAACCGAAGTAAAACCGAACGTGAATACGAACATAAGAAGAAAAGCGAGCGTCTACAGCACTGATAAGGATACCGATTGCGAACAGATTGACCGATGCTCGCGATGCAGTAAGCCACACGAACTGTCATTGTGTGCGGATTTTCGAGCGATGAAAATCGATGACCGGTGGAATCACGTAAAAGAAAAGGGACTCTGTTTCAAGTGCATACACAAAAAACACCATCGAGCGCAGTGTAGAGAAAAGCCGTGCGGAGTGAACAAGTGCCGCCGCCCTCACCATGCCCTGCTGCATCAAGATGACAAGACCATGTCGGCGACTACAGAACCAGCCGCGCGAACCGCGGAATCAAGCAGAACAAGCCACGAGGGTGACGTGTTATCAGTAACAACCACCTCCAATGTTACTGATAAACGCGGCGGAATACTACTGAAAGTGTGTCCTATCGTGGTGTCCGGTCCCAAAGGAGAGACGCGATCATACGCTCTGTTGGATGAAGGCGCGACTATAACCCTTATCGACAGTGAATTGGCAAAGAAAGTCGGCGCCGACGGACCCAGTCAACCCCTGCGTATGACCGGCGTGAATATGTCCCAGAACGAAGCTACGAGCAAGCTTGTGACTATTCGGCTACGTGGTGTGAGCGAGACGGCATCATACACCGTTAAAGCGCGCACAGTCAACGAATTAAGACTGCGAGAACAGACTGTACCGAACGCGCTACTACAATACCAACATCTGCGAGATCTCGAAGAGCAAGTGTGCTACGAACGAACACGCCCGCTCATACTCATCGGAAGTGACTACTGGGAGCTCATTGTTTCACGAGAGTTGCGCATTGGTGGCGCAAACCAGCCTGCAGCATCCCGAACGGAGTTGGGCTGGGTGATACATGGAACCGTCCCACGCAGTCTCATCTACAGCCACGAGAGCGTCTTGCACATATACACGCCCGATCGACGTATATGCGAGAGCGAGACGCACGATATGCGCCTACAAGAACTAGTAGAGCAGCATTTCAAGATCGAATCCTTGGGTGTCGCTCTCAAACCCCGAGTTAGCGACGCGGACGAACGAGCGGTGAAGACATTTAACGAGACAGTGAAGAAAGTCGACGGCGCGTATGAAGTGGGGCTACTATGGAAACAGCCGAACGTGACTATGCCACCGAGTTACGCCGCCGCCTTAAATCGTCTAAAAGGCATCGAAAAGAAGATGGACGCTGACACCGGTTTTGCGAAGGACTACGCCGCTCAGATCGGTAACCTGCTGAGCAAAGGATACGCCGTGCCGTGCGACGGGACCGAAGCACAAAGTCCCATCTGCTGGTATCTGCCACACTTTGCGGTTACCAACCCGAACAAACCGGGGAAGCGGCGCCTAGTATTTGACGCGGCGCATCGAAACAGTGGAGTGAGCCTTAATGATCGATTACTAGAAGGCCCTGATTTACTGCTGCCGCTGCCGGGAGTCATCTTCCGCTTCCGAGAGAGAGAAGTCGCTGTCACCGCCGATATTGAAGAAATGTTTTTGAGGGTGAAGATCCGTCCGGAAGACCAGCCTGCCCAGCAGTTTCTATGGAGAGGAAGCGACCGAACGAGCCCGCCGCGCGCCTACAAGATGACCAGTATGATCTTCGGCGCGGCCAGCTCACCCTTCCTCGCCCATAGCGTGCGCAATCACAACGCGCACGCGCACGCTCAGACACACCCGAGAGCGCTAGTGGCGATAACCAATAGTCACTACATGGACGACCTGGTCGACAGTTACGACGATGAAGAGGAAGCGCGGCGCACTATCAAAGAGCTACGAGAAGTGCACGCTAACGCCGGCTTCACATTGCGAGGCTGGAGTTCAAATAAACCAGGGGCATTGACCGACGTGCCCGATGATCTACGAGTGAACGAGCCTACGCGACTGGGGGGAGTCGCTAGCAACAAAATACTCGGATTATTTTGGAACGCGAGGAACGATGAGTTGGGATTCAACACTGCCATGCATCGAGTGCCAGACGACGTGCGCGCGCAGAACCGCGCGCCCACAAAGCGCGAAGCACTGAGCGCAGTAATGTCCCTTTATGATCCGCTCGGGTTGGTCAGTAACTACACCATCCGCGGAAAGATTATACTTCAAGACTTATGGAGAACGAACACAGGATGGGACGAATCAATCCCGCAGGAGAACGCCGATCGATTTGCTGTTTGGATAAGTCAGTTACAAGAAATAACGAGCCTACGACTACAACGGAGCTACGGTCTAGGACGAAGCACACCTTCCGACCATCACGAAAACGTAGAACTACATGTGATGTGTGACGCGAGCGAACAGGCCTTCGCTACGATAGCCTACTGGCGGATTATACGTCGTGATGACAAGATCGACGTATCACTTGTCGCAGCTAAAGCGAAAGTGGCGCCACGACGCACTCAGAGTATACCTCGACTCGAGTTGCAAGCGGCCGTTATCGGAGCGAGACTGGCGGACACAATCAAGCGAGAACATCGGATCAAGATAGCACGAGTCGTATACTGGACCGATTCGTCGACCGTGCTACAATGGATATACAACGACCAACGACGGTATACACCATTCGTCGCTCACCGACTCGGAGAGATCTCTGAACTGACCGACAAGAACGAGTGGAGATGGCTGCCGACGGAGCATAACGTCGCTGACGACGCGACCCGGCTGAGTGACACGTCAATCTCCGCCGACGACCGATGGTTCCGAGGGCCATCATTTCTACATGAAACAGAGGACAAGTGGCCGTCTCGGATAACCGACGAAGAAGAAGACAAGGAGGTCCTATTTACGACTGAACAGGAAGCATCTTTGTCAGAGTGTCTACCGAAGCCGACGAGATTCTCAAAGTACGAGAAGTTAGTACGCGCGACCGCATGCGTGCTAACATTTATTGATAAATGCCGTCGACGAGCAGCACGCGTCGAGTTAGAACATATCGAGCGCGCCGAACGATTGTTGCTGCGGCACGCGCAAGAAGAGAGCTTCAGTGCCGAGTTCCACAGTTTGAGAAACGCTCGCCCGCTATCAAAGTCGAGTCGTTTATACAAACTGGACCCGGTGATCGAGGATGGAGCATTGCGCGTGAGAGGTCGCATTGGAGCATCGAGCGCGCCCGCTGATCTAAAGCGCCCAATAATATTGGACGGGCGGCATCACGTGACTAGACTACTAGTGATGCGAGAACACTGCAACGCCGGTCACGCAAACAGGGAGCGCGTGACGAACGATTTGAGACAACGATACTGGATCATTCACCTGCGACCTACCGTACGAGCCGTGGAACACCGATGCAAGTTCTGTCACACAAGGAAGGCCAGACCGAACGAACCGACACGAGGGGACCTACCACGAGCCCGCTTGGACCCCTACCACCGACCATTTTCTAACTGCGGCATGGACTACTTCGGGCCTATGTTGGTGAAAGTAGGAAGAAGGAGAGAAAAGCGGTGGGGCGCGCTGTACACATGTCTCAGCACACGCGCCGTGCACTTGGAGATCGTGAATTCACTTACGAGCAGTTCAGCTATCATGGCTCTACGGCGGATGGCAGCACGGCGAGGATGGCCGTCACATATGTATTCAGACAACGCCACGACCTTTCGCGGGGCAGATCGGGAGCTGAGAGAGGCCTACGAGGAGTGGGCTCCCGTCTTGCGCGAGGAGGGGTTACTCCATCGGATGAAGTGGACCTACATACCTCCCGGAGCGCCCAGACACGGAGGAGCGTGGGAAAGACTAGTACGGTCTGTGAAAGCGGCGCTAGCAGTAACGTTGCGAGAACAAGTACCAACGGAGGAGGTACTACAAACACTGCTGACCGAAGCAGAACACTCTATCAACGGGAGGCCGTTGACGTACGTGAGTGTGAGTGACAGAGACCCTGAGGCACTCACTCCGAACCATTTCCTGCTGGGTTCGTCGAGCGGCCTGCCAACAACGGGCCCCTGCAAAATGGCGGACCTACGAACTTGGCGAGCGAGCCAGGCGCTTGCCGACTCTTTCTGGCAGCGCTGGCTGAAGGAATACTTGCCCACGCTGACGCCACGAGGAGCACCGAGTGACCACTCGAAGAACATGAAGATCGACGACGTGGTCGTCGTAGTCGATCGCACGCTACCGAGGAATATATGGCCGATGGGAATCGTGACGGCTACCTACCCTGGACCGGATGGTGGCGTGCGAGTCGTCGACATAAGAACGAAGAGCGGAACCTTCAGGCGTCCAACATACAAGCTCGCCGTCCTGGAAGCTGCAGAAGAAGGCTGCGCAAGCTACGCCGGGGGGAGAGTGTTGAGGACGCCGAGCCCTGAGCTACGGGAGGACGACCGCGGGACGCGGAACGAGGCACGGAGGGGGTGCGGGCGAGCCGGCGCGCGGCGCCGTGATTGGAGGACGCGATCGAAGTGTACCCTCGCACATGTGCGCTAGTTGCGGTAGAATAAGTTAGTTTAAATAAGCGTCCATAGAATTTGTATAGTCAGTCTGTTTTGTAACTTCGCACTGTAGACATCGACTTGGAATAAAACTACGAACGAAAAGAGAAGAACATTTTATTTATACAGTCCACTGCACAGGATTCATCGGATCGAGTCCTGAACAAATATTTTATTACATATAATTTAAATCCGTTTGCTAATAATCCGTTTACCTAAACTTTAGGTTAATTTAGACTAGCTACACCCAGCGGTTACATCCGTTCCATCCGTTGTCAACCAGCTTTTTCTTTTATCATGATAAAATGTCGTAAAGTAAGCCAGGTTCTAAGCTATTCTACATTTTTATTTAGTTTCACATGTCCCGGCGTCTGTCTGTCTGTAAATCAAATTACATTTTTATTTAGTTTCACATGTCCCGGCGTCTGTCTGTCTGTAAATCAAATTTTGAAAGTTCAATTTGACTCACACTTAAACGAAATTGTGTACTTTGAATTCGGTTGTCTGGCGGCATTACCTCGTTGAATACCAATGGCCAGCGTTTGCACCAGGAACAAGCCAGAACGCAAGTCACCGCAACTATAACCCTAATGCGTTCCCCTAACCCACGCACCAAACTCTTAGCATGTGCACCCCAATTACCCAGACTCTCCATCGCTATAGACACAAAGCATAGAAATTTATTGTCTCATACAAATTTCATCAAAATTGGTTTACTAGTTTCTTTTTTTAAATTCTTTTTTTTTTGATTTCACTAATAATACAATGTATAGGTACATTCATTTGCGGCGCCGTAACAGGGTATTGTACTTAGTTTGTAAGTTTGTAATAAAATAAAATAAATAAATAATTATTTTACAACATACTAGACCTAATATCACAACCTCACATGATCTATAATATTGTTAAGATCTTAAATATATTTTTATTATTTCACACTTATTAATGCAACAGAATGCATAATTTATACATTTATTATAGATTATTCTCGATATAACGCGAAACACAAGTTGACAAAGAATTATATTTTTATTTTTAACAAAACGTGACTTTAGATACCCAGATATTTCATTTGACACGTTGCACACGTGTGTATACATGCTGCACACGTGACAAGCCAGCAACAATTAATTTATTATAGACTTATTTTTTTCATATTTTTTTTAGGTTTCCGTACTAATAGCCTATTCTTGAAGCGTGTGTTTGTGTCTATCTGTCCTACAATGACCGCTGGATCTTTCGAAAAATAAGAGATACGAAAATTGTACTCTGCCGGATTTTTAATTTTAACGTGGTCAGTCACCATGGGCCATAAAAGCAGTGCCGTAAATAGAGCGGTGCCACCGGTACCCAGGCACAGGGCGTAGACTCTGGAGGGCGCAAGAATGGCCAGACCAGGGACAATTTTTTTTTCGGTTTGCTCCTGATAAGTTCCCGCTGCGCCCCTAGTGCTAACCAACGCCCCCCGTTATCATATTCCTATAATATCTAAAAAAAAAAACAAGGGTGCCGCAGTTATAGACGCTCGCCCAGGGCGCAGAAAAGGCTGTTTACGGCACTGCTTATAAGAAAGCTCAAGATCACGCAACGATCTATGGAGAGGGCTATACTCGGAAGCTCTTTTGTGAGTTCGAATCAGAAATGAAGATATCCGTGGACGTACGAAAGTCACCGAAAGTCGCAGTGATCAGGGCCTGCCAATTTCGGTGATTAAGCACATATAACTGATTGAAGGCGGTAAAAAAACTCGACGACAAAAGTCTGGCGCGCTTCAAGTAGCCCCAGATAAAACGTTTCTAGAAGGTATTCACATAAAGCTGGGTTGACCTTACTTATCAGAATAATTCACTCTGAGTTATGCAAATACAACCAGTCGAGAAACATGTGGGCTGATTTGATCTTGTTGGGCAAAATTATTGCTCACCGTTAAATATCTATAATTATGTCCCATGTTATCTACATATGAACAGGTTTTAACTATTGGAAGCATATGGTTTTCGCAATTGTTATTTATTGAAATCAAATAACTTTTACGACTTTGTCGGGAGTAAACATATGTATATATAAATTACATCTTCCTACCACCATAGACGATTGCTTGCAATATATGTCAATGAAATTGTCTTTTAGTACATGACACTTGGTTATACGAGTGGCAACAAGTGGGCCAAAGCAGTCGCTGAATGGTACCCGAGAAACTTTCGGCGACATCGGGACAGAATGAATGGTCAAATGACATCGCAAAGCACGTCAGATGGTAATAGATAAGACTCGCATAGGACCGGAAAGGATAGCGTTCATAGCGTGAACTACAAGAGGGTTATACGCAGCAGTGGATGGATAGAGATAGATAGTCTCTGAGCTAAACCGCGGACAGAAGGACATAACGAAAGTATACAGGTTCCTTGTTGACTACTGAACCCAACAAAAAGCAAAAGAGCTCTGTTACTTTTTCACGATCAAACGGCTGTGCCGAACGTTCTTAGAATTTAGTACAGACTTACAAAGATAGCTAAAGATCTGAAGACAGACATAGGCTATATTTCGTCTTCATTATCACTATTTTTACATCCTACGCGGGTGAACTGCAGGGTATAACAATAATTTTTAACCCCCGACCCAAAAAAGAGGGGTGTTATAAGTTTCACGTGTGTCTGTCTATGGCATCGTAGCTCTCAAACGAATGGACCGATTTTGATCTCGTTTTTATTTTTGTGTGAAATAAGATTTCATCTAGTGTTCTAAGCTATGTTTTATTGGGGTTTGTTAAGCTTTCTAAACTTATACTTGTATATAAGACCAGTAAGCTCAACTTCGAGTTCTGAATGCGACTCAAAATTGGTTCTTCTGTCTCGCTCTTTCTGCAATTGAGATGGCAAATCAAAAAATAAAATGAGCCTATTTGGTATTGAAATATGTACAATGGTACACGTACTGACGTTTCAAATACTACACTTTATGTGGTTTACGACAGACAGTTGTCTTGGAATAGAATAGAATAATTATTGTATTGTCATCGGTCTTCGATAAGTCTACAAAGTTTGAATAAAATGTGACCGTTCGAAGTGGATCAAAATCAAGTCCAAAGGAGTCAGTTACAAGCAAATAAACATGCATACATGTGAAGCTAATAAAAGCGCATGCGCTATTATTAGCTACATTTCGATACTTACAAGGGAAAAATATACATCGTAAAAATATTTAAAAACCTGTTTTAGCTTGTGCTAATGAAGTGAAGCTCTTTCTTATAGAACCGTATCATGTGGGTTATATGACACTTTACTTTAGTTTATACAGTATCAGGCAACTGATAACGCATCAAGAACAAGGTTTTCTTAAAAAAAAAACTTGTTTCTATAGGATTTTAGTATGAAGATCGAGATCCCAGTGTTTTAGCGAGTGGAAAACTGTCGGGCTAGCGTCTGCCGGACTCAGCTAGTGAATAATTAGCTGTGTTGTGATACCAGTCACATGGTCATTAGAACATTAGAAATAATTAGCTGTGTTGTGATACCGTTAGGATACCAGTCACAGGGTCATTAGAACATTAGAAATAATTAGCTGTGTTGTGATACCGTTAGGATACCAGTCACAGGGTCATTAGAACATTATAAATAATTAGTAGTGTTGTGATACCGTTAGGATACCAGTCACAGGGTCATTAGAACGCCCTCATACGGCATGCCATAGGTCAATGTCTTGGGCCTCAGGCTTTTCTAATGGCTGCTATAATCCCAATTATGAAATATCGTAAAAAAAATAATCAAATTATTTTTATTCTAAATTTCACTCCATCCCATGGTTGCCTGGAAGAGATCACTTTTAGCGATAAGACACACGCGTTGTTACACTAGTTTAATTTTCTTTATTTGTACTTTGTTAATTTTAAGGTGTATACAGCAAAGAGCCTATCTATCTATTGAATATCAATTTCCGATTAAAAAATATATTTTAATAGGCAATTTATCAAAATCCCGAAAGCTCATTTGACAATTCATCTGATAATCGAATCTTTGTTATACGAATGTTTCTGTGTATACTGAACAGAAACCTTTTTTTTTTACGTGAGGAAATACATTTACGCATACGCCATCTGCCCCGGGGGGAGGGGCGGGTTATATCGAGCTCGACACCAGAGCGGTGCCCCTACCAACTAAAACCTCACGGTGTTCCCCTTTTAGCGCTCACGGGCAGACAGTGCGCACTCTCCCAGACTCTTCCACGGCCTGGCCACAACTGAACAGCAACCTAATATCTGTTCGCAAAACCTTTATAAATGACAAATAAATAAAATATATTTCCAAAGTTACAAAAATAATATGATCCATATGCATATTATGCATATTAAATTTCGGCAATGGGGTTAAATCAGGTTTAAGCAATATCAATAATAGAAACTATTATACCTACTCAATACAATAAAACAGAAGCCTAGAATGTAACCTAATAGTCATATGTAATTTATTCATAAATTCTCAGAATCGCACAAAGCTCAAGTGGCTCCCTATCCGTCCGCCGGGATACCAACCGATACCAAGGATAATATCCTCTTTCAACCTTCTTCTCCTCCATACTTAAGTTCTCGTTTCATTTATGTTTGTGACACTCATTCTAATAACCTTAGGTCGTCGACAAATTTCTCTCTGTCAACACCAACTCACACAAGCTCCCATGTTTTATGGTTCTTCGTTCTCCATGCGTGCTGTTGCTCTCTGGAATGACCTTCCGATGGCCATCAGGCGTGTGCAGAGCGTGGATTCGTTTAGGGCTCAGGTCAGGAATCATTATCTCTCTAGACTATATGAATAATATATGCTCATTCACAATTATTACTATCGTACCTATATAATATGTATGTAAGTTTATGTATAAGCCCATATATATGTTTATATATAGTATCTGTGTACACAATATTTGTATTTAGTATATTTTAAGAAATATTTATGTATGCTTAGGTTTTTTACTATAGTATTTATACAAGCACCACCGCCCAATCACTATATATAAATCTCTTACATCATAAGGGTGTCTGGAAGAGATCGCTGTTAGCGATAAGACCGCCCTTTGTGCCATTGTTTTATAAGTGTTTTTTTTTGTTTTTTTTATTCTTTTTGTGGTGTCAATAAAGTGTTATCGATTGATTGATAAAATGTCAAATTACACGTCAACAATGGTTCTGGTAAATGAAACTTATGGCTAGCAAACTTATGGAATCAGAAACTCGTATCTAGTAAAACATCTGAAATCAGACATATCTTTGAAACAGATTTGGTCAAGTTAGATTTAAACAAATATATTTCGGATCAGATTACCTTTGCTAAAATATCCTACGCCTTATGTGGCATACAACTAAAACAAGCGGGCGTTCCGCCTGATGGTGTGTATATCACGTATACTATAACAGTAGTTAATTATGTAAATGCCTCAGTATAGTAATTTATAGATTCGATTGTCTTTCATTGTTGTACGTAAATATTTATCGCAGAACTTAATCATCATCCTCTCAGCCATAAGGAGTCCACTGCTAGACATAGGCCTCCCCCATAGATTTCCAAAAAGTCCCATTGGAAGTAGCTTGCATCCAGCGTCTTTCCGCCACTTGTAAGGTCATCTGTCCATCTCGTGGCTGGTCTTCCTACGCTGCGCTTGCCGGTGCGTGGTCTCCACTCGAGAACTTCACACCCATCGCACCCATCGGCCATCAGTTCTACGACCTATGTGCCCTGCCCACTGCCACTTCAACTTGCTAATCCGCTGTGCTATGTCGATAACTTTTGCACATCTACAGATCTCTTCATTTCCGATTCGATCTCGTAGAGACTCCGAGCATAGCCCTCTCCACAGCTCGTTGCGTGACCTTGAGCTTCCTTATAAGGCCCATAGTTAGGGACCATCGGCCGCGTTACGTAAATTTGACGTGGGTGCACTTACAATGAAAATTAGACTGTGGCGTCTTAAACTTAAAGGCTAATTTTCATTGTCAATGCGCGTCACGTTCCGTAACGCGGCCGGTGGTCTTACGGAATAAGGGCCCTGGTCGTAAATTTTCGACTAGAGGCACTGAGGTATATCAGATGAAAAGACGCTTTTGACAATAGCACCGACTATTGTCAACCAATGATCCTCGGTACACTCATGATCACTCATCGCTCCGCGAGCGCTATGCGTTAGCGGCGTGTCGTGTCGGTGCTATTGTCAAGGCTATGTCTTCGGTACACTCACCGATCCGCGAGCGCAGCGTGTTGGCGGCGTGTCGGTGCGAATGTCGCTCTGCGAGTGTCAACGCAGTGTCACCGTTAGCGTCCAGTATCGATAGGGAAGCCCCTGCCGCCAGCAGTGTCTGAATGTTTTCCACATGACCTCGCTCTGCTGCAATGTGTAGTGCCGTCTGGAACAAACATAACTCTCATAATATACCAGACAATAATGAAAAATATGCTGAAACTGGAAACTAACCTACATTAACATTTACAGAATGAACTAAATTATTTTATAAGGGAATGGTAAAAAAATGTATATAATCAGGTACTCAAATAATTGAAAAAAATATACAAAATTCTTTGATATGAAGAAACAGCATATTTAATCATACAGGTATATATAAAAGCACTGAAAATGCCTCTATTTAAAAAAAAAGAAGTTTATATAGTATTTACCAATATACGATAATAACACTACTAGGTAACATTATTTATAACTGGTATATCTGATTTATATCTACCGCTATATTCTAAAACAACTTCTCATAAATAATAGTTGCACAAAATGTACACAACCTTCCTTGATCCCAAGTATAGAAAGACTATTGACGTAATTCAGGTCTTTCATGTGAGAGTGACATCTCAGGTTACAGGATAACACCGAAAATGACAGTTTATACTTGTAATATTTCAGGCATTTAATTTTGTTTCTGGAGTAATAATTGAATACCTTAGTGATACCATATATTATCAACTACCAAATTATTAGGCAGAAATATATTTCAATTTTCTGTTTATAGGGAAGCACTAAAAATTATTCTTTATATATATTACAGTACCTAAGAACATAAGCTTTTAAATGAAGTATATAAAACTGTGCATTAAATTTCTTGTGAATAAAGTAACAATATTGACCTCTCCTTTAATTTGTTTGAAAAAAAATCCATACCTTGCCTCCCGTAGCGTCATTCGACCTGGCGTCAACATCCACTCCCGCCTGACAGAGCGCCTGCAGACATCGCGAGCGCTCCGCCAGCGCCGCCGCGTGGAGCGCCGTGCGCTGCGCCGCGTCTCGCGCCTCCGCACTGGCGCCAGACAATAACAGCTCCTGGAGTAACTCCAGGTTGTCCCATAGGGCCGCCTGACATAACTTTACCATCAGTAAGGGACTTAAGAGTCAGTAGTTCAACCATCACCTGTCTTGCTTGCATATACCAACATTTTTGAAGATATAAAATATATGAAATATATATATGTATATGAATGGACATATAAAAAATCGTTGTTTAGTGCACTAGAAAGCAACATCACAAATTTCAACAAAAATTTCAAGTTGATCCAATTTAATTTTTATACATAAAAATCATCTTTAGAAATTATTAACAAAAAATTACTTTTATCAATGAAAATTAACTTGGATAAACATGAAATTTATGTCGAACAATATAATCTAGATCTAACAAAAAATAAACAAAACTAATGTTAACATACAAAGTACTCAAATTGTTTTTAATTTAATTTAATTAATTTAATAAGCTTCGACACTCAAATTGTTTTTAAGCTAAGACGACTACTCTAACAATACTTATGTCAAATTTGAAATACTTAAACAGATATAGGTACTACTTAACTCTTTTGCCTTTTCAAAAATAAAAAGCTCCACTAAATATAATAGAATTTGGTGTAGAGATATGTAAAGCTCTATGAAGGACATGTATATTTCACATGGCTAGTAACCATTCCTACATGTTTTTGACAATCTTTTCCTAACGTTTTGGTGCTAAAATACATAAGCGTCATCTTTACTGATTCTTAGTAAGAAGAATGTATCAAAAGGCTAAGAAATAAAGGGAATTAAACTAGGTCCAACTATGTTTTGAATTTCTTATAAACTATGACAAGTGTAGGTGTTAGTTATCTCTGAATACGCAAGTGGGATACATAAATTGCTTGTGAAAGTATCTACGGCCGGCGCCTGGCCTCGATATAAGCCGCGCATGTGCAATATGAGGGAGTTCTATGCATTTCAGAGTCAAATACTACACTCCACAAAAGTACGGAATACGAATGTACCTGGTGCAGTAGGCGCCCTTGGAAATTGTCTTCATCCGGGGATATGTCCATTCCAATGAGTTATGGTCGAAAAACTAGCGCAAAACACACATCTCCGGTCCAAACAACCGCTCGACCGTTGCGAAACTGTTCGATGCGTTATAACACAGATCCAGGGCAACTTTTCACTAAAACAACTATTAAAACACTGAATTGTAATATATAAAGATATTTACATTCTTCTAAGTGTAAGATAGTATTTAGTTTGAAAGAAAATGAGAAAATCAAAACTAAAAACCTATCGATTGTTTTGCCATGACAGCTGATTAGTTTGGATCAGCTGTCACCTGCTGTCTGCAATTGACAGTAATAAACTTGACTTTGGCAGTTCTTCTTCTTTTTTGTATTGGACCCGCGTTAAAGCATTTGCCAGTGTCAAGTATTAGCATTTTTTCAAGTTTCTTGAATAAAACAAGTTATAAATGTTCTAGTCACAATCTAAGTCACGTATACAGTCAATTTATAAGTCGAGTCCTGCTTCAGTAAAGTGGCGGCGACTTTACTAGAAGCTTCTATGTAGTTTTGCCGACAACGTAAAATCACACGTTTTACTGCTTTATTTCACTTGCCCACACTCACGCACTTTATCGAACACTTAATGAATAAAATACCACCATTTTTATAGCATTAATGTTCAAAATAACACAAGTTTAGGAAAATAAAACAAAACAACATGTTACTAAGACGTTCCCGCCAAAAAAAACAACTTTGGCAGTTAAAAATCTCAATTATGGGAATAAAGCTATCTATTCTCGCCTATCACATTTAAAACGAGCAGATTTTGTCTGTTTAAAACGAGCAGATTTTGGCTGTTGTTTTTGTTATTAATTTCCATTATAACAAAATATTCGTCTCATCCTCAGAGAAATCAGAGTAGTTATTGGTCTCATCGCCAAATAAATATCGACAAAAACACATTTTTTTGTAACATTGGCGGGGATTTTTTGAATTAACGCAATTGATACTTGTTACTTAAGCAATTGAAACATTTAGATCTTGCTTGTCTAATTAGATTTATTACTCTTAAGATACAAATTGTAACCTAAAAAAGTGATGGATTTTAACGTAAAGTCCTATTTTGTCCCCATTGTGTTGTTTTAATAATAATAGGAAAGCGTGTATACCCAGAGCACTCAGGGTCACTAAAAAGCTTCTTCTTCGGGTGGCGTCGTGTGGCGGGTCGCCCTCTCCCTTCAAATATGGTCGAGGAGAGTGATGGCGGGCACATGCGTCAACTCGTGAACGGGTGCTGCTTACGTGAGCTGGAATGCTCGGTGTATACACATATGCATATCAGTTAGGTCTAAATTAGAATTTTGTCTTCCTCTTGCATAACTTTAAAACAATATTTACAAATGCATATATTAGTATATAAAAGGCACGGACCCCGAAGTCTGTAGATAATTTTGTTAAAAAATAATTTAAAAAAAAACAACGGGTTGCACTCCGGGAGTTCTGGAGGAAGTGAAAACTAAAAAATAAAATAGCAAAAAGACTGACTCGTGAAGGATTTGAACCTCCGCCCTCCGATTGACAAATTGAAATTTATATCGGTGCTATAACCTATTGAGCTAACGAGTCCTACGTGCATGTGACGAAAATAAGTATTCGGCGCAACGAAATGACGTCATGCTAGAAGGGCAAACTGGTGCATACAATAATGAACTTTAAATGCAGCACGTTAGAATGTTTCTGACTGTCCGTCTTACGATCTGACGCGAGTTTAATTTTTTTTACCCATCCCAAAAACGCACAACGCCGCTAAAGAAGTTTTCACTTCAAAAAACTTATAGTCGTCTTTCAATTAAATCCCTCATTGTTTAGATTCTACAGTATAGTACGGTGTTTCTAGTCATATTTTTGCTTTGCCGTACACCTTATGAAATTATTTTTAGGCATACAATGAAATATTAACGCCCTTGGGCTTAAATGTCAAACTTTAGACCCACTTTACATGACATAAAAAGGAACATTATTGGGCAGGTGGTGTGAAAATAAAGTAAAACACTTGCTATTTCAAATACTTTATTGCAGTAGTGTTGCGTCACACCGAGCGAGGCGAGGGTCGCATCAACTCACATCACATTACAAAAGTGTAAGCGTTTTTAAAATGCATAATATTCGTTGATATTGGTTTATTACAAAAACTCTGGACGTCTATTATTTTTAAGTTCAAGTTAGGTATATTATAATAATTTGTTACTGAAAATAAATTGATTGATTCAGTTTAGCTATATTATTAATAAGCTTCTGCATTACACACAGATATGTTGCTTTCTTTCTGCTAATGCATTACATATTAATTTAATATAACGCTGGCTCTTGGAATTTAAGTAGCAAAATATATATCTACTGACGATATCATTATGATACTTAAAATGGCATGAACTATCAAAAAAAAAAAGTTGATATCCTTTAGTTATGTTCGGCTAATTCAACAGAATATTTCACACATTAATAATTATATTGGCTATTATAATATTGCGTTAGCTAATTAATTTCTCCACAATAGATTTTATACATATTGATGTAAATATTTATTTTTGAATATAATATTATATAATGCTATCTAGCATTACATAATATTATTTAGTGTCTATAACTCTCAATACTAAAAATTTGTTTTACAAAATCTCTTAAATTAAGTAGGTTCCTTTAACTTTCAATAATCATTTTACATGTAAGGGGCCATCCATTAATCAAATGAGAATTGGAGATGTATACCTATCAAAGATGGGAAGAAGTATTTTGTTACATGTATACCTTTCTTCCCTGATATAATAACATGCTTATATGACTTTAAAAAATGGTACTAAAATTGAGAATATACGTACAAATTAGTGCATCAAAACTTAATAGAATGAAACACGGGAATGAGAATTAAATATGAGAAAAATAGCACCCACGTGATTATTGGATGACATGTAATTAAATAAATTGATATATAGTAAATCACTTAAGCACTGAACATTATAAGCTCTATTTATCAATAGCCGTTAATCTTTGAAAACGTTTATAGAGAAAAATTGTAAAATACAAGCTTTATTTCTGAAAAAAACGAATGTTCTTTTTGATTGTAAGTATAGGCGCACCTTTAATATATTTCAGAATCAGTACCTTGCTCGCTCTCCTTCTCATCACATATACCATACGTGCCCGAAACGTACCAATTTGAAATATAAGTAAGAAAACGTATATAAATCACATTACTTTTTTAATTTACACATGAACAATAGCAATATAGCAACTACTTCTTCTGAATTAGGAAGAATACTAGATATACAGGGAATTATTTTAACTGTTGTAAAAAAATGTTTTACTGTCTAATTTTTTTTTTAATAATTCACACTAAAATAAAAATATTTGCAACAAAAAAATCATGGGATAAAACGGGCACAATCCAGAGCACACCAAAATACACCACTACCGACACACTACTGTTTACACTTCATTTTATTAATAAATATATTTAACTGTTATATAGAAAAGTTATTGCAAATGGCACCACTCATGGGCGCCGGACAACGCGTGCTCTAATCACAAACGTTAAACTTTTTATTAAATTTTTGATGCGGTCTACTTTTGCAATCACAACAGACACAAGGCAAATCTCTTGGAAATAATACTGTGAGTATACTAAATTCAGTAATGAGTCTCTATTTATATGTATCTTATCCATATCTTATATTACCCTTTTCCCATAGGTATACTTTTGAGTAAAGATGATACTTCTTTCGAAAGTCAAAACAAAATTGTTAAACATAAATAATAAATATGAGTCTACGCTCAAAGTTACATTCTAAGCAGAGACCCGAATAAAATCACTTCGGCCGCGAACGTAACTATAGTTTCATGACTAGTTTCGAACGAAACAAAATTATTCTTGGTACGAACACTTCGGCCGCGTACGTAACTAGTTTCGAACGAAACATAATTATTCTTCGTAGGATACTAGTGTCGATCGGAGAACTTAATTACTATCTTTCCACAATTTGGGATAAAATTGGGACAAATTCGAATAATCGACTCATTTGATAAAGCGGTGAAAGTATACCAATTATTGTTACTCTTTCAGCTATTATAGCTCAACAAATATAGCAAAAGTAAACCGCATCTTCACGCTACACACATTCGACACTATTCAATAAAATATAATGTCATGCAAAAATACTTTCTTAGAACCCTATGTATGTATATAATTATACAATACATACAACCGCTATGTACACGCGCTACCTCTACGGACACTGTGTATACAAGCTGCAAAGCTGCGACACTTCGTACCGTGCGACCAATATCAATTTACAGTTACTGGAGAGTCACTGTCACATTTCCTAGAAAACACGGTAGTTTCAAATGAAAAATGTTAGTACCCTCACTTGATAAATTCTTCAAATTAGTCTCATGGTATACGCTTGATCAACCACAAATCTTCCCCGTACGTATACTTGGACAAATGCTAATATTTTGGCAAATAGGTTGAGAAACCATGTACACAATGTTAAAAAAGCACATCAACACATGGCTTGCATTATTCATTGCTTGCATTTCTGTTACGCTGACATGAGCCGTTGAAGTCAGTTACGCCTTGCAAATAAAATCATCTTGGTGACGCACAGTAACTAAGCTATTGTATGATGCAACCTGCGTACTGCTTTATGACCTTATATTTATAACTGCTCTATAAATATAAATACTCTACGTATATACACGCAACAAACATGGCAGCGTAGAAAGTAATCTAACCTAAGATTTGAATAGTATACATTTGATTAGAATTTAATATTGATTTTAGCGGTAGGTACTATTTACAGTATCATTGCACTCGATAAGGACGTCACAATTGACACTTATGTATGAAATCTATAAAAAATGATAATCTTTAAATATGTTTTATACAAGGCAGGTCAGTATTTATTATTTATAATAACGCGCTACTAGCGTGCATACAACAAATCAGCGCATGAACAGCGAGCTTTATCACTTGACTCAACGTGCTAAATAATGACAAGGATTCGGTAACACAGGTGGCGCGAAAATAAAAAAAACACTATCGGTGTTAAAAATAAGGCGCAGGACATCTTATGTAATCATTTAATTAAATACCGTTTTATCCATACCGTTTTCTATTTTCTAATGAAATTATCAACAATTAATTAATAAATTAACAATTAAGCAATAAATAAATAAATAAATTAACAATAAAGCAATAAATAAATAAATTAACTATTAAGTAATTATGTTGAATATATAAGAGGAAATAGCATTTTAGATACTATACAAAGTTATCCATGGTTACTTTCACTAAAAAATGATAAAAAAATAAAGAGATAAGTAAAAAAATATATAGAGGAAACAATGAAAAATAAAATCCAAAAAATGAAACCATAATACGTTTATTTTTAAGAATAATGTTACAAATTAAGTGTTGAAAAGAAAAAAATACATAATTGAGCAACTATAATATACAAAGAATTAATTAACTTGCATTAGTAGATTTTATAAACGACACGTCGATTTAGTACAACAATAGATACGAAACAAAACTTAGTTTAGACAGAAGTAAAAATAATTCAGCAAATAACCAAAAAAACAGTGAATAAACAAACGAATAATACAAATTCAAGGCGCAAAATGTAAAACTAGAGAAGCCCTTAACCACAGCACGGGGACCATTATCTTAAAGCTGGTTTTTAATTAATATATTATATACAGGATGTACTGTAATAAGTGGTTATAATTATGTTACCGTAAGTCTCAGAGTTTTTGAGTGAACGCAAATAAAAAATTTTTATTAAATATAATAAACTTTAACGTTTGGGTGTCAAATAATATAAACTTTAGCTAGAATACTTAACACTCATATAAAGCTTAAAAAATATTTAAATAAGACCCAACGATCAAGATTATATTTAAGTTTCTATGCTCATTTTTAGGTTTCGCGCTCTGTCGCAAAATTAATATCGTTGATAGCTCCATATAAATCTCAGTATGACATGATTATCTATTCGTTTTTCCAATTATTTTTTTGTATCTTCTCCAACAAATTGTCATTTATAAAAAAAAAAACAAAATCATTACACTTACAACATATTTTTTACGCCTAATAATACAGGAATCTACTTAATACAGCGCATCCTGTACCTATACATTTAATGTAAAAAGTCTTCAGATCACTAAAGTCACAACAAAATATTGCAGACAGTGTCAAACAGAAGTAAGTTTATCACAAACAAGTATAAATATTTTAACTAGAAGGCTAGTTAGCATTACTTGTAGGAGGATGTTGTCATTTATTCAGTAAAAATGTGACTTCACTTCAAATAAATACCGGAAAATAGCCACGCGTCAAGACCATTGTAGGTACATATTTTCGAAAATAAGATCTACCATTGGGCCAAGGTTACTCGAGAACACCTTCACACAAAATTGCTAACCCCGTCTTAGTAAGTTAAAATATTCATATTTCTTATCATATCACTTCTGTGTAACCTTGTATGATGAATTGCCTAATAATACCTATACATCCACCAGTCCCCGAGGCTGCGTCCTAACGATGAGAAATGCATGTTAGCCACTCTAAACAAAACTAAATAAACAATTAACATATTTATCTACCATTATACTAAAATATAATATACAAGTACGCGGGGGGCGGGGGACGTAGGGACACGCACACATACACGATACTGTAGATATAAAACACATACTAAGCGGGATAAGTATAAAGTTGATTTATTTCTAAAATCTTTGGATCAGGGTAGATTATTACGAAATGAATTTACCGAGTTATGAATTCTGTTAAAACCAGAAGTTCCAGTCCAGCCTGTAATCAGGCAAATTCATCGTCAATATATATAACGTTTTAATGTACGCTCTCGAGTATCACGGCGATAGTGTACAACCGACATTATTGAAGGTACAATGTGAGATGTCACGTCCCCGCTCTCTCCCTCCGCATCGTACGCACTAAGTAACAGGACGGCGTCGCGTGACGTCAACAACAGCAATGTTGCTCAACAAAGTTGCTAATAATTCTGTGTATTTGATTTTTGACTGTTTTAAAGAGTATGATGGCATCGTTTCTCTGATATTACACAATATTGTAACATCGTAAAAAGCAAGAAAGTACGATTTTAAATATTATAATAAGTAATAGATCAGAATGTCATAGCAAAATACTCGTAGTAATATAAAACACACATTTTTAAATAAATGTATTGGTAAAATTGACAAAGCGTTGCTGTTATGTTTTGTCTGTCTCAGATTTTGTTTAACCTAAATTTTGCAAAAATTAACTGTAACATTGCATCATACCCTTATTATGCAATTGGCAATATTGTACTGTCAGTGCAGGTAGCAACATTGCACCACGCCACGCAATGCCGTCGTCGGAAGCTATCATTCATGGCACAGGCTCCATCCGAAACACGCATTTGAACCAGACTTTTTTTTATAAAGGAATTCTGATCTCATAACTCAAGAGGGCTAAAATAGCTTAAAAGTCGCCAATGTAATGTAGGTATTCGCTTGAAAGAAAACGAGTTAGTTAATATGTCCGCTAGTTCAAAGCGAGATCGGACGGAGCGCATAATAAAAACAGTTATTGCATTTCTATCGACGCGAAATCAAAAACATTAACACAACGGCAAGCCTATCATGATGTTCGGGATTGCTGATTGCGTTTCGCTCACGCGCATGGTGCGAGTAAACGTGTGAGCCGGACGGCGCACTCGTTCCAATATCCAAGACGTGATAGGCTCACGGATTTGGCATTCGCTTGTTAAGTTGGTACAAACCAAATCTGTAAGTTATGAATGCTTAATTTTCCGCACAAGACTTGTAGCTCATTCCTATTGAGTACCCTTAGCAAAATTCCGAATACTCCTCGAAACAGATAAAAAAAGTTTTTTTCTCTTTTAAACGCGGAGAATAGAAGATACTTGAAATATGCATTTAGTCCTCCAGAGATAATAGAATAGATCTGAGTGCTAAAGCTAGTAAAGCAAGACCTTAAATTTTATTATTTAAGGTCTTGCTTTACTAGGTTTAGCATTTTTTTTTATCGCGAATGGAAACAGCGACACATGGTTAATTTAAACAATTAAATTAATGAATTTTGTTATTTTTTTTATAAGCAACAAATTCCGAAACTTCAAAACCGATAAAAACCTTTCACAAATCGAAAGCTGTATTATCTCTACGCCACCCTATGTGTACTCATGTTTTGTTTGAAGTGCAGGCCAAGCCAAGAGCTACTATACTATGTATACTCGAAATCTTGCTAATAGTCCTCAATTAAAGTCTACATTACTTTAAATACCTCACAATTCAAACAACAATGACGACCAATTAGATTAATTAGAGGTGACCAATTAGAGCTCGTAATTTAGAAAATGAGAACTCTAATTGGTTGGTCACCAGGTCGCGATTGTTATTTACATTATAAGACATGTGAGTAAACACACACTTTACGTACGGCGATATGATGCCGTTAATCCAGAATAATAATAAAATCTATTCACTTTGGATAATTTATAAAACTAACAAAAGTATTTAATTTTATATGTAAGGTATTATTTGTTTTCGATAACATCACAGGTAAACGATATGACGAACAAACTATTCTGTATTGCAAAGTTTTATATATATTTATTTAGGATGTTTTTCCACCAGACAAAAATGTATAAAGCTACAATCTCAAACATGTTTGCATTTTAGTTCATTACGCTGTTATTTCTGTAAGTAACTAAATAAAAATTTTGTCATAACTGTATTGAAAAAAAAAAACTCAACACACGAACGACATTTTCGTACTTGTATAATTCATAACAATTTTCTACCAAATGTTTATCTTGATTCAATATTCACCTCAAAAATTAACGATTACTTTAAACATGTTTGAGAAGTAAAAGTTTTGACCATTGTTGGTAGAAAAGCACCTTAAATGTATAATTAAAATAGACGCTCAATGCACGGGCGAATATCATGATCGTAACCGTACCGAAACATGCACAAATATAGTTTGTATGAATTAGCATGAGACAACGCCCACTAGACCACTAGACCGGCACCGACCAAAACCGTAGTGGACACCACGGACCGGCAACGAATAGATATCGATATGTTGTCGACACGTTCTAGTGGGCGGAGAAGCGCCGTGCATTATCTGATACGTTCATAGCATGGTCATGGTAAGGTACGTAGCAGTGAGCGTCCACCTTTACACTTCCATTCTAAAGCAGAGTTTTCACTAGCATTAACTTTTTTATGTTATTGCACAATAAAACTCTCAACATTTTGAAATTCATGTAACAATTTTGGAATGCAACCTTCCACCACCTCAGAATCATCTAGTATTGTGTAATGCAGTTTTTATTGTTACATTAAATGTCATAAAAACGTTAAATTTTTACTGTATTTTTACTAGTACAAACTGAACTTTAGAATACCTTCTTCTATTGCCGGATACGATTTCATTGCAAATTCTATTTGTAAAACAAGACGCACTGTGGAGCATACAGACACTGTAACACGACACGTGTAATGTAACATGCTATGTAACATTTGTGCGTGTTCGTTACACACTTTCACGTTTTTAAGTAGGCACTAGAACATCCTGATGTAAAATAGAAATTAAGTAAACTTTTAAGGTTAGCGATAACAAGGTACTGAGGCAGCTGGAAAATTAACACCGGAACTCCTCCATAGCCTGTCGAGCATGGCCTCATTTTACTAGTCCTTGTGAACACTTATATTATTAAAAGCTTGTTCTAATTATTTTTTTAACAGATTGTAATTTATATTGTATATTTTTCTGTAATTAAAATTGTGTAACGTCAGGAAAGTATTGCTCGCATCACATTACACGTTACATTATATTCCGTCGAGAACATTACAAGCAAAGGCAACACAAACACATTCAAATAACGAATTAACCATACGCGGGGCGGTACCAACGACTAATACATGACTATCTTATATGTTGCAAAGTAGAGACGCTATGTGTGACGTAGTAGAATTGCTACTATCACATATTATGTTTCGAAGCATAATGTTAACCATAGCAGGAAGAGTATACTCCTACAAACTTATCTATTCCGGTGAGGAAAAATGGTACTAACTTCGTCATATGGAAACATCGGTCAAACTAGCGGTTTTAATATCACAAAAAAACGATTCTGGCGCCGCCAACATGGGTTACGGAAAACTTTGATGAGAATCCAAATGTGCATCATACGTATATTATACTAGAAGTAGAAGAGTTAGTAGGTAGTAAGAAGATATGCAGAATATAATTAAATTTAACATTGAAACATTCAGAGAAATAATTTTATTCAGCCTCTAAACTTCCGAACTTTAAATATTTTTTTAACGAGTTGGTACATGTCCCTTTCCCACGAAACGAATATTAGTATGTAATTTTGTATGGTGGCGTGAGATATATCTCACGGTAAATAAGACAAACATGAAGTCATAATGTCATGTTTCACAATGGCTCCATTGGAAGAACCTGCCTAACATGAAATTGAAACGCTGATGAAAATGACACAACTCACAAAGGATTGACATTAAATGAAAATACTTCTAACTCCTCTCTTTTTTATGATAAAATAATAAGAACCATGCACATTTCTCTCATATGATAGTAGTAAACCAGGGTAACTTCCAAGTATGCAAATTAGTTTTCAGAATATTTTAGTGATATTTTTAACAAGATAATAAAAATAACCGTTAACACCGCCCGCGTGAACAAACACAACAAAACGACCGAAAAGGGAAAAAAATAAACTGGCCCTACTCATCCTAACTAACATTACACACACATACAGACACGCATTATATTTACACGCACGCACACTAAACTAACTTAAGAGTAGTATTTGTTATATTTAAGACGAGATACTTGTGATCGAAGGTAACTTATCGGGCGTTCGGCGAACGCTCGCAAGCAATCGCGGCAGTGTCACAAGCAACCAAAAATATAGTGATTAATATTTATTTAATTACTGAAATACGGTAGCTGTGAAGTTATTAGAAAACCACTTAAATAAAGTTTAAAAAAACGTAAAAGCCTTTACGGCATTTCAAATACGTTTACGTATTTACTCTGCTTTTTTTGTTATCTTTAAGGCCACCATTGTGATCTATATAATTCCGTAGTTAGATAAATAAGGAACTTTATTTAGCATTATTTAAAGCGCGTGCTCGCGAGCGTTCGGCCGCGCAATCTGTCGCTTCCTTTACAATATTGGATTAAGCCGTGGTTTCATTCGCCGCGTGTTGTTCTGAGCGAACGTTCGCTGTCAACAGTATAACGTCGACTTAGATATGTACTTTCTTACCTCATACCTATAAAGATGCAAGAATATGTACTTATACATTATTAAAATACAGGACAAAGTGGCAACTTAAAAATAGAATTTGATAATTTAAAAATATATATATACAAATACACCGGGTATTTTAGGATATACATAAAACTAGGACAAGTTATTTGCATTGAAAAGGAACATTCGCTCGAACTGCGCGCTCAGTGAAACATGGTTCCACATTTTCCATAAAAAGTAGGAAACATGTCAAAGACAAATAAAATATAATGCGATTAAAAAGAATAGGACTTGTTTATCGCCACGTTGTGAATTAACTTCATTGGCATTGTACGTGGTTATAGGATCTGGGCTGGAAGTCTCGACTTTTCGTATGGGCCGAACTCGGTTGATAAGTTAATTCATACAGGCAGTATGGACAGTCAGGTTAGTACAGAGTAAGTATCAATTTCTCTCTAAATGCATTCCATATATAATATGGAATGCATTTGGAGATTTCATAATAATTGAATTGAATGATTTGTCATATTATAGACAAACATAAGCCGATAACACTGCAATAAATCGACACTAACTTACCTTGCACTAACCCGGCTATGTCGATACTGCCTGTATGAATCAACTTATCAACCGAGTTCAGTCAAGTTGAGACTTCCAACTCTGATGAAATAAATGACTTTACTATGTCTGTATTAAGCTACCACTGTGTTAACCAAACACGTTCTTTTTGGTAAACATCTCTTTTTAACGCCTTTTCCCCACGGGGAACACATTTTCGCCGATATAAGACTTTCATTGCCCAACATATTTTAGTAATACTTATTTTTTGCCAATGCTTGTTAAATTCATGACTATGTAATTATAGTCTTAATTTACGAATGCATTTTTGCCCGTCTAACTCCAATAATTACTGTATTTTTGCTAAGATTGGACAGATTTGTCACAGAAATCACAGCTCATTGGCGTGCCAGTTTAAAATGTTCTTTGCGAGATTCCTGAAAATATGTCACATATTTTGACAAGTGGATTCATTAATTTTCATTCCACGAACACTCGCATCTGCTTACAACGTCAAATTAACGATTATCAAATATGGTTCCAGTCACGTAAAAACAAACCAGCGTTATTTTTACGTGACGGGAACTATATGGATGTGTATAATTTGACAACCTCCAGCCCAAACAGTCCAATGGTAGCAACCGAGGTCATTGTTTTTACCCCATATGTTATAGGAAAGATCTTGACTGTCGATCTTTAAAGTCATATATATTTAAAAATTTAAATGAGTATCATTTATTTTATTTTTTACTGCAATCTCAGTGCTTCTTATTTTAGAATTATTTAGAATCAGTATTCTTATTTTAACTTGTTACATCTTTAATATTATTTCCCATTGTCCCATTACACAGACATTGACAGAGTAGAGTCAAGACCTTGAGACTTATCCATGTTATTGGGTCTAATTTACTCATTTACTAAAACATACTTTAAATTGATAGGACTAAAATACACGCCGATCTTTCCCAACCGCGAAAGTAGCAAAAATTGGCACAAATTTTAATTACTATCAATTTAGTTAAGTATTATGAAAATATAAGTTTCAGTTTCAAGAAATGAGCATAATAGTCGTAAACACATAGCGCGAGTTGGTGCGAAATGAAATACTCCTTCCTTTACTCCTTTCAAGGCTGCCGGCAAATAGTTTCAATTAATCTGATTTTCAAGATCAATTATGGAAATAATAGGTATGAAGACACGCTAGAAGTGGCACTTCGGTACGAACTACTAATATATAATATTCTCTGATGCTTGTATCCGTAATCCATATGTCCTTATATCACAATATATCTATAGAAGACATTAATACAATTCGAAACTCCATATGCTTCCTGTTTCGATATCGTTTCTTCCTGTTTGGTAATGTAACGTGTGTCCGTCTGTATACTCGTACACAGTGTAGTTGCCCGAGTGGGTGCAGGTGCGGCTGCGAGTCATTCAGAGTTGTTGAAGTATTCTGATGCGTTACCGCGGCAGATTGGACACGTGCGATTCGACTGGAAACATTATAAATGGTTAAAGAGTAATTCAATTAGAATAAGATACTAATAACTTGTAGAGGCTTAGCTCAGGGAGACCCCTTCCTCCTCTTTTGTTTAATTACTACAAAAAAATATTTTTTGAATTATGCAAATACATATCATCAAACTGACAATTTTGTATCATTTTCCGTATCTAGAAAACCTGTTAGTTACAAGTATAAGTGGTGAATTCTACCTAAAACGACATAAAATATCATCTGGCAATTGCTGACAAAGCGTAGTTCCATGAATTTGGGAAGTTTGTAATAAGCTTTATACTGTCGAAAAATAAATGATGGTGGTAAAATTGGTTTATTTATAACTATTACTATTCTAACTGATATTATAAAACAAAGTATTTGTTACATTCATGGTCGTTTGACTATATCATAGCGATTAGCCAAACGGCTAAATTGATCGCTATGAAATTTGGTACAGAGATAGGCTAGACCCTGGGCACGGACATAGGCTACATTTTATCATCATCATCATCACCATTTTTCATCACTATGCGAGTAAAACTGCTACTTAATAATATTACAATATACAAGGCTACTGTTGTGCCTAAAAATCCTTATTTTTGTTTTTCATTTGGGCCTAGTAACGATATACATATTCTAACTCACCCGGAGCCACTTGTCGACACATTTAGCATGGAATTCGTGAGCGCATGGCAGCACGCGCAGTGACTGTCGCGCCTCGAACTCACACATGCACACCACACATAACGACTGTTCACCTGGACACACACACAAATAAACTATAAGGCGTGAACAAACACCTCAGCAGAATAGATGACTATAAAAAGTAATGGTTTTATCCAAATCCAATATCACGGGAAGATTTATGTAGATTTTAAAATGGCCCAAGTGCATGTCACGCCACGCTCAATGTAGGGTTTCGTAGTTGCACATCATAATTTATGTGAACTTAAAACAGGGTCTTCTGTTTGGTACTATTACTATGCCGTGATAGTTTTCCTTTTAATTTCATCATATATGTATGCTACTAGAATTATTTTTTTCATATCTTCAAAGTCAATCGTATAGCCGTATTGTTTGACTCTAACAAAAACTATCTCTTCAAAGTTTAATATTTCGCAAACGAATCTCTAAGAAGAAGTGGAGAAAGGTTTAGAAGTGCATTAATTGACCAATCACAATGTTTAAAATCTCCGCGGGAAAAATATCGAGCATTGTGAGTGGTCAATTCATACACCGATCCGCTTCAGTGACCTTGTATCAGCCACAACAACGGCTGCAAATAGAAAATCTCGTGAAAAAGACGTCTAACCCTGGTGCGTCTGCTCGCAGTACTTGTAGCTGGGCAGCAGGTCGATCTCATGGCGCGCGAGCCCCCGCGGCTTCGCTTCGCCGAGCCTCTCCGCCAGCGAGAGGAGCGCTTCGTAGTTCTCCGTCTCGGGAGAGTCGCCGCCCTCGGAGCGCGCCTCGCCGCCGTACGGAGACAGGGGGAACATTGCCAACAGGTTCAGGAACACCTGCACAATAATCTTATATTATTTACACTTGTTATCGAAGATAGGTAAAATTACTTGAATAGGCAATATGCATGAATTTTATTACATAGGAATAATAGTATTAATTGATAACACACTAAAATATAATACATTACGAAAAAAAAAACAATCGGTCAAAAAGCTTCCTAGATATAAACATTTAAAGATTTAGGGGAGGGATGTTCTGTTCTATCCCTCTCTCGCGAAACAACAGTTTGTATTAAATTTGTACGGCGAACGCGAACCATGACGTCATGATTCGCTATGGTGTGCTCTTTGTCTAACATGAAATGAAAATGCTTGTAACTTTCTTATATTTGAAGGTATTTTATTTTTATTTTTGTGAAATGGATTTATTTGTGGTTATATTTTTATGACCAAATAAAAATAAATCATGTATATTCCCTATTTGTTTTTTGAATCCCTTTAGTGCAACAGTGAGTGTAGATATTGAATCCCAAGTGTAAGCAAAAGCAAAGCGAGTGAAGTGAGTGAAGTGAGCAAAGCGAGGGATTTAAGACAAGAAACCGAAATGTAACGAGGGATCGCCCAAGACCAATACACCTTCATCCGGGGCGTGACGCATTCTACTTTTCACACCTACTGCGAGATAACAGAAACTAATAAATAGTTGGAATCAATATATATTTATTTATTTTATCCGAATTGGACGCTTTGATTGCAAGTTTTATCGATCCAACTTCTAAATTGTGGGAAACATTACATGAATGGATTTTCTCGATAGTTGTTCCTATATGTCATACGTATAAATAAGTCTCTTCTAGGTAATAGCACTCCATCATAGAACGCAACAATATTAAAAAACAGGCGAGTTAGGCTAGGTTCACACGGCGTTACACTGAACGTTTCTTTGCGGTATAAGTCTTATCGGGTATATAACGGAGCGTACATTGTGCATAGAATTTATACTGCAAATAAGACGTCCGCGGCCAAGCACTTGTGAACGGTTCTATGTACACTATATGCGTCACTAATATGAGACGTATAAATAAATATTTGTGGACATTTCACACAACGCCATCTAGCCCAAACTAAGCAAAGCTTGTACTATGGAACTAGATGGCTGATAGAATACATATATACTTTTTTTTTGTAAATATATACATATGATACATAGAAACACCCAGACACAGAACAAACATCCATGCTCATCACACAAATGTTTGCCCTGGGTGGGGATTGAACCCACGACCTTTCAGTTCAGCAGGTAGACGTAAACACACTACCAACTGAGCCACAAGGCCAGTCAAAATATAAAGTATACTTAGTCTGTCTTATTTCCGCAAGTGTGATTTCGTATCAACGAGAAGTTGACAGAATATTCTGAGCGTTAATCAAAGAGTAACGTTTTTCAGCAAAACCGTTTAGCGAGTGTGTGGTAAGGTACCTGGTATGTGGGCGGCGGCGGCAGAGAGAGGGGCGGCGCAACCGCGAGCGCAGCCGACACGTGCGCGCCCAGCGCTGCACCCACCAGACCACCGCTCTACAAACGAACATCATTTCATACAAAGGATTTAATGTACGACCATTTTACATGGCCATGTCATTGAACCCTATAATTATAGATTAAAATTATAACAACCGAAAGCTAATTATTATTTATTTATATAATTACGGCGAAGTTACATTGAAACCAGCGCCCAAAGGATTTTCAAAATTGGTCCACAATTTAAAGAGAAATCAGTGAACATACAAGCTTGCATACATGCAGTCGAACATAGAACATCCTCCTTTTTTAAAGTCTGTTAATATATTATTTTGCCACTTAAACGTCAACAAAACTTGGGAACGAGACGAGCCAAATTAACGCTATCAGACGGAATGAGACCGCCAACAAATAAAATGTGTGCCAGTATTTTGCACGTCATACACTTGCTAAATGACATCTCGTCAACATAATTACAGTTTAAAAAACTGACAAAACCGACTTCAAAATACGCAATTCGTTTACTTGAAGCACATTTCTTCAGTTATTCTGTTATAAAAACAAAAGTACTGAACCGATTTTGATAAAATGTCTATGGGACCACCTCTGGGGTATTATTTACCAAAAAAAAATGTCATCAAAAACAATTCATAATTGGCGGAGTAATAGCTGAACAAACATACCAAAAAAAACAGTCGAATTGAGATCCTCCTTCTTTTTCGAAGTCGGTTAAAATATACATAAAAGATCCCAAATGAATGTAAGGTAAGGGGCGTGCAGTTGTGCGCGTGTGTGCGTTACCTGCGTGTGTATGTGATGTATGGGATGGTGTGGCCAGCGAGGCGCGTGCGCGTGCCGCACGTAGGGGCGCGCGCGGGACCCGCCGCCGCCAGCGCCCACTCCCGCGCTACCTACGCCTACGCCCACGCCCACACCGCTGCGACGCTACAACACACGCGCAAATTCATCATGAAACTCTACAACTAAACTCTAAACATACACGCACAATGACAAACCCAGTCATTGTATAGTTTTTAATTAAACTCGAGAAAATCGGTGAATTACCGCCTATTTCACATTGAAATGCCAAAAAAATTGTATAAAGAGCTGATTGAAATTTGGTACAGAGATCGTTGAGAACTTGGACACGGACATAGGCTATTTATAAGTCATCATCAGAGTTTTTTATCATTTTGCGTGTGATCCCGCGGGGAGCACCTACTAGTCTATAATATCAGCAGCTACCCTACGAGCAATTGCGTATTGCACAGAAATGGGTTTTTTTACCGCCATCTCTGTTTCCTGAGAACTACAATCTTGGAATTTTCAAGGCTAGAGTGAATAGATCGTTGATCTTCTAGATCAACGAGCTCCATCCTCGGCCACACCATCACTTAACATCAGGCGAGTTGGTGGTCAATCGTAGATCTATCTTGCGTAAAAAAATCAACTTGCTGTAGTTTGTGTGCATTAATGTGTAGCGTGTGTGTATACTCACGTGATGGTGTGTGAGAGCATGACGCGCATGGTGAGGCGCCATCAGCTCTATGGGAGCCCCGCGTGCCTGCAACACATGACATGTTACATTCTCTGCGCTTTAAGAAAGCGCTCAACACGCGCAGCTATCTCTCTCGCGCATCACAACAGTTTTAAACATATACAATCAATGAGTAGGGGTATTAAAAGTGAGAGATGAATTTGTTTATTTTGATAGGAGAAATATAAAAAAAAAGTTTTCTTTGATATCTTTTAAATTGTGGTGTACCTGAGGAGTAGGAAAATATTTTTTTTTTTACTACTCCGTTCCCAGTATAAGTGCTATCTGAATAAAACTTTATTTATATATTTCTCTTATCTAAATAAACAAATTCATTTCTTACTTTTCTAATATCCCTAACCAATGATTTTATATGCTCAAAAACGTTGTGATGCACGAGAGAGATAGCTGAGCGCGTTGAACTCCACCTTAATATCAAGGAAGACGCCATCTTGTCTCAAGCAGCCGGGGTTTAGCCAGTACGTTATCTATCAACCAGTTTTTATATTACCAGTATTCAGGACCA
Source organism: Lycia hirtaria (assembly GCA_947563715.1). Classification (NCBI taxonomy): domain Eukaryota; kingdom Metazoa; phylum Arthropoda; class Insecta; order Lepidoptera; family Geometridae; genus Lycia; species Lycia hirtaria. Next base: position 8,648,350 of record OX387387.1, on the reverse strand, counting down.
ATGCTTTTATAGAAATATCTATTATTGAGAACAATTGCAAGAAAGAGATGATTTGAGGTCATGCAAGCCAGATTCGGCTCGTAACCGCCGTATCTCGAAAGTAAGGTCGGTTTCATAACGCCCCAAATATATAATACGTGGGCTACATATCCAAAGTGTGTTTCAGTGGAAGTGAAATCCAGTCGCAGAGAGATTTAATTCTGATTCAAACATGTATTCACTCAGAAAATGGATTCAAGTGAAGTGTCGAAAATAGCAATGTTATAGTGACCCATTATATTGGGTTAACGATTTCTGTAAATCTATTTAGTAATTTTACAGTGAGAAGGCAATCTAAAAGAGTGTCGATCAACTGTGTCAAAGATGATATGTGTGTTATGAGTGTGAATTGAGATTAGTATCGAAAAATAACCATGTTATTCCTACTGACATTGGCGTATCCAGTGATACTTGGTCCAGTGATACAGAGATCTCTGTATACTTAGATGGGTAACTCAAAATTCTGGGCTGGGCCACAGACCATTTGGGCCTGGCCTACCCGGCCCGCCGTTATGCCTACGCCCGCCTACCGACCCCACCTATTGGGATAAGGGCAAGGATATGACGACAACCTGGCAAGGCAGGGACTTATTATCGTAAAGAGCACTATACCTCTGTATGAAGAAGAAGCGGCGCGTGGTGTAGGTCAGGCGGAGCGAGCGGCGACAGCGCACCTTCGTGTCCGCCGCCCACTAAGTCCAGCCGCCCGCCCTCGCCTCGCTGATAAATAAATTGAAGTTCATACCATCATCAGACAAGAATCCATATTAAAAGAAAACAAAATACCCGACTGCAGAAGAGCTATTTTAATTTAATTATACATTTTTATTTAATGGTGCCTTCAGAATTGGTCACAATATTAACATAGGTACAAAATCCAGATTTTAGTAAAGCAGTTCTGCGGATAAATTTTTTTTCGAAGTTCATTTGTTTTGTTCCAACCTAATTTTCACTACATCATATAGAGCTAGCTCAGATCACTCACTCCGCTCACAGATATCACTGACAAAGAAAAAGCGTCATGGTTTCAGGGCTTATTCTAGGTAAGCGCGATCCATTCACAAAGTCCCACAACATCAGTTAAGTTGGCGGTCAAGCGCAAGCCTATAAAGAAAGAGTTATTAAAAAAGGTTGACGACTTTTTTTATATTTGTTCTATTTACACAGTAATTTTTATTACAAGTAATAATTGAAAGATTATCGTGATTTACTCGTACATACCTGCGAGGCGGGTATGTAATGGTGCGGGGGTGAGGCGAAGGCAGCACGGGGCGGGGGCGCAGGCGCGAACCCGCCGTGATACTGCAGCCCCGCATACACTGACCCCATCTACACACACATACATACCTCACTACAGAGATGAGAGGGACGCTACACTTGAGTAGAGGCAGGGGAGTATGTTATTTTTAATATTTTACGTTTACTCAACGAAAAGCAAGATTCTAAGGTGTTCGCGATTATTACTTACTCATTGAAATGAAACAAATTTTAACGAATCTATAGCGTATATTTTATATAATTTTATGAATATGCGTTTCAAACACTTTGCGGCGTCCGTGAGACTAGATGACAGTTGTAAAATATACACGATAGATCTGTCAAAATTTGTTACATATCAAAAACCAAGATTGTTCGAGAGGGATATAAAATCCGAACCTTCATACCTGTCTTACATTGACGGCCTTACCGAAGTTTATTTTACATTGAACCATGTAGGAAAAGTATGAAGGGCAATGTTGTGTGTTAGAACTTTATAATTTTGTTTCTTCAAACAACAGTAAGCTTTAAAACGAGTTATTATAAATGTTTTCAGATATTTTTTATACACGAGAAGTTTTTACGACCTATTATATTATTTTTTAAAGAACATAACATACTCCGCTGCTTCCACTCGTGTGTTTACTTATTGAGATCAAATATGACACTTATTTCGTTTCGAGAATAGCTTTATTTCCTATTTTAAAGCTGATACATCGAATAATTACCCATTTACTGACCACAACTGATGATAATTATAAAATACAGTTGCATTAAGACCCCAGGGTGGGCACTGCAGCTGTCTTGCTCGCCCGTGACTACATTTTACTATATATAAAATCAATGATTATTTTGTAACATTTTCATAAATATGTGAAAAGCCACAATAAAGAGTGTTACCAAAACATTCACAAAAAATATTTTGATTTATAAAAAAAAAGCCTCAAAAAAACTGTGGATCAATTGCGTGAATATTGCGTTACATGAGTAAGAAAGGAGCTGTAGGCATCTATCTATATTTATATTGCCCTTATACAAATATTTATAATATGTATTTTAAGCGCCTACATTTATAATTTGCATTTACTATATTTACCATTACACACATATATATAATTATAACATTATATTATTGTGTGTAATGGTAAATATGGTAAATGCAAATTATAAATGTAGGCGCTTAAAATACTATAAATATTTGTATAAGGGCAATATAAATATAGATAGATGCCTACAGAGTGAATTGATTACATATGACGCATCATTCGTATTGTGAACAAACATCTGGAGAAAACATACATATGTTTTCTCCAGATGTTACATATGTGTTCTCCATACTGCTCCGATCCCACCTTAGGCCCAGTTCACACGGCATTGTTCCACACGTTTTTTGCAGTATACATCTTATCGAATAAATAGTGGCGCATACAATGTACATAGAACCATTCACACTTCGTTTGTACTGCAAAAAAACGTAAACGTTCATACGTTTAAACGAATACTCAACGGACTTGTCAAGCAAACCGAATGAACTGTAACGTATTCGGTTTGCAGTGGCGCATAGTATAGCTCTGGCTCGTTCACACGTCACGATGTTCGTACGTTTTCTAATCGAATAAAATATATAGGTGACAACTGTGTGAAGACTGCAGCTATTCGTTTTTTACACGAATGAAAATCTACCGTGTGAACACCCGGGTGATTGTACGTTAAAAAACGAATACAAATAAAACGTGCGGTACAATGCCGTGTGAACTGGACCTTAGTGGGATACTGATCGGAAGATGTACATAATTAAACATACTATGTTGTTTTTTATATTAAATTTTTTATTCAGCCATTTATTTCGGTCAATGTAACATATCAAAATAAAAATATCCTTAATACTCTGTAATAATATTCTCAGGAGGCTGATATTCGCTAATCGCTATTACAGGTACATTCATTATGTTTTTTACCTATGAAAAAGGTGCAAGCGAGACAGCTGCGTTATCCATCCCGCCGCCTTAAGTTTTTGTTTACTGGTAGCAATTCGTTCAGTTTAACATTATTTTTGCCTGTGTTAGATATTTTTTTTATATCTGTGTGATATTTGATCTCCGCGTGTTTATATTAAGTTTATAAAATAAACCAAGTACCAGGGTAAAATGAACAGCAAGTATTAATTGTTGAGCGTACAGTTCGTATATAGCGTTATTTTCTCGTCCTAGAATTTTTATAATGGTAATATCAAATTGAATAAAAATTTATTTACCAATAAAAAAAAAAGTATGATGCGATTGAAATAAGAATAGGTCTACCATGACGTCAGATTGTAATGGAATGAACTGTGTATTAAGAAACACGTAATTGTTAGGTAATTAGTACGATTACGGTACCACTTTTTACAATTACAATTACTTTTTTGTTTACGTTTACAAAGACTCAGGTACGGCACAGTACCTGAATCAAATAAGCCGAGAGCCACATTTCATACGCATTGTAGGAAACTTTAATTCAATATTACCATCAAATAAATTAAAATACTATATAGATAGCGTTGGACTAGAGGGCTTAAATTATAAGTACATTTGATAAAATATATTTGTACATACGATATAATGATGAAGATAACATAGGTATACACATAGGCCAGATGAAAAACTATTTGGAAAAATAATTAGCATAAAAGGGTACGTATACCCTCTAGGTAGGCATGTGACCAAAATTGGTTATGGTGCAGTAGGTCGGGTGTGGCACGCCGCCCGCATTTGGTTTTTGGCGCGCGTTTTTTTTTTGCATTTATTATAATATCAATCGATGTCCTATCCTGTTCTAACTTATATTATTGTCTCATGGCATGTACAAGGTTGCCATACAAATAAAATCCAATGGATGCTTTCATATATATATTTTTATTATTATGGCAACAAAGACACAACTAATGGCCGCCATTAGTTGTCATGTCCGACTTGGGTTTGGCGGGAATTTATGTCTATTTTAAATATTTATTGCAAATTAACTGATAAGGTTTTTAGAATGTTTTTGTAGTGCATTTCACTGTTTATAAGAATGTATAAAACTATTTTGAAACAAAGGAACCCATTTTGCTCAACTACGTAATACTTGACCCGAAGTCTCTTTGTCTCTCTCATTAATCATCATCATCATCAACCCAAAAGGAGTTTTTTTTTATGGTCTCGAAACATAAAAACTATAAACACTCGTAATAGCTAAATCGTCGTGTAAGCAAAGCTAGTGAACTGAACTATTTAAATAAACAAAAGATAACGAGCCACTTGACTCTTTAAGTTCTCAGTTGAAATCGGTAACATGACCCTATTTTTTGCTCGCGCCGCAGGCGGTCCGCTTTAATGGGACGCGTATTTGTAAATACCATTGAGTTATAAAAATGTATGGAGGAGGTATTCTGTTTTTTTTATTTATGTATATTGATGTCTTTTAATGTAAATAAAACAATACTATGTTGGAAAAATGGTTTATATTTTTAAATTTATTTATTTTGTAAAAGGTTGCGAAAAAAAATCGCATCCTCAACTTTAAGCCTAGATAGGTGATACTTTATTTAATTAAAAGACATATACGTTTGATATCAGTTAGCTTTATTCAGTAGGATTACAGTGATATTAATTTTATATATAGTTTTCATACAAATTTTAGGAGAAATCTAGGTTTTAATAGAGCGCGGCAAAAAACAAAAAAATCGCGGGGGGCGGGGCCAGAGGGGGGCACGTGACCTTTCACCCCCGCCTGCGAAGAGGGTATAGGCTGTCTTATAAATAAATAGCATTTCACTCTGACAGTCACCGGGTAAAGATATTATCTCCGTCGTCTGTCACTTTCATTGAGACACGAGAGTGATAGAGACAGAAAGTATATCTATCGCACAAGAATTAGGTCGCAGGTAGTGCTAATGATGAATAAATCTTAACAACATATAGTGTGTAATACATACATAAATATTATAAACGTGACTACAAAATAATAAGGCATAATTTAGAACGAGAAAATGTAAAATGCAGCTTTGTGTTCGCGTCAAGTGTTAATATCCCCTCCCTTCCCCGCGACGGACACAGTCACGTGCTCAACATAGTGTGTTATCAGTCCACATTAACAAGAGCATCTCCAGGAAACAGCCAAGTTCTAATATGAAAGCGACCAGCCAAATATTTCTCTTGTAATTCCAATATCTACTGAGTAACAAAGCTTGAGTTGCTAGCGGCAAAATTGTAAATAAACAGTGTGGCGCGACCGTCGTGAGTCGCGCGGCGCGGGGTAGAAGAACGCGCGCGTCTGCGGCGTCGGGCACCGGCGACGCACTACACGACCCTGGACGGCCGCGCGTCGTACACGTAGAAACACGGAACACATTCACAGGGTTTCGAAAAGTGTGTGAAAAATCGAGGCATGCGGTACACGAACAGTAAAATGTGGGGTTAGTCGACTAATCAAAATATTTGGGGGGTCGCTATCGACCGGACGCTAAGCGGACTCTTTAGTGACTACGTAGGAAATGATTTTAGTAAAGAGCCCGTGAGTTCTATAGATGTACGGAGAGTAGACCTCGCGCGTTACTTATGTACAGAAACGTATGGAGTCGAGTGTGGCATGCGGTCGCCGAGCACCGACGCCATGAGATCACGTGGTACGGATGCGCTCTTCGCTTACTTCCATGCGAGCCTACGCCTCCACGTGAGTATGAACGAACGTCACCAGTGTTATATGAATTATGGCGTCGGTGCTTCAGCAAACATTGTTAAAACCCTTGTGTGTGTTTTTATTGAAACAAATGTAAAAATCAAAATAGAGTCGGTCCGGAAAGTGTAAGAATGAATAAAACATCGACAACTGAATGGTATTAGAATGTGGAGGGCGGACGCGGCGCTCGGCCGAGCTGTCCGACGTTATATCGCTTTAAACGTGATCGGGAACCAATCAGCGTGAAGCTGCACATCACACGCGCACTGATTGGGCGCCGATGACGCCACTAGACTTGGCCGTGCGCGCGCTACCTCCACGCGTACCTAATGTCATCAAGCACTGTGCACTCTCTATGTATTACATGTCACGTGACGCACACTCTATGCAGCCTACCGCCACCTCGCTAGTCACACTGCGTCTAGCGGTCAGCTCTCACCGCCTCGGGACCTCCACGCAAACCAATGTCAACTTTATAACAGGGGAGTAAGGTTTGCGACGAGTTCCTGGTCGCATTCACACGGGCCAAGCCGTCCAGTCGCTAACATGACAGGTGCTCAAAGTAGCGGATGTGTCAGAACAAGTCACAGAGACGAACTAAGCGTGAACAGTCTTGCGGATCTCACTGAGCTATCCTACGTCACCGTACAAACTTACGGGTAAGTACTTGTGAATACATTGAAACCGGTAGAAGTGAGATGTGACAGTGCCGAATCAGTGAGAACGCAGGGGGTTAGTCACCGCTCCCGTACACTAGTTAAAATAATTAAAGTGTTTACAATTCGGACGCTGCTTCAACAATTACAAGAGTTTAAATCTAACAATATTCACGTGTGAGAGTGGTTTACTTGCGGTTGCAGCAACGTCCGGTACATAACAGAGTATAAATATAAACATAATTAATATTACAAAAGGAACGAGCGTAGAATGCTATTAAGTCGGCTAAGTCGGCGCAAGCGACACAGTCGCGCCGCCGTCGTCCCGCGGGCATGCATGTCGGCGTTTACTTCACTTGCGTCGTCCTGGCGAGGATGCCTTTAAACAACACTAATCCCGTCCTAATTAGTCTCTATCATGACTGTAACCTATCGAGTGCCTTAAAATTGTGTGGGCGTTATAAAATTCCGAGCGTAGCATGGTTACCCAAATACAAATATTTACTGGTAACTCCACAGTTACAGGTCGACAATAAACGTGAATACAGTAAAATAAAATGTCAACTAATTGATAATACAAATAAATTAATAATTTCTTATCTAATGATAAGAATAACAAAATATTATTGAAATATTAGGTTATTATTGAAACATTATAAATTTCGCGCAATCGAGCAAAAATATAAAATCAAATTCAAAATTAATATCGTCGAAGCATTAATATTTGTACTAAGATTTCTGGTAATTCATTGAAGACATCATTGTCGTAGAAGAGATGCTCGATGGGCCAAGTTTTCAGCCTAATTGGAAATTTTGAAGGAAGGATACTATCTAATACCTTTAAATGAGCAATTCTTGTATATATATAATCTGAATCTCGTAAACAACTTTCAACGATTTTAATGAAATTTGGTTTGTAAGTAGATTAGGGGACGATAAATCGATCTTGCTAGGTTTAATTTTCAGTGAACCCGGGTTCGCTCGTATTTTCAGTCATAAGAAATCCGAGTGGAGCTCGGTCGCCCAGGTACTATTTAAAAAGGATTAAGCGGTTTCGTAGCATATACGGGATGAATATTTCATTTGAAAAGGTCTCCTCGCTAGGACGACTCCCCAACTAAAATCGGTAACATCGATACAATGTAGTCGTCAAACTATGAACAAATCGTAAGCACTGGTGATGGGTTGCTGCTTTAATAAACTCCAGGCGTGTCGTACACGGAGGTTAGCTTACACTTGTGAGAACAATCGATGCTGTTAAGCTACGAGAACGGAAGCCAACATTGTCATTCTAACAAGGGTTGCATCGGTGTCATGTTGTATAAATTAAATTTAATATTTTTGTACAGAAAATGTAAGTTAATCTTCTTTAATCTGATTTGCAGAGATAACAATATCTATCTTATAATGCATGACCAGTGTCGACCTCTTATTTACAAATATTAGATCTCCGTTCCGTTCATTGTTCACTCATTCAAAAGCTCGTAATTCCGAATCGTTTATCGGTCTTATTCCGTTCATTGCTCATACATTATAAGACAGTAAATTGTGACTTACACTTAGTATTTGCTCTTATAGCTTCTTACTTCTTTATTTTACGGTTTTTACAGCTACATTTAGTAATAAAGTATTTTGTTCCTAATGTAATACGACTTGTTGATTGTTAAAAATTGGTCACGGCACCGATGCAACTATAATATCAACAAATAAAGGAGAAAACCATCATAATGAAGAAAGAGCGAGTACTGAATGCAAACGCAGGAGCTCAACAGATGCCGCCGACTAAGCGGCGTGTCGCACTTCACACGCCCGTCAAACTATTTACTGATACACATCCAAAAACCACCAAAATATTAATAAATCTCAAATATTAAAATATTAACAAATGTCAAATATTAACGCTAACAATCACAAAATCCAAAGGAACTGAAGCAAAGGAGGCGAGCTGTCGGAATTGCGAGATAAAGGTATTGCAGTGACTTCTATATTCATTACAAGCTTTCAAATAAATATTCATGGTGTGAATACATCCGCTAATAAAATATAACGGGTGAGATTCCTCTACTCCGGGACTCGTGATCACTGCATGCGTACCCAATAGGAAAACAAGGGTTTACTGGTCGGAATCTACGAACACAAACAATATTACATCGACAGCCGTGTACCAACGCTACACAATCGAACTGAACGGTCCACCCGACAAGTTAGAATAAGCGATCGTATCCAGCCAAACAAATCAGAGTATTAATTACAAGTATTTAGTACAAAAATAGCGGTTATGGTGCGCCTGTGGAGTAAACATGGCGCTAGAACAAGCGTCGTTCGCCGTGTGCGACACTCGGACGACTTGCTGGTATCGGGCATGCACGAGAGCCTAAACTGATGGCTAGTCTACACGGACACCGTGCGGGTTGCACGACCCGACTGGTGAATGTACAAGCTTGAATGATGTACTAGTTGCGTAGATCGTGTTAAGCGATTAGTGACGGACGAAGCCGTAGAGACCCAAAGCCGGACGACCACTCGGGAGCTATACAAACATGACAAAGCGAACCTTCCCTTACAAGCGAGCCGCCGCGCCGCCCGCACTTCGCAACATACCAGCAATAGCCAACTGACTTATCACATCTGCACCCTCGGAATCGGGGTACTGAACCACAAGAAGGTTTCGTACTCATATTTGCGAACTCTGAAGCCTGCGATCAAAGCGACAGAGATAGAGCGCTTGCGCATTACAACATTTTTAAACATAAAATAAATGAATGGGAATATTAAATTAGTGAGATTTTCTTTATTTAAATAGAACAAAAAAAAAAGTTTTATTCAGGTATCGTTTATTTTGGCGACGGAGTTTTGAAAAAAAAAGACGTGTGGCAATCGGAGACTGCCGCGGTAAAGCTATTGCATAATAGCTTTACGCGCGGTGTGTTAGGTTATTTTCGTTACGGAATTTCTGGATTCGGTCTCCACGCTCAAGGCCCGCGATAGAAGCTTTGCAATAGCTTAAAAAAATTACATATTTGGAACTCCTAAGCCCAGTTAAAAGATATCGAACAAAATGTTTAATATCTAATGATATAAACAAAATTATCTTTCATTTTTATAATATTAGTGATTTTATATGTTTAAAAATGTTGTGCTCCGCGAGACAGATAGCTGCGCATTTAAGCACGGCCGTAACTATGAAACCAAACACGCATCGAATTTATTAGTTTCATGTATAGGTTTAGGTGTAGGTTCGGTATTAAGCAGTTTTTGTTTGCGGTTCGGTATTAAGCGATTTTGTTAATATAGAGGGAATATAAATCAGGACGTCCACTCATAGTAAACTATTATCTTAATACAGATGTAAAGAATGTGATCGGTATGTGTACGAGTGGCGGGCGAGTACGGCGGCACAGTACCGTCCTAAGGTGGAGTAGGGCGGGAGCGCGGGGGCGGGTACCTGGTAACGCAGCGGCAGCGGCGGCAGTACAGCGGCGGGCGGCGCCCACAGCTCGGCCGCTACCGGCGTGCCCACGGGCCCCACCTGCGCGGGCGCCGCTTGTATACACAGCGTGGGACGACACACACACACGCATCTCCACTCACACATATCGCTCATACGTTACACTTATCATACAATACACTGATCACACATGTGAGGTATTTATAAAACGTATTAACATTGATTGGTGTATTTAAAAGGAGAGGTCAAAAATAGTACTTTATACCGAAGAAATTATTCGCACAAATATATATACCTCATTTAAAAGCTTATGTTCTCAAGTACTTAAATATATTAAAAATAAAAAAAAATATTTAGCACCTCCCTTTAAATAGAAAATTGAAATATATTTCTGCCTAATGATTTTAATACATGGTAACATTAAGTTAAGAAATCATTTCTATAAAAAAATAATGAAATGTCATAAGTAATAAAAGTATAAACTATCATTGTCAGTGTCATTCAGTAACCTTCTGTCGCTCTCAGATGAAAGATCATGTTCCGAATTACGTCAACAATATTTTTATATTAAGGATTGAGGAATGGTTGTGTGTAACAATTACCATCAGAGTTACCAGTTATATATAAGCTACCTAGTGTGGTTATTATAGTATATTCGTAATATTATTCAAACTTAATTTGAAATGGAGGCATGTTCAGTGCTTTTATATATGCCAGTATGTTTAGAATACGAGTATAATGTTGTTTCTTCGCGTCCAAGAATTATTTAGCGTATATTTTCCAATTATTTTAGTACCAGCTTTCATAAATTTTTTGACCTCTCCATTAATAATAAAATTAAAAAGATTAGCCACAACAATGTTTTTACGTCAGAAACAGTTTAAATGAAATCCTAGCTCGCAAATTTTTATAAATTGTCGTCCCACACTGTACTACAAATAACTTACAATTAACTTATATTTAACATATTACAATATCATCTTAAAAACTAATATAGTAGATAAGTAGACTACATACTGTTTAATCCGCATACTTGAAAAGCATGTTTTTTAAACATAATAAATCAGGAACAATTGTGTTAATCTATTGAATAGGGAAAAGGTGACAGATTTACCTATTTAAGAATTTGAACCTCTAAATAAAATTAATAAGGAGTGCTTGATAGTTTGGTAATCGTATTTCGTTGAATGTATTTACTATCGATAATTTTCATACGAATTTGATCGATACAAAACTTCGCTTTGTTTTATTTTGTCACACTTAATATTTCATACCTCAGCCAACTACAGTAGACAATAATCCAACCGTAAATATCGCTAAATAATCAATATTTATATTAAAACTATTGTTAATAAATGACTTTCAACAAATAAATACGAAAAATGTATTTGAATCCCGAGTATTGGATTAGATTTTCTTCTTTGACTTTGGCTAAAGTATGCATCAAAGTCGCCAGTTATAAAAAAACGATATAAAACAACAAACTCTTTAAATTCTATGGAACCCTAAAACCGAGACTAAGCATTGTCAACTAGGAGCTGATGACGTATAAACGATTGTACGAAATTTAACAGAATGACAAAATGAAACTGAAAAATGTACTCAAGTTTTTTTCTGATCAAACTTGTATGAGTTTCCGTTGTTTCACCACCTAATTTATAGAACTGCGTGAATAATGAAATATTTCAATAAAAAAATGAACAATTGACCGAATATTCGCTTACAAGTGAACGCACAACCGGCTTGTGAGTGGTGACGAAGTGTAAGTGTAAAAGAACACATTTTTGTATAACATGGTGTAAAGACATATTATGTGACTTACATAAGGCCTCGGCGACCCAAGATTGTAGTACTAACAATAAAACATGTCCTTAAAATCTGTGTTTCCGTCTTGTAATGAAAACAACAAAGGCGAACTCGCCACCAATGAGAGCTAATAAACTCGAAAATTTAAATATTCATTGGAGCCAGTACGCCACTGTTTTTACATTATAATTGTATACAATTGTATAAATGGAATTGCTTTGATAAAATTATTATTGAGAGAGCAGAGATGGCAGATTACTTGTATGTTCCTTTCTCTCTCATTCGCGTAAACTAAATCCTACTGAAGTGTGTAACGCTTGTGTTATTTCTTTTTAACCCTTTGACCGCCACAACTCAAATTTGTCATGCCCCTTACGCCAAAGAAAGCCTCTGTTTATGTTATGTCAACAACGGCGACGTTGGCATACGGGGCTGTCTATGTCAAGACTTGCCGGTCAATGTGTTAAAATAATGTGAAATTTTGATCTTCATTGCTGCTTCACCATACCAGCTCACTAATCATTGATATATTATCAATTTAGGATTAACTAAACTAAGCGTTAAGAACCGCAAAGCAAACTAGAATAGATCGGCGTTAGTTTTTGTGTTTAGACGAAGATAGTAGACTAATTTTCTTGAATATTTGTTGACAAGTATATCAAAATATCTTTAATTTTTAAATATGGTCAAAAGAAACGGTTGTGAAGATATAAGGATCGCTATATGACAGTTCAGCACAAGACAGATTTATATAATGATGCAGCAATGAATCTAATTGGTTCCTACGAATGAAACCAAACCAAGAAATGGTGGTGCTATCTTTAATTCTTTCTTGAAGCAAGTAATTATTCAGCTGTACCAATTTAAGATTCCAAAGTTGACTAGGGATTATAATTGTCTAAAATATTTTCAGTTGTTTCCCTATCGGTATGCAAGGTTTCGTGTTCACGAAAATCCTATCCGACTCTTGAATTAAAGAGATGGACGATTGTTGGAGGAGATTCAAAGCTCGTATGATTTTCATTAGAATTTCATTACAGTATAAATAAATAGTTTCTTAGATGCCGCGTCGAGAAAACGAATGACGTCAAGGCCCTTATTCCGTATGACCATCGGCCGCGTTACGCGAATTTGTCGTGAGCACGTCTACAATGAAAATTAGACTTTGGATTTTTAAACTTAAAGGCTAATTTTCATTATCAATTGCACCCACGTCACGTTCACGTAACTGGCCGATGGTCATACGGAATAAGGGTCCTGGTTATCTTCGGTTTTGTAGAGCGTTCTCTATGTCATACAATGCGCTGTCAAATACTACCAAATTGATATTCCCGTAGGGGGTGTCAGAACTTATTATTCTGGATACCATCAGTATTACAATATTAAAATACTTCTCCATCCCTTCCCATCTAACCAAGGTCAAATGTGGCGTCAAACTGCCTTATGGTCTTTGATGCTCTAAGGGAAGGGAAAATCGGCGTGGTTTTATGTATGTATAAATTCGGCACAGAGACTGTAAACGGACATAGGTTACATTTCATCACTACGCGGATGGAACCATGAGGCAAAGCTAGTAAGGAATATGCATGTTTTTTATTCATCATCATCATCATCTCAGCCATAAGAAGTCCACAGCTAGACATAGGCCTCCCCCATGTTTTTTAATTGTTTGTTTTTTATTAACGGAACTAAATAATGGCCAAACGGGCGAAACGAGTTGCTCAACTGACAAAGGGTGTTTTAACTAAGACAACGCTATACTAAACTGAATCGAATATATCACTTATTTTCCCTAAGCATCAACCAAGAAATTGTAAACTGTAAAACTGTGTAAAACTGTGTTTCCCTACACATGTTACGACGTAAACAACAACTAACGGGCTACCAATTAGAGCTATTATTTTCGAAAATAGTGGCTTTTATTTTCGAAAATAAGGGCCCTTATTTTCGAAAATAAGCGCTCCAAGGGCCAGTTACATATTGTCTCTTACATGTAGGGGAACAGAATATACTGTAGTATGAGCCTGGGCAGCCGCGTGGCGTGAAGCGTGATGTGGTGTGGTGTGTAGTGGTGCGGTGTGGTGTGTCGTGGTGTTGTGGACGGTACCTGGGTGCGTGCGTGCTCTCGATGCCAGGGCGCGCCGCCCAGTCCGAGCCGCGCTCCGCGCAGCGACATCTGCAACCACCACCATGTTCCACTTTATATGCTTTTAAACCGACTTCCAAAAAGGAGGAGGTTCTCAATTCGTCAGAATCTTTTTTAATTTTTTTGTTTTTATTATGTTCTCCGATTACTCGAAGACACCTGGACCGATTTAAAAGAATATTTTTTGTTTGAAAGGGTATACTTTCCAGGTGGTCTCATAGAAATTTTACCAAAATATATTCAATATTTTGGTTTTTATAACAAAATAACTGGAAAAATATGTCATCCAAGTAAACGAATTGCGTATTTTGAAGTCGGTTTTTTAGTTTTTTAAACGATATTACTTGTATAGGATATAGATCTACGTTTGACCATCTGTTCGACATGCGAAGGCATGGTCGAAGATGGAGCACGTCGATCTAGATGAAATCCATACGCTGTAGCGTTGAAATTATTAAGATTTGACAAACACACGCACCACATAATTTTCACCTCATCAACTTGGAAATAGTACTTTCACGCTCAGATCTCCCAGGGCAGAGAATAATTTTAAAATTTGAACATTACGTGTAGTTACACATTGGGGTAGTAAATAAAAAATACATATATATAAGTACCTATATGTATAGGACTTTTTTAAACTATCACAATCATTCATTAAATCACTAATATTATTAACGGGATATTTACACTGATTTGCGGTAAATATCCCGTTAATAATAATAGTGATTTTATATGCATAGGTTTCCATAACTTTGCTACAAGTTTTTATAATGAATGTCATTATCTCACTTATTACTAGCGTCATTTTAAAAGGTCGGCACTTAAATAAAATCTGTGATTAATAAAGCAATATTTTCCGGCAATATTTATAAGTTTCCGGCAGCCTAGTGGTGAGACCGTCTGACTTGCGATCCGCAGGTCCTGGGTTCGAATCCCACGGCACGCACCTCTGTCTTTTCGAAGTTATGTGCGTATTGTTGATTGCCGCCAACTTCAAACGGTGAAGGAAAACATCGTGAGGAAACCTACATGTCTGAGAGTTCTCAATGATCTTGAAGATGTGTGAAGTCTGCCAACCCGCACTTGGCCAGCGTGGCAAACTATGGCCTAACCCTTCTCACAATGAGAACATGGCCCTTTCCCAGCAGTGGGACAGTTTGTACAAACATGGCTGATAAATAAAAGCAATATTTGTTGATATCATATTAAACTTGAGATGTGGGGCAAAACCCTATTCTGGAACAAGTGGGTTACAGTTTAGGTATTTGTATCATATTGAAATTTTTACAATATAATATGGTATAGCTACACTATAATAAAAGCGATGGTCTATTGGCATTAGATATAAGCTGTTAATTTCATAACTTAAATTGAAATTTCGTCGACACTTATACGACGTCGACACAAATAGATTTATGCAATTTTTATGTAATTACAATCTGAGTGCTATTTTTAGGGTTCCGTACCTCAATATAAAAAAACGGAACCCTTATAGGATCACTTTGTTGTCCGTCTGTCCGTCTGTCCGTCCGTCCGGGTGTCAAGACCTTTATCTCGGGAACGCGTGAAGGTATCGAGTTGAAATTAAAACCATATACGCAGATCCATAGTATCTTGCTGCAGAAAGAAAAATAAAATTTCTCAGTTTTCGTAAAAAAAAGTTACAGCCGTATATGTCGTAAAAAACGCACATTTCGACACTCGCAGAGGAATCAAAACCTATGGGGTACTTCCCGTTGACCTAGAACTCTGAAATTTGGCAAGAAGCATTGTGTTAGAGTACACATATAGGAAAAAACCGAAAACCAGACATTTTTAATTTAATTACAAAAAAATTGTGTCGTTATGCAAGGAATGAGGGTCGAAATTTTAAAGTGAATTAACCGTATCATGTGGGGTATCAAAGAGCTTAATTAGCATTAGTTAAAACAGGTTTTTAATTACTAGTTTGTAACCCCCTTTTATTTACTAGTTTGTACGGAACCCTCGGCGGGCGAGTCTGACTCGCACTTGTCCGGTTTTTTTTAAAACTACATCATAGGCGAGCATCAAAATAGAACATTTTTGCGTTAATAATTTAAAAAAAATATTTATATGTATGAAAATTAACTTGGATCAAATTGAAATTTTTGTCGAATATTTGTGATTTTGTTTTCTAGTTTTATAGACGACATTTTTTTTATGAACTTATAAACTTCAGTCGTTTTATGTTCTCAAAACTGTGGGTATGCGTGAGCGAGACTGACGATGGTCGAACTACAAGCAGATTGCAATGAGATAGTAAAAGAGAAGTATAGTTACCGGGTTAATATCTAACAGTAGTGGAGTGTGATGGGGCTCTAAGAGGCGGTCGTGAGTCCACACGGCGCCTCCGCCACTCACGTACCGCACGCGCCGGCTGTAATCGAAAACACATATATTTTTACCCGACTGTGTCAGATGCATTGGATGGAAACATACATATATTGCCACATACACCCGAAAAACGTAACCCTCCTGGAGTTACGTTTTTCGGGTGTATGTGGCAATGTGTATGTTTCCATCCAATGATCGCCTACAGCCTAAACGGCTTGACCGATACTGATATGCGAGGTGGCGTTAGATTCGTCTTCACTTCCTGAGTGTCAGAGGCTATATTTTTTCACTAGCAAAAAAAAATGCGCTATTTCGTAAACTCTAACGAACTTTCTCGTATTTTTAATAAACAATAGATTTCACTGGACTTATTGTAAAGAATGCACATCTAGAGTCTTTTACAGCGAATTTACCATACTTACCCATACTTTCTCACAAAAAACGCACACTCAACAACGTATCAAGCGTCACGAAATCGTAAATTACACTGCAAAAAAACTGCTTTTCTGCAATCGGGTATTTTGATTTTCTTTTAATATAGATACTTGTTGAAGTGAATCTTTTTTAGGCGCGTTAAACACTTTATTTTGTGAGTATTGAATGCGACTGAGCCGTCACACTCGTCTATGTAACGCTCGCTCGGGTAAAGTCAGCACGAATCAACTAAAAGAGCGAGATAGATATAGTCAACGCGTCACTGTCAAGTTTTCACTTGCCTGTTAAGCACACACATTTTTTTATTCGTAGATAGGCTAGCGCTTGGCCAATATTTAGCCTGTTGTTGAACGGCCGATTTGGTTTACAATGGTGCGCGCTTGCCTAGAAAACCCGGTTCACTCGCAATTTAAAGATATATTATGGGTGTCTCTTCATTGACGTAAATTCACTCAGGAAGCATATTTTATAACTTAGAAGTAACCACTACAAAAATAGAAGCAAAGCGTTTCGTCCACGTTTTTGACATAATATCTACCATATAACGATGAAAGAAAAAAAAATTTTTTTTGACATCAACAACCCTGTCGATTACAGCAAAAACAATGTAGCGGAGCAGGCAGGCAATAACGCACGACACGATACAATACATCAAAGCATGATAATTCATGCACCATGAAATTATAATTTTATTTCTCCTAGAGGCATACCATACGTTAAAAAAAATCTTACACTTTTTGTCGAGTCAAAAAAGACAGACTTAGATTTCCATAAACTTGCCACGGTCTCGCACGACAAAAAGAGTTACAGTATATTATGTCGCGATCCGACGCGCATACTAGGCCTTCTGCATGGGTGTGTATTTTTTAAATTAAAACTCCACTCCAAGTAGTATGTACTCACGGCGGCTGCGGATAGTGGTGTCGCTCTTGCGTCGGCGGCGCGGTCACCACGCTCTCGGCAGGTAGGTGGCGCGAGATCCGCCGCCGCTTGCGGCTTGGAGAGTCGCCATGCTTCGACGACAACTCGCCGTCGGAGGAGCCCGCACCCGCACCTTCCACAGGTCCCTCCAGGGGGTTCGTGTCCTACAACACACATAATTTATTTTTAAGAAAACAAACAGCTTTTTTTACAGAAAAAGTAAATAAAAAGAAGACAGACACAAAAAAACAACAAATATTGTGGAGATATTAACTAGTAGTTACACTAAATACCTACATACAAGCTGTAGTATTTAAATTGTAACTCAAGAGAAAGCTCCTGGTGCCGTACCACAAGCGTTCCAGCAGTCTTATTTTAATATTACTTTGACTTTTCTCTCCTTCTTCCTACAGTTGTGAGAGCAAGACAAAGGTCAAAGTAATATTGAAATAAGATTACTTTTAAGATCGTGGTAGCCCCACTGAACTTCTTGATAATGCGCTCTAGTGTTAGACTAAATAACCAAGGAAACACTGGATTTCCTAGCTAGAGGCCCCTAAGAACTCTTGTAGGTTCGGTTCCGTTACGAGCTAAACATATTTGCTCGCTTTATTACTAACTTACATAGAGATTGCTTTAGGAGATTTACTGAAGTTACTAAGTACTAGCTGCGCCCCGCAGTGTCACCCGCGTAGTGACGAGAAAAGGTGATGATGATGACGACGTTGATAAAATATACCCTTATGTCCCAAGTCCTAAATAATCTCTGTGCCTGGTGCAGTCATTTACCCGTTTTAAGGTGACAAACAGGAAAACAGACGACAGACAGAGTCGTATGCATGCTGAAAGTAGATAAATAAATGGCTATACTCCAACGTCGTAACAAGACTTTATACTCACCATGTGATGATGATGCGGCGTGTGAAGTAGATGCGGATGCGGCGCGTGGTGTGGCGCGAGATGTGGCGCGTGGTGCGCCACATGATGTGGCGTGTGATGTGGCCCGTGGTGTTGCGAGTGATGTGGCGCGTGGTGTGGCGCGTGATGGGGGCCGTGGTGTGGCGTGTGGTGTTGAGTGTGATGTGGCGTATGGTATGGCGCGTGGTGCGGTCCCTCGCTCGAAGGACCGGCGCCTGAACCGGCTCGTTCCCGGTGTTCTGGAACTGAATAAAATATCAAATTAGTGCTTTTTAGACATTATTCAATTTTTCAATAAGGTTGAGATTTCTTTGGCTGCATTTCGATAAAAAAGTTGTTTATTTTACCCTCTAATATCCTCTCCCCTCCAATTAACCCAATTGACGGTATCATGGTCTTTGATGCTCTGCCTATGCCTTAAGTGAAAATAGGTGTGATTTTATGTATGTATGTAGTACAACGTGCTGGATAGTAATGGTCTACATTCAGAGTAGCCGTTTCACTATTTTGACCTCCATCTTCGGTCAAATTGGTCTAATTCTGACAAAGTTAACAAGACATATTATTGAAAGAAGACGAAAATAGTCATTTACAAAATTGAACTAATCACATTCAAGAAGTAAATAATATATTTAGCGAAATCTTACACACAAAAATCAGCTAAGCTGTTTAGATCAAAGGAGAAATAGAAACATACAAACTTCCTTATAGGTACACTTTTATCTCCAAAAACATTATCCCTTTCCGGGCTGTCGATTACAAGCCTATACTTCCTGCTACTACTACCCTTTTCTATATATATAGGGCTTCTCTATGGATAGACACGTCGCAACCACGATGCCATAGTGGTCTATGCGGTTGAACGTGCTAGTTGTCAATTTATTTTATTTTCTTTCAGTAAACTTGATTTTGACCGCTAACTCGCCTGATGTTACTCGACCATAACGGTCTACAATGGAACGTGCTCACCTAGAACAAACCTATTCACTCGCGATTTGAATAAACTCCGATAAGAATAACTTCGGAAAGACAGATTCAGGAAGAGTATTCCACATTACGGTGGTATATACTATTCTTATTCATAGTGGGGGCGATGAGTCCTGCACTGACGTCACGCTTGGGGTGTATTGGGCATTTCCCCCTACCAGCATTCACCCGACCCAACCCAGTTCTTGAAGTATCGGAGTGAAGCTTTGGGCTGCTGGCAAAACTACTCCAGTGACGAAGATATTTGTGCAGGTGATAATGATGATGATGACGTGGTGGCACGCTGTTGAGATGTTGACACAAGCAATGTAAGTACAACAATAAAAGCGAAGTGACTGGATAGCGCTATTCAAAAAAGTCTACTATTATTTACTTATTTAATATAAACCCGAAAAACCTATAACTTCCAATTAATGTGCTCACGAGGTCTACTACTCACTGTGCCACTAAGTATGTCTGATAGAACGCAAGCCCTGGCCCGCTTCCAACCTTCCAAAGCCGTACGCGTTCGGAACCATCATTACTACCGGCAATGAGTTCGCTCGCCGCGTACCGCTGATAAGTTACTTCCGTAGGCCCCACACGAGTTCAATGGAAACATGCAGAGAGTTCTCACAGTGAGAAGATGGCCCGTTCCCAGCAGTGGGACAGTTTGTACAAAACAGGGCTGATAAAAAAAAAATGCAGAAAGTTTGAAAGATTTCACGACTTCGTTTATCCGATGCTCCAAGTTTCAAGCATTAATTTCAATCTAAGTAACCATTAGCCTAACGCAGTAGTGTATTTTTTCTTTACCTTCATCTTTACGCATGTAGTGTTCACTTCTAGAAGGTCGTACATCCTCACGCCTATGTGTAAACTTGTGTTGTAAGAATACGTACATTATGTTTGTTACGACCAGTAGTGGACCAAGTAAAAAAAATGTTGTTGAATATTATTTGAAAATAAACTTTTTGACGTGATAACGTCTTATATATCGATGAACGCCGGCTGCACGCACGAAAAAGCATGACTCATTGTCACGTTACGCCTGAGCCGAGCGTGCAAGCGAGAGCGCGGAACAAGCGATAGAGAGGCACGATCGGCCTAAGCGTGCGGCTTGTGACGCATCTATCATGACGTTATCACGTAAAATTATCGTCCGTAAACCGACTTTACAGACAACCATTTTTTTTTAGATAGGCTTGCTAACTCGCCTGATACTGAGCGCCCTTGCCTAGAAGAATTGCCATTTACTCACGGTTTACACATATAATATCCATTGACGAAGATCCACTCGAGAAGCTTATTCTATAACTTAATAACAAGCGGCAGTACAATAAAAATAGGACTAAAGCATTTCCTCTGAGTTTTGGAATATCAACCCTAAAATTGCTTCATCTTCTAACAACAACTTTTTAGGTAGATGCATTTATTAATACAATGGAAATGTAATCACGATGATTAAGAAAACGAGCCCAAAACTAGATAAGTTTGTTTTTCGATCCCTTCATCAGAAGATCATCGTCGTATGCACCCAATCAAAAAATATGTCCGATCGTGTGCGGAGTACTGCTGCCATATTTTTGGTGGATCAGCCAAATACTAGGAGAGTTTAATCTAGTTACCAAGAAGCTACTTAGTCTCGAGCGCCGCCGCAAAGTAGCTTCTGATTCATATTTTATCGGATCCATATCGGCGAGTGTGCACAAGAACTTCATGACCTTATCCCACCTTCTACATTCCACTACAGGACAAGTGAAACGGCACATTGTCATCTGTGCCGGAGGCTGGAGGGTTGGTGTTAATGAGACACATGATGGTATCGGTCTAATTTATTGCAACAAATAACTAAGCTTTTAAACTAAGTACTACGTGCTAGAGGCCTCCTATCTGTATCAGTCATACTGTTATTATCTATGTTAATGCATCCTAAATATGACTTATCATTCTACATATAATCACGCATCTCGAACACTAAACTATGTGGCTACATCATCCATTTCTCATTGAAATGCCCAAAATTCGAATACACAGAGAAACACGCCAAACTTATAACATCCCTCTTTTTGGGTCGGGGGTTAAAAATCATGCGATCCTATTGGTAGACTTCAGTCGCATTCTTAGCTAATACAATGAAACGTATTACGATTAGTATGACACGTATTTTACCGAATTTCTAGTAATTACAATATGTGATAATGTGAGGTGAGATAGATTAGTCACAGTTGTGGGAGTGACATATTAGGGTTTATTATTTCAATATAGCTACCGTGAAAAATATAGGGATAGTCCTATATTTTGCAGTTGAGTTACGTATTTTGTTTTTCTATAGTCGTTCAATTATAATTATAGTTTAAATAAAAAAAATTAAGCAACCGACTTCTCATGGATGCCATTGTCAGAACTGTACCAAATTGAAATGGGACGACACGGGAAGCACCAGCTTTCAAAGAAAAAAAGAAAAATCAAGAATAAAAATAAAATAAAAAATACAGCCGAATTGACAACTTCCTCCTTTTTTGAAGTCGGTTGAAAATGTTGATGACGTCATAGCGAGTCAACTCTATATCTCTGAGGACAATGCCTATATTATACATACTTGTGTTAGGGTATGACCTACATGTGTTACGCGCCATGTCATGGCGGCGGCTGCGTCGCGTCACGCTGTCACGCAACAACTGTGGAGAACGCGGTTAGATGCGCAAAAGCATTATGTACAAAGGAGAAACTCAAGCCTTTGCTAGTTGTGGATGGATTTGAATCCAGTATAGTCGCGATGTGAAACATCTATTGGGGGCGTTAGCAGTAAATCAGACTCGTATGCCGTGACGGAAAATGGCATGACACTTATTCTATCCACTACACACACCATGTTACCGTTCTCGACTCCTTTGATTGTGTGCACGTTAACTGCATATCTATTCAATTTTAGTACTTATGTATATGTTTACTACATATTTTTTTTCATTACTTATAAATTTCGCTATAGATTTAATCCATATCACATCTGCCGGACGTCCCGTGACAGCCTACTTTTTTTCTAACCAAACGAAGTGCGGTCCTAAGGATCTTAATAGGTCAGATTGGTACGTATAATTATGAAATTATAGTTTTTTATAAGTTGACTCATCTCATCAATGAAATCGGTACATCCGCACCAGTATTCATAATATAGCGCAGTGAAGATGGCGTTAAAACGCTAAAAACAAAGAAGTTCTTGTTGGCTTAGTAACTTCCAACCATACCACAAAGCTTATGCAAGTGGTGAAACTGGCAAGCTGGTGAGTGGTGACGCATCACGCAGCACTCATGGCGGAAAGGCTGTTAAGGGGTCATCTATTAATCACG
Source organism: Lycia hirtaria (assembly GCA_947563715.1). Taxonomy (NCBI): domain Eukaryota; kingdom Metazoa; phylum Arthropoda; class Insecta; order Lepidoptera; family Geometridae; genus Lycia; species Lycia hirtaria. The sequence goes on along the minus strand of OX387387.1, from coordinate 8,625,351 downwards.
TAAGGTCTAAGCTTTCAGGGGTTTCTATAGCATTAAAGGGATAAAGATATATTGGCAAAACACATGTATACTTACATTTATTTTTTGATAAAATACATTACCCGACTGATGAAGAATTGTAATAGTAAGGTTGTGAAGTGTCAGTTTGACACGAACTAATAATAACAGGATATATCATGCACAGACTGAACAACATTATTGTTGCTACAACATTTGTGCTCACCATTTGTAATATGCTCATATTCGAAATTCTTGTTCAGAATTAAGTATACAACGTTTCTGTCAAATATTATGATAAATCGGCCGGTAGATGGCCTAGTAGCAAACTTTTTATCTGAGACAAATACTGCAATAACACAACACAAACTTTTGTCCAGACAACCTCCTAACCAACTGTACCATATTTGAAATTTATGTTCAAAATCAAACAAATGTTTCTGCAAATAGCAAACTTCTCAAATTATGGAGGATATCTTTTATGGTTTTAATATAATTGTTGAATTTGGGATCACATACGTCTAGTTCGAAATTATTTTTCATCATTGATTGTTTCGTTAAGATTGATTGAAAAATATCAGATGTATGAGAGTACCAAATCTTTGATTCAGTAACCTTTGCTTACTTCATTCTCTATGGCTTCTGTCTACACGGTTTGACTGATATTGATGTGTGTTTTTATCCTCTCAGGCTACATATTGCAGTCGGGTATTAAGCTTCTTTTAATACACGTAACTTTTCCACTACATAAAATTAGAAAACGCATTTTTTTTTTCATTTATACAAGACAAGTAGGAAATTAATTTAATTTACAACACCGTCACAACACAATAAAGGACTTGAAAAGACTATCTTGAAAACGTGACATTGAGCGAACGCGACATCTTGCGAACGTGACTGTATACTGAAAGGTTATCAGAGTGAGGGGAAAGGGACAAAAGGTGGCCTAAAACCTAATACGACTAATGTACGGCCCCAGACATCCCATGCCGTCAGTTTTGCGCAACTTTTAAACCGTGAAATCGGCCATGAATCGCGCGACGTCACTCGAAAGTAGGCCTCAGTCAGACGCAAAGTTTCGGCGAATACCTACCGCGGGCACGTTTCACAATGTTCTCTTTTTCGGGCTTCAAAAAAAGGAGGTCCTCCTTTCAAATGTTTTTTTTTTTGTATAATGTGTCCCGCAACATCTGCGCTAGTTGTGAACATGCCATGGTTCTTTTTACTTTCAAATGACCGAAGAGAGTTATGGAAATATAATAATTAAAAAAAAAAAAAACAACTTTACCAGAAATATGTTCTATGTACAATGTATATAGTTAATAATATAACTGCAATTTTTGTTTTGACATTTAATTTGAATTTGTATTCATTTATAGTATTGTTTTTCGTGTATATTTTATAGTGACCGTGTACCTAGTGTGTACGTATCAATAAATGAATACGAGTATGAATATGAATATAAACAAAAAATGAACGGTATGCGAAAAATGACCATCCGTCTGTCATAGAAGCGTGACATTTTGATACATCCAGGCCCCTAAAAGATATTTAAATTCCTTAGAGTAAATTACACTTGAGTGATAGTTTCATTCAAAATTCAGTACATACGTGAAGTCTAAAATCTATCAAAACGTATGCAAGACAATCACGTACCTATTTAATGTCTTTGACATGCACATGAGCGTCCGATCGATGTTTCAAGTGAGTAGACATAGACATATTTGTCACAGAGTTAAGGAGTGAAATTGTGCCAAATGCTTACCTGTTGTGAGTAGAGACGGGCAGAGTGACGTTACAGGCCTTAAAAGGCCTGTAAAAAGTTGCTTCAATTAGCTAGAGGCGACGCGCATTCTAAGCGTATTACTTCAATGTTTAAATGCATCATTCAAAGATCAGCCTGGCCGGGATCAAACCCTGGAACTCCTGCTCGCAAAAGTGACGCAAAACAATTGAGCCTAAACATAATAAGCAAAGGTAGTGGGTTTCTTACTTAGTCTATTGCGTAGTACGTAGTATCGTAAATTCAGATCATTGTACAGTATTCTTAGCTCTCGGTATAATTTCCCAAAATCGATCAGAACGAATAGAGGCGCGACCAAGACAAACGGCGCGTACATGAAGGAAAGACAGCACTGATGCAAAATAGCATCGTATGTATGGGTCCTAAAATCTACAATAAGATTCCTAAGTCAATAAGAGACCAGAATAGTAATTTATTTAGAAAAAAGTTTAAGGCATTGTTATTGCAGAAGTGTTATTATTCTATCAATGATTTTTTAAATGACAAATTTTAATTTTATTTGACATTATGTGTATCTTTTATTGCTTCTGCTTTGTCATATTATAGATATTTTTGGTTTGTGTATTAATCTAATAACAAATAATAATTATTATTATTTTATAATTTTTCGCATGTGCATGATGCTGTCTACCTGACATTTGTACGCCTAATCGGCACAACATGATTTTAAGCGACTAAATTTAGTGTAACATCTTTTATGCACTTGTTGTATAAAATTCTCGTGTTGTATGCAAATAAATTATCTTTATCTTTACGTTTACTCTGGATATGATACAACATTGTAGTAAGTAGGCATGGAAGTAAGTACATACGACGTAACTTTTGGGTTAAAGAATACGGTATTTTAGAATACGGCATCTTTTACTTCACCTTGTCGTAAATACGGACTGAGAGGGATTCTTACAGATTAGTCCCCAACAAAAAAGTGAAGCAGACATGCCCTCACCTGGTCTCCGTCTGTCAGACTGCGGTGCCGGCCGGCGTTCAGCACGCCGCGAGCCACCGGCGGCGCCGCCGCCTCCTGGAAAACATTACATACATTGCTATAGGTACTACACACCGTCGCTTAACATCAGGCGAGTTGGTGGTCAATCGTAGATCAATAATGCATTAAAAAAAAAACTTCTGACAGAAGGATTTTCCTTTTTTACTGACCAACAGAGGATTGACCAACTTATTATAAGAATTTAAATCATTCTCTGGTGGTCGTTTACATTTCACAGAGTATATAAAACAACCAGCATTTAAGAGCATGCTCTTTTCTGTGAAGTAATATCTATGTTTGCCGGTCTTCTGCTTCTGTTCTTCTGCTGCTCTCTATGTTCGACATGACATTTGCCTTCTCCTTTACTTGGTCAATAAAAGTTCTTCTCAATCTCCCCGACTCAGTATAAAGATAATATGTGAATTATATATACCTATAGTGATCCTGCGCTGGTCGTGGTGATGGTTGTGCTTGGCCGGCGGCGCGGGTGGCGGCACGGGCGCGGCGGGGGGCGGGGATGCGCCTGCGCACCCATCCTTAGGACTGCCGCCGCTGCTGCCGTCACTATAACAATCCATACAATCACGTTAACACACACCATAACAATAGTAAGGTAGTATTTTCATCCGATAGAAAATAATATGTTTGCACGCTTGCTGATAAATGTTGATTTTGTAGAGTTTAAATTTCTTTTTTTTTTCTATGAAATTTTATAATAGGTTTACGCTTGACCGCAAACTTGATGTTTAGCGACGATGCGGTCCACGACGCGCGCTTACTTGTAAGGAACCGATTCAGTCGTGCTCGTGACTTCCTCATTAGGCGAACAATGAGCAAGCTGCTGATTGCCTCCAGTTCGCCACTCTATACATGTGTCTTCTAAATGAAATGTCCATACAGCACTTATTGTACGCGGTTTGCATCGTTTTGCTTGCACTCATTCAGTGACCAGCCTGTTAATTCATTCAGTCGGCGGACAGTGCGCCGCTGACCGTTTGCCTAAACGTTTGGACGTAGCTTTAAAGACACCTAAATTATATCTATCGCTTCAGTCCCACTCAGAATGCGTATGCCACATTTTAGCAGTAGGTACGATAAAATTTTAGGTTATCGCCATTTCCACCATGTAACAATGTCGCTTTTTCGATTTTAAGGAGCAAAATCAGTCAAGAGGTTGTGAAGAAACATATATCGAAAAACATCAGTCTCCTTCTAATCAGTTGGGTAAGTAACAAAGGAATTTTCCTCCGGAAGACCTTTCATAGCTTTGTTCCATGCCACAGAATATTCAATAGCATTAGTCTATACAATGTTGTGACCATGTATATGACACATGGACTAACAGTAGTACAGTACAAACCGCTACGTATACTGTGAGGCGAATACGTGACGTCATCGGCATCGACAACGTGCCACAGAGGTAACGCAGCAGCGACATGACCGTCATCGGGTTGCGCTCCAACACGCTTCTTTGTCTCTACGCATACTATATATACGATATTCTATGGTAAGTAGATACAAAAAATTATTTTGTACGTGTGTAACTAAACGACGTAAGTAACTGTAATGTCGCAGAAACAAAGCCACACACAGATTATAACAATTTATATTGTAATATGGTTCGCGTTAATTTTGAGCTCCCGATATTTCGGCACAGTTACATGCACCATGTTCACGGGCGACTGAAGAATGCAGGTGGATGATACGGTTAAGAGCAGACATATCTGTCTACCCTCTTTCTTTGTATTTTACTGCGAAGAGCGTTATCACTGGCACTCGAACTCGATTGATAGTCCTGACAAAACACACACAATATCACTGCATATTTTCTTTTGGACACATTTTGGACGCGAATATTTTTTTCGAAGATTACCTAATGCTGGATTCCATGCGCTGGCTAGTATAATAGTGCTTTAATGAGTGTGTGTGTGTGTTTTAATTTGTATTGTTGTAAAAATGAGAACAATGATTTTTTAATACACTAAAATATGATCCCCAAATTCAACATAACCATATTTGCCATTTGGAAGTTCCAATGTCCATTTTCCGCCTCTAATCAGTAGCTGGAAAAGCCATAATATAATTGTATTTCGATAGAACTGTTTTATAAAGGACAAACCATACATTACATAGGTATTTGGTATTACAATATCATCTATGGTACATAATCTCAGTCTGAAGCCGACAAGTGGTAGTTATCCCTAATAATATTTTACAAGATTTTTGTCTTTGTCCGTATATATATATATACTGTGACATGGAAAGTAAAATAAATATTTGTGATTTATATTTATATGTTTATATGTCTTTGAACATTTTTCTAAGGGAGTCCAGCGCCACCACTAATAACATTTATCTTTTATTTCCACATCCATTCCACATCCCTGGGTCGAGGTACCAACACAACAAACAATTATATCAACAAAAAATCAAATAATATGGTATTGTTAAGTGTCACATTTCTTAGATATTTAAAGGTAAAGATCCATTTTAAGCATGTTTTTTAATGACTACTCATTTAAACAAATTTTACAACATACTTTCTCGCCAAAAATCGTAGCCTCAACACCATATCAAGCGTAACAGTTAGGTATCTTGTTTTTCTTTTCATATAGATCGGTACTTTTTTCAGATTATTTATTTATATGGTAAAATTAGTCCTCGATAAACCTACAAAAAAAAAACGTAACCGAGGACCTAAAAGATGGTCATATTTATCTTCAGACACAGCACCCAAATCATGCTAAATGGAAAAAGACGACAAGGAGGGCCGACCACAGTAAATGGGACAGTCTTCCCTAGACTGTCTTAGACTTGTCTTGACATAGACTGAAAAAGAATAAGATATTGTAGAGAGGTACTTGTTTGTTAAATAAATGTAACTGTAATTATTTTCTACATATGAATAGGAATAGGACAAAAAGATATACCATAAAGGTTCTATGCAAGAGCATAAACTAATCACTCGTCTCTGAATTTTTAGAGGAAGACCTCTCAAAATTCAGAGACAAGTGAGACTGAGGGGCGATACCGTAGGCCGCATGTAGTAAGAAATATTATCTTATGATTACAAGCTTAGAGGCTGATTAGAGACTTCTAGATTGACGAGTTCCATCCTAGGCCACATCGTCGCCTACCATCCGGCGAGTTGGTAGATCTATTTCATGTAGGTAATAAACTATATCAACCACAAAAATGTACACTAGAATAGCACTGCATGTGTACTATGTGGGAGCATATGCTGTGTGCGCCCGCTTTGTGGGGAGTTGATAAGGCGACCCGAGACGACTCTGATAAACGTACATATATGTATGTATACACATATAGCTATTTATATACTCACGCTGGTATATTACCTTTAGGCAACGCTACAAGAGTATAATCATTGCTTTTCATACTAATTTCCTAACTAATAACATAGAATCAAAAGTAATCCATTCTCGACGTCTGTTTGTTACCTTTTTACCCGACTGCACAACGCAAAGGAGTAATCTAATAATTACTTAATTTACAAATGCGTTGCGTTGTTTTGCGTTGCAGTCAGTCTATGTATGTATTTTTTTTTTATTCGTCGATAGGCTTGCGCTTGACCGTCAACTCACCTGGTGTTAAGCGACAGTTACGGTCTACGATGGAGCGCGCTTGCCTGGAAGAAACCTATTCACTCGCGATTTGAAGACACTTAGATTATATCTATTCGGAAAGACCCATTCAGGAAGCGCATTCCACATTTTGGCGGTACGCAAAATGAAAGTGGAGTCAAAGCGTTTCGTACGTGTTTTCGGAATATCAACCATGTAACGATGTCGCCTTATGTATGTTTATTATGTCGATGTGTTTTATGTATGTCGATGTATGTTTGTTTCACAGAATTCGCCCTATTAGATAAGTCTTTGGTTTGTTCCTTTGTGGCGCTATAGAGACCACACGCATAAAATTATAACAATATAAATGCTGGTATGTAAGAATTTGTTTTTTTGTTGCCCGCTTGCCCGCGAGGACACCACAGTAGCACAGAGGTGGGACATAATTTCGAGCATAGAATTCGAGGCCCTATTCATTTCCGCAAACTCAACATAGTGTCGTCTTAGCACAGTCCCATTCTGCGAAGTTGATTTAGAGTAATTGGTCTCTAAATCAAGCATCAAATAAGCAATGTATACTCTCAAAAAGTTTAGACAGGTATTAGGTCAATTTCCCTAAATCAAAGAAAACAAATCCAGCCCCCTATTAAGATATCCCGCTAATAAATCGATTTACAATCATTAGATGGGTATGAGTATGTCGTTTTGCTATCATCATGACCTTTCGATACTAACCCGTTAAATAGACTTAGGCCTCAGCTACACTTGACGGAAATTCCGTCGCGGAGGTTCCGCGACGGAACGCCAATACATGTTGTTGCATATTAATTACAAATAGCGGGCACACTACGCGGAAGATCGGTCGCTCCGTTGCGGACGATCGAACATGTATTGGCGTTCCGTCGCGGAGGTTCCGCGACGGAATTTCCGTCAAGTGTAGCTGAGGCCTAAGAGCGGGCCGTATGTATACCCACCTCAACGGGTAACAAGATGTGAGTTATCTAGGACGACGCACATTAGTCAGGTGTCTCTAAATGTATAGGGTTGCCTAGGCTAAGCCTGGAGCGTTTATTAAAGAGTCCAGAGAGAATTACGCAATGTGAGAAAAGAAGGCTACATTTAATCAATCATTACCATTTTTCAGTCGGACAGGGGTGTAACCGCCGGAGAGTGCTACCGGCGTACTATGAGTTTAATAGGTGACGTTAAGCTGACTGCCAAGAAGCTGTTTAGTCTCGAGCACCGACGTAAAGTAGCACGTTTGTCTCGGAGATAGTCTGTCTATCCTATAGAATTCACTTCGGTGAGTGTGCGCAATAGCTTCACGACCTTATTCCATCCTCCCCATTCCACTACAAGACTAGCAGAATATCAGCTCGTTATCAACCATTTCTTATTGCCGCCGAAAATGCGTACTCAACGATATCGGTTCACGTCCTTGGTGTGCCACCTACTCTGTTGTCTGTTGAGAACTACTATCTGGAAATTTTCAAGGCTAGAGTGAATAGATATCTTCTAGATTGACGAGCTCCATCCTCGGCCATACCGTTGCTTAACATCAGGCGAGTTGATGTCTAATATAGTAGATCTATTTAATTTAATGTAAATAATTATAGTTAAAAAAACTGAAGCAACCGACTTCTCATGGATGCCAATGTCAGAACTGGTCCAAATTGAAATGGGACCACACGGGAAAACCAAAAAAATAATCATCAAAAGCGGTTCACCCAGTCGAAAGATATGAGGAAACATAAAAAAAAAATACAGTCGAATTGATAACCTCCTCCTTTTTGGAAGTCGGTTGCAAAAAAAATATTGGTATCGACACTTGGTGTGGATACGTTCGGCAGATAGAGCGGTCCGAGCGATATTCGCAGCGACAACGGTAAGTGGTAACCGCTCGTTTCTCCGGCTTTCACTAGCTACTGTCGCGTACACTGCGGTCCCCGGTCGCGAAGCGCTTTCGTTGATTACGACATACGCAAGCCGCATGCGTTGAATGCAGCGCATACAATGTGACACTCATAATGCATAGATGCTCAGTCAAGCGTCAAGACCAAATTTTGTGCTATTCTGTTCAAAGGGAACGTAATGTTCTTTGTGTGTATATTATTTACTTATGTTTCTTGATTAACTTCTGTAGCATAAACGGATACAGCAAAAGCTTAATATTTGGGTGTCGTTAGATTAACATATGTGATACTAAAAAACACACATATCACTATAAGCCGTACCCAGAGAAGTACGAGCGTCCACGTCACACAGAGCTCAATTAACTAGGCGTTAGCGGGTTTACACAGATATTTATCATCAACACGGCAGAAAGTAGAATCATCCTTAATTATCAACGTTGCATACATACAACACACACACATTGACACTCATATACAATTTGTTGCCGGTTTCCATTTCCTTCCTTCTCGCGGATTTCATATGGAATAATATGGATCGACACTATCGACATCTCTTATCGGCGCTTCTTTGGCGTTAGCGTACCAAAAAAAAAAGATGATCGTATTAAGTTCCTAGTTCCTTAATTTAGCTACGTGTAATATAGAGTTAAGTAACAACAAAGAACTCGCCTCCAAGGGCCAGGGTCAGCTTTGCACTCCACGTGCAGTAAAGTGTACTCTAAAGTTGTGGGTACAAGGTCGCGAGTCGCGTGTCGCCGGCAGTGGGCCAGTGGGCCGGTGACGCAACCTACGAAGGCGATTGTCGACGCAATATACCGTCATCTAATGCTGGTTGCTGTGAGGAAACATGCTTTTGCTTCTAACAAAGCCTCGTTATCACAGCTTTATAGTGAGCGTTTCCATGCAGGCTGGAGGAAAAGAAACACAGAATGTGCCAGCTGGTTCTCTTTACAGGTATACTGTGAATTAGGATTTGATTATAATTGGCGTTTAATAGAGCTGACAACACACCCTGTCTCTCAAACGCGATGGAGAAGCTTAGTTTCTTTATGATACATTAACGACTTAGTTGCTATCCACACAGGATCCTGGATCAGGATACAGGGTCTTTCACGCTCCGCGCCGTTGTAATTCCCGTCCCATCACGGTCATGCAAACCAATTCCTTTATTCACTAATATCAGAGAAATCAGTTCTTTGAAATATTTTTTCTGAAGTTTTCGTGTGTACTAATCGCACACAATGTTCTTTATTTTCGTAAAATCCGAAATCCCACGACAGCGCATACGTCCGTCCAGGAGCTCTCAGGGACAATGACGCTGATGGTCCGGACCGGATGGACACAGTTGCAAACGCCACAATGACCCTGATATGTGAATAACGCTTTATTATGATATCCTTGCTGGCCTAGAACGCCGCTCAGGGGTGAAAGTGCACGGAGATGAAATAGAAAGCTGACGTTGAGCGGAGTTAATTGCTGATGAAACTGGCGCGATGCGCGGCTGCACGTGAGAGCTTTTAACCGATTTCTATAAAAGAACGAGGTTCTCAATACTTTTTCCAAACACCTAATGATAAAAAGATACAAGCAGCACCACTTGAGAACCAAATCCCATTCCAGGTCAGGAAAGTTCATCATCTTGGACCACACCGTTCTTCACCAACAAGGGGGTGTGTGGTGCCTTTGCCTAATACCTAACCTGTCGACGACTAAAACAATCGCCAAAATACATATATGACGTGTTTCTTGTTTCAGAGAGAGTGTGTATAAGATTACGTTCGTAAAATACAAGTGAATCAATTTGCTATTTATGTATGTGGATTGGTAGACGTCCGAGCTTTGAGTGAAATCTAGCGAGCATTATGCTCAATAATGCTCGCTAGATTGCGCGCAAAGCATTTGAACAAGACGTACGCACGTTGTAGCAACTGGCATGCTCGCGAGGTCTATTGCTCGCAAACAAGAGACTCATGGTTTTAACAAAACTCCTGAACGCCTGGATCGATTTGTCAGAAGCAGGCTGTCCTGACACAGATTCGCACATAAACTGACTGGCTGGCCTTGTGGCTCAGTTGGTCGTGTGTTTGCGTCTAACTGCTGAACTGAAAGGTCGTGGGTTCGATCCCCACCCAGGGCAAACATTTGTGTGATGAGCATGGATGTTTGTTCTGTGTCTGGGTGTTTCTATGTATCATATATGTATATATTTACAAAAAAAAAGTATATAATATGTATTCTATCAGCCATCTAGTTCCATAGTACAAGCTTTGCTTAGTTTGGACTAGATGGCGTTGTGTGAAATGTCCACAAATATTTATTATTATTTATAATCACATCCCGCTCCCCGGAGCGCGTATATAGAAATGCTATTTCAGTAGGTCCCTGCTACAGATTAAACACTCAATGGGCCAATTCATTTAGCAGTTTGGAACAACTGCAGGGTGAGCATGGAATGTAGACAAATAGTTTATCCACCTTTCAGTTTTTTTTAATGCAGAAATAGGTTTGCGCTTGACCGCCTACTCGCCTGATGTTAAATAAAGTATGTATTGACATAGACAACTGACATAATAATGTAGATAGAAACGGTCATCTATCTTCCATGCTAGGCAAGTTGACACGCAAAGTACAACGTCAAACGTTTTAAACAGTGACATACTCGTGACGGATTTCTAAGTGATAATCCTTTAAAAACGGCTGAGCGAATTTGACGAATTTCCACTGCTTTTCCGGGTTCCGTAGTTACTACGAGAAACCCTTGTAAGTTCTGTCCGTATGCGATTTTGCGCAGTGACTACTAGCACCATATTAAACGAAATTTGGCAGATAGACGTGTTTTGTATCCTGCTATAAATCGCTGTGTAGTAAAATTATATGTACATACTTGCCAAGAGGTTTTCTTTTAGATTACAGTATTACCGACAGAACCTTACCATAGATAGATAGATAAACTATCTATACACCATAAAAATACAATGAGAAGAGACAAATATAAAACTAGTGTAAACAATTGTCAGCCTTATCGCTAATAGCGATCTCTTCCAGGAAACCATGGGATGGAGAGGAACTAAAAGACAGTAATATGACAACGGGGCGTGCAGTAAGAGAGTGCGAACATAAATACGTACTTTCAATTAAATTCTATACATATATACGTAAAATAGCAAATCGTAGCGACAACGAAGACGGATTTATTCAAGTTATAAACGCTGCTGTCTCGTTCAAACGCCTCTAAGTTAGAGAGGGACACACACAGCATAGACCTTCGCACAAAGCCTTCCGAGATATCGTCATACAATATTCATTAAAATAATTATACATTTAATGAATAAAAACACGAGAAAACCTTCGGCGTGCTCGCGTATATTCGCATTCAAACGACCTTATAAAATATAAACTAGTTCCCTCTCGCTCGCTCTTATACAAACGTCCGTGGGAGAGACTGAGAACAAACGTGTTATTTACAGAAATAGAACTGTATATATAAATTTTGTATAATATAATACGTAGTAATGCTCTAGAACAAATCGATATTAGTACTCGACTGCACTACAGGTGGAAATGTTCGCTTCGGCCGTGTACGTAACTATAGTTTCGTACGAAACACAATAGTGCCCTGCTCACTACAAATTAAACTTGCAAATTCGCTGTGCTATGTCGGTGACATCTACGGATCACTTCATCTCTGGTATGATCTCGCCGAGAGACTCCGACGCATATCCCTATCCACAGCTCGTAGCCTGATTTTAAGCTGCAGATAAATAGTACATTTTAATAGATTTTTGAGTTCGACTATGAGACAAATCGGTTCAGGGGCTGTAAACTTTATAAAGTTTATAATATCCAATACAGAGATAATACAGTACTTATTGCAAAACTTATTATCATTTTTCTGTTGCTATGCGTTATCGTCACACATCAAACACATTGTTAGCACAGTATATGTACATGACATATTCAATGAAAAATCAACTCTACACCGTTACATACGAGATGCATATTGAAGTGCAGTGTGTACGGGAGGGCGTCCCAAATCCGTGCGGTCATCGACCCCGAGCCCCATCCCAACACAGATTAATCAGCAGTAGGCTGCTACAGAATATTCTTACAGTAAGATAAGTCACAAAGTATTATTGCACTAGAAAGAGTCTGCATTTGTAATTAACTAATAATATACGTTCGTTGGTACCCTGAGAGTTAATAAACTGATCTTCATAAAAATATAAGGGTTCCGTTTTTTCCTATTGAGGTACGGAACCCTAAAAACTATATTAGGCAATGAAGTTGATTTCAATATAATGTACATATCGACGGTTAAAAGGTTATCCTTTTAACCGTCGAATGTAGGTGTCATAAGTTTTAAAATTAGCAGGTGGATGAAATAATGTATCAATCGCAAGATCATAACAAAAGACTTACTGAGCATACTATACTACTGAATAGGAAATTGTACTTGTAGTTCTGATCTGACTTTACCGAATAATATTAAATGCCAAAATCAATCATATTTTCTAAGCTTTGAAAATTATTAAATTTCGAAGACTTCTAACATAAACTGTTTTTTTTTGGATTTTTATTTTAACTGGCACGGTTAAAAAAAACTCGTTTTGCGTTTGGCTGGTTTTTAGTATGACTCCAGGAATTTTAACTTTTTGTAACTTATTTATTGGGGCTCCCATACAATGCGCAGTAATACCACTACATATTGTGTGAAAATTTTACTTCAATTTATTTTTTATTTTTTTATAGAAGATAGATCTACGATTGACCACCAACTCGCCTGATGTTAAGCGACGGTGTGGCCGAGGATGGAGCTCGTCGATCTAGAAGATATCTATTCACTCTAGCCTTGAAAATTCCAAGATTGTAGGTCTCAGGAAACAGAGATGGCGGCAACGAATTCCATTCTTGTGCAGTACGCAACAGGAATGTGGATCGATATTTATTACAGTTCTAAAAATTCACACACGGGATGAATGTGAACACGGTTCCATGTGAATGTGCCGAAATAAGAGTTTTGTTTAGTAGATAGGTCTTCAGTTCGAATATAAGTAAAATCAGTCAGGTTTGTGAAAATGCGCCAGGGTCACAACTCGACCGAACCACTAGTTTGACAACACGTTTAGATATTCTCGTAATTTATATCTTGTCGAAGTTGTCGAGTTAGCGCAGGGTGTGGGAGATGGTGTGTATGTGTGTAGTCTGTGTAGGCAGTGCGCACGTGTGGTGCGCGCGCCGCCCATTGCCGCGCGGTGACGTCACCGCGTTGTTTGTAAACTCACCGCCAGCTGATTGTATAACAGCACACGTACACAAATCCTAGACTCGTTGTACGCACACATGCGCGGAGACACAGGCCGAGAGGACCGCTCCCACTCTGTAATGACTGGGAGTATTGACTAGCAATACTGCAACACTAGCTCTGCCGCGCGGCGCGGTCGTCCCGCTCATCGCTCCCACGCAAAACCATCTACACTCTGCTTGCAGATAAATTATATTAACTTTGAGATTTTTACTTTTATTTTTGCAAAATTTTAAACCGACCTCGGCCTTAAGTTTTGAGCCGCGCGGCTTGAAGAGTTGAGTTTTATGTATCGTACTATAACGACTTAAAAATTTCATATTTTACAGCTATATCTCCTACGTTTTAAAACTTTTTTTTATCGCTGTAGTACAACGGTGGAACTATTGAAACGACAAGATATTAAAAGAAAAACAAAATACCCGACTGCAGAAAAGCAGTTTTTGCAGTCTAACTTACCATTTCGTTACGCTTGATACACTGTTGAGTATACGTTTTTATAAGAAAGTATGCGTAAAATAACTGTAAAAGATTATAAATGCGCATTCTTTTAAATAATGCTAGTAATATCACTTGTTTATAATGAAAAAAATCGTTGGAGGTTACAAAAAAACCGCAATTATTAATTTTTGCGAGAGATTTATTATTATTATTACAAACAATATAGCCTATGACACTCCGGAAGTGAAGACGAATCTAACGACACCTCGCACATCCAAATCCGTTTAGGCTGTAGGCGATCATAATATAGAAACATACATACGTATACAAACATACACACATTCGAAACCCTTCTTACGTAATCGTGTGAAATCTGGCCCATTATCTTTTAACCCCAGACGCAAAACGAGGGGTGTTTTCCTTACAAATCTATTGTGCACAATAAAATGCAGATAAGATTATACCGTTTTTTTTTAACATAGGTAATGGTCATTGAAATTAAAGAAATTTTAACGGATTTAACGCGTATATTTTACACATTTGTATGATCTGACGTTTCGAACACTTAGCAGCATCCGTGGTCACAGGTGAGAGATGACAATTGTCTTTCAATGAGTAGATAATAATCACGAAAATCTTAGACAAAATGTTAGCTTTGATCACTTTTACGTAACAAACAAATAATGAAAGAAACTTCTTCGATCGACAAGAATCTTTATCGAACCAAGTTTTTTTATACATTATAGATCTACGATTGACCACGATTATGTTTCAGAATCTTTATCGTGCCAAGAATTGTTTTTTTTTTTTTTTTTTTTTATAGATTATAGATCTACGATTGACCACGATTATGTTTCGTACGCGGCCGAATCGGAAATAGGATTGCGCTTGACCGCCAACTCGCCCGATGTTAAGCGACGTTGCGGTCTACGATGGAGCGCGCACACCTAGAAGAAACCAATTTCACTTGGCTTCGAAGCTATGCATATGTATGTATGCATAGATATAGATAATACTTGTTCATACGTGATAGTAAATCTCCGTTCATATTTACCTACGTAGAGGAACAAGCAGTCAGGGCCTCGGTTTCAAGGTATGTGTACATTATATTTTCGCCTCGCATTGTAAACTTTTGCAATGTTATGTTCATAGAAACTATAACCTTAAATGAACAACTTCAGTTATATGTAACCTTTTATTAATACAAAGAGACGTGTTCACAATGACTAAAAACATGATCTCAAACTCGACGGGTCTGATAGTTGGACATTTTGGAAGTTCCAATGTTTCTTTTTTCAGGTCTCTACATCGCATGTAATGAGTGAAATATGTTTATTCATGAAATACATTTATTTTCCCCAATTTCCCTGATGAGCAACGGTGTGACAAAGTTTATTTAGCTTGGGTTGCCCCATATATTTTAAGCATACAGGCAGTTATTAGCCAGCCAGCTATTGCCAAATTTGCTTCCTGATACCATATCATTACATAGCCATCTAAATTGTCGTAAATATGCTAAATGTTAACGTCATCGGATCATTAGTAAAGGTTGCCTTATATTTTCAAAGGATCCAACAGAGGAATCCAAGTGGACCTAATTAAACGATTATAAAAAGGTAACTAGTTAACCTAACTAGCATAATTATAGCACAAACATTACATTCAAAACAGGCCGTCTAATTGGAAACCTCTTAGTTTCCGAAGTCGGTTATAAGCTACACGCCCGTTTCTGATAGGACCATGCGACCAAAAACATGCATATTGCATTTGGCAACCAGTTCCGCCGCTTTCCCACCGACAGCGGCACCGCATAACGGTGACGGAAAAAACCGCCTGCATTGTATTGCAGTACTGGCCCTTCGATACGGTATACACAGGTCTACGCGGAAACGGTGCTTTCGTCTTTAAAAACGGCGCTGGGCCAAGCCACTTTTTTTTTTTTTTTATCAGCCCTCTTTGTACAAACTGTCCCACTGCTGGGAACGGGCCATCTTCTCATTGTGAGAAGGGTTAGGCCATAGTCTGCCACGCTGGCCGAGTGCGGGTTGGCAGACTTCACAGATCATTGAGAACTCTCAGACATGTAGGTTTCCTCACGATGTTTTCCTTCACCGTTTGAAGTTGGCGGCAATCAACAATACGCACATAACTTCGAAAAGACAGAGGTGCGTGCCGTGGGATTCGAACCCAGGACCTGCGGATCGCAAGTCAGACGGTATCACCACTAGGCTGCCGGAAACTTGTGCCAAGCCACTAATGGTATAAAATTGCAAGATTGAGTCGAAACACGAAAATACTACGTCGTGGAAATCTGATTGTCGGTGTGGTATAGATTGTGGGAAGAGCGAAGGACAGATATAATGGAATGGGCAGGACATGTAGCCACACATCATGACGGTAGATAGTGTTTCTTTTCATTATTCATCGATTGATTTGCGGTTCACCGCCAGCTCGCCCGATGTCGAGAGGCCGTGCGCTACACAATGTAGCGCGTTTGCCCAGAAAAATCTTATTCACTCCTGAAGACATCCAAATTATATACATATATTTAGAGGAATCTGGGCCTTCCCAGAATATGATAACCGAATCACTCAACAGCAGAAAACGAGACGGTAGCGATTAGTAAGGGGCAGAGGAAAATCACATAACCGAAATGAGACTTACATCCAACACTGGGATATTTTAGTCTGATGATTCTTTTTTATGAAACTAATGTGAAATTGCGAGAAAGAATCAACTGTTCCTTGCATTTCTTACATAAAATCACGCCGAGCATGAGCCCGTTACTGACCGTGGTTAGAAGGTTAGATGGAAGGCAGAATGTATTAGAAGGTAAGATGTACAAAATATTGGCTTGCAGTAGCCAGGAATTAGACCATTGTCTAGTAAAAATCAGATAGGTAATGGCACTTACCTATCTGATTTCTAAGAGAGAAAATTCTAGTCCCGAATACCTACAGAATTTCATCGCCATCTTCGTTTAGCCAATGGTAGTGTGTAGAAGGACTTTACTTCAAGCTTACCAAATAACATTGCTTTTCTTGAGGATACTTGCTCGAAGACTAAGCATTTAACAATTCGTTATTATAAGCATCGAGCTACTCTCGGCATAAGACACCTTGTCTGTGTAACCTTATACAGTAGTACCGAAACGCTGAAGGTGGTAGATGCCAACGGGGAACTGGTTTCTGACCAGCCACAGACTGGTTCCTCGACAACCGACTACAACGTATACCGTATGCAGCACCAGCCATGTTGGTGTCATGGTGCTTTGGTTACATTGCGGAACAATAATTATAAAATTAATTTAAAATCGAAAACCCAACTGAGTTTGCTACAAGAACCAAAACATTTTGAGCTCAGCTATTACCGGGGCGCGTACTTTTAATAACGATATGCCGCGATGTACGACAAACAAAACAACTCGGATATTTTGAAAGTAGACATGAAGGGATAGATTTAGTTCTCTGTTCACTTTCTAAGTTTGTATGAACTGTTGCGAGAGATGTAGCAGATATGCAGCTGAGTAGCGTTTCGTGCGTTCGTAAAAGACGCAAATGCCATGGAATGCAACTTAATGATAGTGTTGTGTGGACGTCGAACGCCGATCGTATCATGAAGCGCCTAGGTCCCATTATTAACTAAATGTCATGTCACGATGGGCCTGACATCTACCAGGAATATCGTTCGAGATATTCATCGTTTGTCGATTTTCCACACATGGAATATTAGTCTAGTAAAAATAAGATTTGTGACAACATAGAAAACAACGAAGTATTTTGTTATTTAAATAATGTACTGGTGTTTTGAAAATACATTTCACACAATTTCATAATGATATTATAAAAGCTAATTTTGTTACCTTTACACGCTCAAACGGCTGAACCGATCGTTATGAACATTAGTATAGAGATAGCGTTGAACCTGGAGATGGACATAAGCTACTTATCATCATCATAATCATCACCGTTTTTCATAACTACGCGAGTGAAACCGCGGAACGCAGCCAGTCTATAAATCGGGGATTATTGTTGATCTATGATTTTAGCTACTTTTCTATCATAATTTCAAAGAATCCCCCCAGTTGCAAATACTGTGATGTGCTCCATACAAACGGATTTATACGGCGTCAGTTCGTAATGGGTCTAACTCTACGATTGGCTCACGACTAACATGTGAAGGTAAGCACAAAAGGACCTTAATGGCTCGAAGTGCATCCGAGAATCGGACCCCATTTATAAGATAAGATAACATGTGAAGGTCCTCGCATTGTCGGAAAGACTAGATAGACCTCGCGGTCCACGGTGCGGAACCGTGCCAGCGTGGCCTCGACACGACCCCTGGCAATGGACTAGAAACTAAGGCACAAAAAACGTGGAAACTTACACACAATAACTAACTTTTACAGGCTAGAAATTGACCATATCGTTAAACTATTCGAAAAACATCGATATTGTGAGTAGAGTCTGAGCTCCAAAGAGATTGTCGAGGCGTCTATCGGATCCAGTGGCGGGTGTATCCTGACTTCCATCCTGAAGAGAGAACTTTTGGAGAGCTTCGGTAGTTTTCGACCGAAAAATATCATGTTTTTTTCCGGAAACAAACATTATATATAAATGAATACACACGGAAGTTTTAGTGAAATAAATTCATTTAAAGTTAATTAAACGTGTGATCGCAGTAAGCCTGTTATAGTTCGTGCATTAACGTGAGAATTAATGAATGAACAAGGACGGACTTTTGACCAATGAGAGCTCGTAATTTCAGATAATTAAAGCTCCCATTGCTTTACAAGTCCATATTTGTTCATTCATTTCGTCTCACATTATCTGCGCAACCCATATCTAGAAACGGTCGTCAAGTGGGCAACCGGAGGTGCTTGGTGACTGATTATGTGGTGGGTGTGGGTGGTATATATATCAGCTGCTCAGCACGCAATGTTTATCCTGGGAGGAGATCGAACCACAAACTAACAGCTTAGAAGGCAGACTTAGTACCAACTAAGCTATAAGACCAGCAAAGCACCACTACAAAGTATAGATACATCACGTTATGTGCACCTCAAGATGTTTTCTTTCTCATCGACGGCTCAAACCTCAAACCCATCGCTTGTATACGAAGCTACGCACAGTACGGAAATCAAACGCGCAGTCTACTCGGCAACCATCGCTTCAGGTTTCGTCACTGTAAAGGAAAATCAGTTAAGTATTTACAAACCCAAGCGATGGCAACTTGCGTCAACTGTTACCCAACAGCTCGGAAAAAGTAAAGCGGTATTGTGGAAGGAAACCTCCCACGTTGTTATGAACGGTCAAGTTATTCAAAGAGCACATTACATACCTACCTCGTTACGACCATTCTCCACAATTTAAATACAGTTTCTTTCGAAAGAAGCACTTAATATGAAACAAGTAAAGTAAGCCCAGCAAAGTTGGACTCACTGTCCAAGAAATGAGGATTCCGTACCAACACAAAGTAAACAACACGACAACAGGGCTAGTTATTCGCCAAAACATCTGCATATCTGTTTATAAATTCAGCCATATCTGGTCAAGTAACACCAAAATCTGGTAAAGTCGTATAGGAGATAATATAAATATATATTACACCCGAAAAACATACCGCACCGGTAAGCGCAGCGTAGGAAGACCAGCCACGAGATGGGCTCATACAAGTGGCGGGAAGACGCTGGATGCAATCGGTATTTTTGGAAATCCATGGGGGAGGCCTATGTCCAGCAGTGGACTTCTTATGGCTGAGATGATGATGGTGATGATGACACCCGAAAAACATAATGTAAAATTTCGATACACTCAGTAGGGTCAATGTGGGTAAATGTAAACGGATATGAAAAAAATATTCCCGCTTTTTTCAATTTTAACAATAACTTGTAAATTAATTGTAGTAAAGGATTTTTTTTTGTCTATACAGTTAATAGATAACCAAGTCAGTGATGCAGATTAAATATAAACAAGTAAGTGCTTTATTTCATGTTTTATTACAAGTTTACATTTGCCCCTGTATTTTTTTTTAAATATGCCATTTTGAGGAAATTGTAAACACAATATTCTGACTAATCTATGATAAGCCTCCAATTTTTTCTGTGAACTCTACATTATTGTAAATAGAATTTAGAAGGTGAAAGCTACAAATGTCTTAATTTTTCCGTTACTATGTGCGAATCGTAGCTTTCAAACCAAATTTCAGTTTTCTAGGACTTCAGGAAATACTTTATATTTTTACTATGGACACTAACGTGGTTTTCACACATTTTTAAATAAAAACTACGGGTTACTCACGTCTGTTTTGAGCCACTCTCGGTCGGTGACGCACCTTGCACTGCTCCTTTGAAAACTACCGCCGAATGCGGTTGAAACTATAGTCGGATATTTCGGCTCAAAACAGACGTGAGTGACCTGTAGTTTTTATTTAAAAACTTTATATTTTTGAATATTAATCTATATTTTGGGACACCTACGTGCACCAAGATACTTTTTTTTTTGTAAATACATACTTGTAATTCATAGGAACTCCCAGTAACAGAACAAACATCCATGTACAACACGCAATGTTTGTCCTAGGTGGGGAAATAACCCACGTACGACCTATAGCTTAGACGGCAGATATCCTACTAACTAAGCTGTGAGGCCAGTATGAAGCAGTTATCGCATACTTTGACCACAGATTTAGAAAAGAAGTCTGTTACTTCGACATATGCGTGGTATCGCGCCACCAGCGCCAGCACGCTAGGCACAATGGAAGGCCTTGTAACACTTGCGGCGGCACCGCCCGCGCTGCTGCCTCGGCGTGACATACTGACACCGAACTGTACGCGTATCACTCATAAAGTCACCATCTGCCTTGTCTGTTTCACGGGTGCTGAAGTCTGTTCCTATATGCTAGCGTTGCGAGGGTCGCCTGAAGCGCTGTATATATATATATATATATATGTATATATAAATATATGTTCGACCACCAACTCGCTTGGTGGTAAGCGATGCTGTAGCCAAGTATGGAGCATGTCGATCTACAAGATATCTATTCACTCTAGCCTTGAAAATTTCAAGATTATAGTTCTCAGGAAACAGATAATGACAGGGAGTTCCTATGTGTGTTGTATTATACAAAAATGTGGACCTGTATGTGTAGGTCTTGCAGGACAACCAGGAACGTTAGTTTTGGTAATTGGAAAAACATGAGAGACAGAAGACAGCGCCCGAAGGCAAAGACAATTTCGCGTAAATTTGCGGTCAAGCTCGATCCTATTATCGAATAAAACAAACACGAGAGACCGGACTTGGCGGACTCCTGTCTAAGTGCATGTGTCCAGTGGTCTATTATAGAGGACAAGACGCCAGACTGCGACACTAACCGCAATCCGTATTGACAAGCCGTTGAAATCACTCGTGTTCTCGAAAACTTCAACCTCTTTAGACACTTGGAAAACCACTATTCTCTAAACAGCAATATCCAAACGTGCGTTATCAACGATCACACCGACGACGTGTCACATCTCACGCACGTAGTTGCAAGAAGATAAACATGTTTCAAATGTCGCTGCGATAGATAAGTCTACCACTGGAACCGCCGAACGGCTAGTCGGAGTGAGACGCCTAGGTAATTAGCCTTTAAAATCGTATGGCGAATCATCATCTCATGAGCATGGTGAGTATGGCGAATGAATAGTTCATTTACATGCTAGTATAATGACGCAAGGCGGGGTTTACTACGCGCAGAAGCAGTAGCTAGGTTCATTGTTCGGAAACCAACTTCAGCCGCGATTTTTCCCTTCACCCACAATTGAAACTCATTGTTAAGAATTGTATCCAGAGTAACGATTGTAATTACAACGCGGCAACCACTGAGTTACAAGCGGTACAGTAGCAGCGGGTTGTTGGCGGCAGCGGCGACCTTCTCTCCGATTTCTCATCTCGTGTCAATGTCAAAGAGTCGCAAGCGCAACGCAGCATGACGCAACCTATCACTACCTACACACACTAGAATAGTGCGAAACAAAAATACGATAATATACCTAATATTGTGTGAACACCCGGAACATCCCCAGCCTCGTTCTTACAACGCCGTCGTGTGGCGGGTCATCTTATTTCGTAACATATAGTTGAGGATCACAAGTCTGATGCATATGGCATATACGCATAGCATATGCCACATTGGGCCAAAGTTGGGCCAGCGGTTGGTCCAAGATATTTGGTCACTTTAATCCCGACTACCAAGCAAGACGTCAAGTCCCACTGTACACGTTGGCCCAACATGCTGGCCCAGCTAGTTTACCCAATATGTAAAATATCAGACTCGTGATCAGGTGCTGCTTACGGGCTGTTGGTCTGCTCATAGTACACACACAACATAGCAATAAATTAGCATTATTCCCGAAGCAAATTATTTGTTTAATTGATAAGTTGTAAATATGATAAAATGCCATGGACCCCTAGTGCAGCGGAAAATGAATTATATAATAAAAAAGTTAACTGGAGGGAATCGAGGCTTTTTAAATGCAAAGAACTTCCACGACCGTGAGATGTGCAGTCTCAGGGATTATTTCCGCAACGAGAGTGGGAAGCATTGTGGCTGTTAACAAAGGCTTGAGGCCTCTCTCATTGGCAAACAATAATGTGCGTAAACGGTGCTTAGCATCGAAGACCGCAGGGACGTACGACTTACCTACTACGTACGTACTACGTACGTTACGAAGGGTAAGGAGCTGCACGGATATTTTTACCGAGCCTGAACAAGGCTCGATGTAGACCTGTTTGAGTCGGTGAACTGGCTATGTTTTGATAACACCCCATTTAAGTGTTTGCCAGTGCAATTGCAGATAAAATTATCAAGACGTACAACTATCGAAACTATATCATGGACGGTACCGCCGACAATTTAATTTAACAATCATGTGTAATTATCTATTTATTGACATACTATTATTATTTAATTAACTGTTTACACAATAAACATATGTAATTTTGATTATGTACACTAAATACTACTATTAACTAATACTGTTATTATTCTTTTGTTATTTTAGACATGTAAATTTTTGTTATTAATAATAGTATGATTGTAAGTACAATACGGCCTTGTCGAATCTGATGTGACGTTATATCAGTGCGCACCATCCACAGTTCAAAATAAAACCGGACAAGTGCGAGTCAGACTCGCCCACCGAGGGTTCCGTACAAACTATATAGAAGGGGGAAATATTATATTTTTTTATATTTTCCTTCACAAACCGAAAAATATACATCGTAAAAATATTTAACACATTTCTTGCTCACCACTCGGATCCGAGTGAGGCGGGGCTATAGTAGCGGTGCCTCACACTCGGATCCGAGCGAGCGAGTCCTGTTCATTTTGTAGAAGTTAGTAAACTGCCGGCGTTTGAGGCAGTCAACATTGCTTTGCGCGGCCACTCTACTTAATCAAAATTTGCCTAAAAAGTTTTGGTTCCCAGCTGAAGTGAAGGGTCTGCAGGGGGCGAAGAATGTGTTAAAAACCTGTTTTAGCTTATGCTAATGAGGCTCTTTCATATGATACCCCACATGATACGGTTAATTCACTTTCAAATTTGGGCCCTCATTCCTTGCATAGAGACACAATTTTTTTGTGATTAAATAAAAAATTACCAGTTTTCGGATTTTTTCCTATATGTGTACTCTAACACAATGCTTCTTGCCAAATTTCAGAGTTCTAGGTCAACGGGAAGTACCCCATAGGTTTTGATTCCTCTGTGAGTGTCGAAATGTGCGTTTTTTACGACATATTCGTCTGTAACTTTTTTTTACGAAAACTGAGAAATTTTATTTTTCTTTCTGCAGCAAGATACTATGGATCTGCGTATATGGTTTTAATTTCAACTCGATACCTTTACGCGTTACCGAGATAAAGGTCTTGACACCCGGACGGACGGACAGACGGACAGACAGACGGACAACAAAGTGATCCTATAAGGGTTCCGTTTTTTCCTATTGAGCTACGGAACCCTAAAAATGATCGTGCTTTGCTCTAATGGGACCGTTCTATGATCACGTCATCAACTTTAGTTCTCATTGTTTCACTCTACAATAAGTTTTCAACAACAGAAGTCTCAGCCACAAGGTAGACAGAGACAGACAACCTTATCCAAGCCTTAACCAAGCTTAACCTTAACCAAGGGGGTAGGAAGAAGCTGGGTGCAAGCCGCTTCCATCAGATCTTTTTAGAAATCCGTGAGGGAATCTCATATCCAATAGTGGAGTTCTTGTGGCTGGCATGAACATTCTGAGGCGCGGCGGTGCCCCTGGAATGTGCCGCCCAGGCCTATGGCCCCCTCCACGCTACGCTAGTGCTGACGTAGCGACCAATAAGAGCTTGTAATTTTGAAATAAGCGCTCTCATTAATTACCAGTTAGAAATTGTTATTTACATTATAAAATATATAAGGAAGGCACACTGAGTGAATTGATTTTTTCTAGGTAAGCGCGCTCCATCGTAGATCGCAAGGTCTCTCAACATTAGGTGAATTGGCATTCAAGCGCAGTCCCGTCATATATAAATAAGAAAAAGGATGCTCAGAGTTTAGTTTCCTAGTGATGACGTCACAGCATGGCTCTAGGGTAGCCCTGTTCTTATTGTGATCGCGTGTACGCATATAGCAACATCCGCGTGTCGAGGAGGCGTGTATTTTAGGGCGGCGCGGGCGGCGGACGACGACCCCGAAGGTCGCTACCTACCTGCGCCAGCGCCTGAACCGAAGTCTCAACATTTAAAAGAATTGTTGAGACCTTAATTTTTGCCAGTACATTACGTGTTTTCCACACAAGAGAAGAAAACTGTTGATTTCGATGATTCTTTTTTATATGGATGAATCCACTGTTAATGGATAGGCTTGTATTATTTACTTTTTTTAACAACTTTAAAATTAAAAAGCCAATCCAGTCACTTATAAATAAACAAAATTCCAATCCAATTCCAATTATTATTTTTTAATTTTCGATATTATCTCCGAATTAAAAAACCATAAAAGTTAAAATTTTGTACCATAAAGGCCTTATAATAAATTATGTACATCAGTCAAGCCGTTTTTGTTTTTTAGCAAGACTAATATGAATAGGAATTGATTTTTATACATAAGAAAGAAGATGTGAATTGTAGTTACATTAATTGACTAATACAATACAACACAATTTAAACATGCCATACAGCTAAATTTCATGCTCACAAAGTTTATTTCTCATATACAAAAAATATAGAAACATACATACAAATTTACATTACATATGATATCAGATAGTAATTTCTATTAAATTAAACCCCATTTTCACTTAAATAAATTACTTCAGACACTCCTGATACTACAAAGGAGGAAAGGACGGACAAAAGGAGATCATTATTATTATTAGTGTAGGTCAGAATAGAACCTCTGAGACTGTAAAGATATCGAATTAATACAAGATGCCTTCCATGCCTTCAGAAAACTATACCCATAGATATTATCTACCATGGGACCAGCATCCCTCTGAAGCTACAAAAACTACAAGACAAAAAAGCCTTTGGAACAGACCTGCTTTACAACAGGTAAACATAATTCAACACATACGAAAAAACACTTTATAGCTTGGAAATAAAGCTCACAATATAAGTAATGAATATTTACAAAGGATATTATTTTGCTTTATAAAAGGTCCTATGATGGTAAAGACGATTAAATATATATTTTATTCCCATATACATAGAGTGCATTGTCTTCTGAATGTAATAAAGGATACAAATAAAATTTGACTAAGGGTTTATTAGAATCTGAACTGTAGATTTCATCTGATAGACCAACTTTAGACTACAATGGGAGATACTGTCTATGATAATAACTGATTTTCATGATTATTTTCTTGATGGACTTTTCAAGAATGATGGTAAGCATTTTTGATCAAGTATCTATCCTGACAAATGAACACAGTCTTGGGTCGCTGGCACAACTGTTCCACTTCTCTTGCGTCAGGTGTCATGTTGCAGAGATCGGGGCTATTGAGATGAAATGGTTATGACTTTTATTGGCATAAAGCGGATAAAAGTCATCAGCCATGATGCTCCTACTTCTCCTCCATTATTTTTATATTATTATTATTATCTATGATCACTTCAGGCTATTAGTACTGACATAAAAAGTAACAGTTTTTTTTCATCATAAACATTTTTTGACATTATGCCAGTAAAGCCATGGGACACATGTATACTTTCGATATCACCTCCATTAGCCTAAATGGCATTTTTATTCTTATATGCAATTATGCTTATTGGGGCAATGAGCCCTCCACTTGGGGTATATTGTATATTTCCCCCTGTAGTAACCAACCAATTTTAGCAATTTATTTATGTTTTATCCAATAATAGGATTGTGCTTGACTGGTAACACGCCTGATGGTTAGTGATCATTGCAGTCCTCAATGGACTATGTTTAGCTCGATGAAATTGATTCACTTGCGATTTAAAAACACCCAGATTATATCCATTGGTGAAGAGCCACTCGGGAAGCTTATTCCACAACTCAACAGAATGCACAATAAAGATAAGAACCAAAGTGTTAAGAGAAAAGAAACTAGAACTGAAGGTACAAGAAAGGAACCATTCTATTCTATTAGATTACTACAGGTATTTACTATACTGCTTAGTAGTTGAATAACAGATAAATATGATGAACAAATGGAATATAGCCTCAGAAACATTTGACAATGGACCAATTCTCCTCATAATTCAAAATTAATAATATTATTTTCAATAGCATTAACACAGCTATTTCCACCAGTGCATTGTTTTCTTCCACTAAATGTTATCCGATTTCTATGTTTTTAAATGGTTAGAACCATTAATGGCTATGCCTCTAAGGTTTTTTTTGTTTTGATTTAATTTTTTTTATCTTAGTTTTAACAAAATTCAAAAAAGTCAAACTGTAGATAGGGACATACATATTTATGATTCTAAACAGATAAGAAAGAATTATATAAATCAGATAACATTTAGAGTAGAACTCATTTTCATATGGAAGACTGTATGACAATGTTCCTTCTAATGCATTTTTTAAATTCCATCCTTAAGCATTATAAAGGAATTATAATAATAGAAAAACCTATAAGCTAAATACATATTTGATGACAAAGGAGCCATCAGAAGTGTCATAGCAATTTGACTCTCTATTCAAAGCGTCATCCCAAGATAAGGTTTAAACCTTCCTGGGTGTGTCCTCATCTCTAATAAATTTTCTTTGTGTTGTTGTTATTTGATAGTAGAACAGCACCATAGGCTACATTTACCTACCATCACTTTTAATCTCCACAGGATTGTAAGCACTATGCAGTTGAGGTTTAAAATAAATAAGGCTTCGCCCAAATGAAGTAGCATTAATGTTCTCTAGGTATGTATTTACGTATGTTTGCATTGACTCGCATCGGTCGTCACCTGCATTTTAATATCACAGGTTGTTTATCTCACTCTATAAGTGTACAGATTCGTAATATTATGTAAGATGCTATGACTGCAAAAGAAACAAATGGGGATGAAGTGAAAACAGCAAACCGAAATTATAAGAAAAAATACAAAAGCAGCTGGCTAGATTTCTTAGTAAATAACTCAAGAGAGCACACATGGCATGTGGGACGCGAGTACAAGGAGACGAGTGGTGGGTGATGGCATTTGGGGGCTGGAAGCAAAATATAGGGAAGACTCGTTACCTGTAATTCTGGTCGTAATCCCAGTAGTCCTTGTAGCGCGGGTGCCAGCGCGGCCCCCCGCGCGAGTACGGCCGCCGAGACCCTCCTTGGCTCATATCCGATGCGCCATAACACTCTGTATATCGATCCGCGCACTCACAGGCCCTGCCGAGCCACCGAGCTCGATGCTTACACTATCACTGTTATCCACACACACTGCACTGCGACATGTACTAAAACACTATTTGATTCCTTATAATTAATTTTACTGTACAAAACCTCACGTACTTGTTTTGAAAACGACTGCAATGACGCGAAGCTAGCACTAACTGATTGGAATTGTTGCAAGCGAGACAACGTCAGAAAACAAAAATGTCACAATCGAGAGCGACATCTAGCTATTGAAACATGCACTGTTTTCAAAAATTACCGCCAACTTTTTAAGTTAATTCGTTAATATTAACTTAATTATAAATTGATAATTTTATTTTGTACCTTAAAAGTTATATTAAACATAAAGGCAATCTACGGTAAAAGAAAAGCGGTAAACCATGTATCTTTGTCCATAGGAATGTCACTATCGATTTTATATTAGTGGAACTTAAAATACTGTTTTTGATGATTTTATGTTCATACAAGCTTTGGAAATGTAAGTGTCATCAAAGGGCGTGTTATCGCGCACTTAAAATGGTTCGTCACCATTCACATACCTAATTAATGTATATCAGTTGGATAATGGTAATTTTTACTGTCGTTATGCACTAACACACGCAGAATTTCAGTTTATAATCCAAGCTATATAATGGAAAATAACATAATAAACCTTAATTTATGATCAAAAGTCCCAAGAAACCACAAAAATCACCAAGTAACTATACCTATTATGCTTTTCCCAGCTCGGGCGACCGACACAATACGTAACATAACATAAGCCCTAATAAAAAGTTTACACACAGAGACCAATAGGAGAACTTTAGTATTATCGGTCTTCAGCGCTTCTAGCGTTCTACATAATTTTGTATCGTTTATCAATTAAGCGCTTGAAACATTGATAGGTAAATTGCCACTTCCATTGTTATTTTCTATGAAGCCAACATGACGCACGTAACTATGCATAACGAAGTTAGCAACGAGTCGAATATTATATGCATATCTCTTTTACGCAGGCATGAGAAAAAGAGAAAGGAACGTCATTCATTTTCTTTTATTTGCCATGGGACGATTTACGTATTTAGCCAGATTAGCTCTAACTTCTCCTCGATAAGTCAGCATAATATTAGAAAATGATTTCTATCTATTTACGAATCTAAAACTATTTTCTGTCCAGTTTGATTCAGCATAAGGGAAAATATGGCGCAACGCTCAAAATTCATTCTCAGTGGGGGCCAGGGCTTAGACCGTGGCCATAACAATAATACAACGGGAAATTTCAATTCCATTTTTATATTATATACACTCATACGAATTTTATCCTTAAAGCTGGTCTAGGTACCTAACTATTTAAACAATTTAACTGCCTAGTCGGATATTGGCGACAAAAGTTTTTCGAGCTGTTATAGACGCCTTACTGCTTGTATCGGGTATTTCCGATAAAAAAAACTGAAATAGGATTTTAACCACCTGTATCGAATACTATAAGTTTATAGAGACCGACCAAGATTTTTTGAGGTTTATGTCGTAGTTTGTCGGAATGGGCTCGAAAAGCTTTTATCAGAAACATCCGACACAGGCGGTTGAAGTTAATCATTCACAATATTTGTAATAATCAAAAAATATTATTTATCGGGTTCCTAGTGTGCACTGCAGCAACCTGGTGCGCTGTAAAGAGGGACTATGGATAGGATAGGTAGGAATATGTAAAGGAGGGTTCCTTTACAGCCTTCTCCGAAATTTACACTCACACGAACAGTCTTAATGAGCTTTTTTGCGATAGCAGTTATATAACTAGATTCACGTTCACACAGAAGTTCCCGGTTTGTTTGTTGAATTTTCACGGCTGAACCATCATCATTCTTTAGGACCTGGAGAAGGACATACTTAGGCTATATTTCATCATCATCATCATCAGCACCACTTTTCATCGGCGCAGCTAGTATTTGATAAATTAATACTAAGAAATCAAAGAAAGCGTTAGTTTATTTTAAGTGACTTAATTTATTTAACGTATTTCTAAATCTTAAATATAACAGCAATCACATTTAAAGACGCCACGCTTAGCGGTAGAGGTGAAATCACGGTCAGTGTAGTTCAAGACAGGCAAAGGTCACACAGCTGGTATTAATACAATATGCTTTCGAATATAATATTTTTTCAGAAGAATTTAATAGATATCTACTACATCTTACATGAGGTCGAAAGTAACCTATTTAGGCACGAGATGGTTACCAATAGTTTGAGTGCAAAAATGTATTTCACCCGAGGTAAACAGCCTGCATATCATTTCGAATCTAAGGAGACAAGACTCAAGCCTCAACACTAAAGAGTCGATACTTATGACTCAAGACTCGGGACCCGGGTCTCAAGACTCTGGAGACAAGAAACGAAAAATATTTGCGCCCTCGCTACGCTCATACGCCACACCATCTCGTGCCTAAATAGGTCTTTCACCCGAAGTAAACACTCCGCTTTCGAATATATAATTACAAAAGACTTAAAACGCAAGACTCAAGACTCAACACTAAAGACTCGGGACTCAGGACTCGAGATTCGGTACTCACTTGAAAATAGCAAATGCACTGACTACGCGAGTCCACATCACCGTGAGGAAAACAGAAGAAAAAAGTTTCGACATTGTTTAATAGAAATGTCAAAATAGAACGTGACTTTAACAATTTCAATAGCACGGAAAAATGATTCTACCTAGGGTAGAAAAGCAGTGTTTTCGTCCCTTTGTACTCGTAACTTCAAGCGTACTTTCGGTGTATGAGAAATGAAAAGGATTTTTTCTCTCACTCGGAACTGATGTCTCTGTCTTTCTCTATCTGCAGGATGCACCATTTTAAATTAGAAGATTTTCTTGGCCTGTTTTTCATTTACTTGTCCAATAAAATGTTTACAGCAATGGCGGACTGGTAACGTATGAGAACGTATACTGTCTTATTTATGAGCCAACCTTACATAAACCAACCGTAATTAGGTTTTACGTCATAATTATTTACACCTTTAGACAGGTATATATGTATTAAACGCCGGATCGCGTCGTAATCCGTACAGACTAATTTCAAGCATACTATTGTATATACAGTAGAGGAATATTCCGCCGGTGGCAGGGCGAGGGTGGGTCGGCTACAGCGCCATCTTTCGGCCCTCGATGGAAATTTCTACGGCGCGCCGGCTGCCGCTGCGCATGCGCTTCTGGTCGATAAATTTCTTCATTTGTTTCTCGTAACGCGTCATCTTTTTCTTAGCAGTCTGTGGATATAAAACAGTGTTGTCGGAAGAATGTATTGTCAGAATAATACGATAGTAACGTATCAACATTACTATCAAGCAAGGATGGAATATCATGATAGTAATGTCGGAACAATGTCAGGACATCACGACAATGTTAAGGTATCACATGAGAGAAGTCGGTATATTTTTTTAAATATGGTCGGGATATTTCGATAGTAATATCGGTACAATATCGAGACATCACGACATTAATGTCAGGATACGCTAGACACGTCGGTACAATGTTGGAATATATATATAGTAACATCAGTACAATTTCAGAACATCACGACAATATTTTTAGTGTCACGTTTCGACTCGTCAGTACATACAAGGTCGATAAACGATAGTAACGTCCGCGTCGGTAATGTCAGGTTCAGGACATCACGACAATATTGTCAGGGTTATCACGTTAGACACGTCGGTACCATACCGGGATACCACAATAGTCACGTTTGACAAAAAAGTCAGCGTAGTGTATTATCTACACTACTCGTCTACAGCCGTCTACTACACTATAGTAGATACATACCCGCGACATGTCAACGTCGCTGGTAGATTTGGGCCTATACACGTAGTCCTTGTTGGAGGGTAGAGGCACGCGTGCGCGCGCCACCCAGCCGGGTTCACCGGGCCGAGCGACGGGCTCACCAGACGCCGGACCGGCTGACGGGCCGGACTCGCGCCGCCGTCCGCCGGCCATCGCCTCGTCACGCGCCTGCCTCTCCTCGCGCGTCATTGCTGTAACGTAACAACATATTAGGCCTATTTGGTCTTCCATGTTGAATTGAGACATAATTCACTTCAAAATACGCAATTTGTTTATTTGGTGTTACATCTTTCACACTCTTTCACTGATGATAATGAATGTAAACTGTAATCATACCCGTTAACGAGCAAGCTGATAGAGCCGCCAAGCGAATTGGTTTACAAATATCGCGATATCGCACTAAACCAACCACTTTGTTTGGATAACAGTTATAGATTTTTATATGTTGTGCGTGTGTGTGAGAGAGCATGTGCTTGTGTTACCTTTGAAGTCTGTGGAGAGGTTGAAGATGGGTCTCGCCCACTCTGAGATGAGGCGACCGGCGCGCTCGCGGTTCACTTTCGTCTCCTTGGGGTGCTTGTAGAGGTACATCACCGCTTTGCCGATGCCGGACTGCTTCAGTAGAGTCTTGTCTATAGCCGGAAACTGAAACAACACACCTCCAATTACCCTCATTAATTTAATACTAACAATTTGATTGCGATGATTTGAATACGTACGTCCATGAGTAGTTTAAGCACCGA
Source organism: Lycia hirtaria (assembly GCA_947563715.1). Taxonomy (NCBI): domain Eukaryota; kingdom Metazoa; phylum Arthropoda; class Insecta; order Lepidoptera; family Geometridae; genus Lycia; species Lycia hirtaria. The sequence goes on along the minus strand of OX387387.1, from coordinate 8,592,903 downwards.
CTCCCGTATGAGTAGACACGGCAGCGCGCGCGACGGCATCGGCGCGAGCCAGTCGCACAGCACGTTCAACACGTTGTGCTCGAGGAACGCGAGCTGCAGGTCCTTCTTGATCAGCTGCGACATGGCGCGCTTCAGTAGAGACACCTTCAACATTCACAAACATTTATTTTGTGGCCCGTTGTTGGTGCAAAGGATTGACCGTTCTTGGTGCAAAGGATGGACCGCCCTTGGTGCAAAGGATGTCCTATTCTTGATGTAAAGAATAAACCGTTCTGTATGTAAAGTATGGCCCGTTCTTGGTAAGAAGAATGATCCGTTCCTGGTGCAAGGGATACTTATCCTTAGTCATTCTATCTGGAAATATTGCTAGTAGTATAGGCTCCTTGACAGCAGGATCCCTGACAAGGCACATTTATAGCTTTACAGTAAGATTTTGTCCCACTAAGGCTAGAGTTCACCAAAGTAAGCTTAACCGGAAATTACGAAATCGATTAATTATATAGCAAATATCGCGGCAACGATAGAATAGACAACGACATTATTATATTATATATTATCTACGAGCATGAAGTAAAACTTTATAATAATCTAAAAATAACGTTGTAGCAAAGGCAGTAGATGTCAAAAATTTAAATAACCGGGGTTTAAGCTGCCGAGACGAGGTCGGTTAAGATAATCGGACGTTTTAGGCATACAACCGACATTTTGGTTGTGGTGAACACTAAAAACTACTTCACCAATGGTTTGAAAGTTAAACGGGTTGCTAATATGTTGGTGAACTCCACCCTAACATGCCCTTTCATCAGGGATGGCTTTTATTTGGAACAAATAATAATGACAAGGACGATTTACAAAACCTGAATAAAAAAACTAAAGTTAAAATCCGGTCGTTGAGCAGGAACAATTTCGGACTTTGACCTGTTATTACCGGACTTTTCCTGCTCCACGACAGGCGAGTAAACTTTACCAGTTGCAAACTAAGCGCACAGAAAAGGGACGGGTAGACAAGGAAGAAATGTATCTGATATGTGACTAAAGCCTTTGAATAGTTTGTGCTAGACGGCGCTGTATGAAAATGTTCACCTTCTTGACCGCGGGCTGGTTCTTCCTGTTGAGCTCGCGGTCCTCGTCGGCAGCGCGGCGCATCTGCGCGAGCAGCTCTGCGATCAGGTCATCGTTGTCGTTGATGATGGTGATGTCGCGCCGCCGCCGCCGGCCTCGCCGCTCGTCACGCTTGCGCGCCAACATCAGCTCGAAATCGGACATGCCGCCCGTCATCTCCATGCTGCCACGTGACATAAACGATACGGTGATTTTCCATCCGAGCAAAGAACAGATAATTTTCATTCATTCTTCGTGTCGATGGTTTTTGTATATTTGTTTTTATATTTTTTATTAATTAATTTTTAATATTTTTTTTTTTTTGGAAGACCAGCCACGAGGTGGACAGATGACCTCATACAAGTGGCGGGAAGACGCTGGATGCAAGCCGCTTCCAATCGGTCTTTTTGGAAATCTATGGGGGAGGCCTATGTCCAGCAGTGGACTTCTGGCTGAGATGATGATGATGATGATATTTTTTAGTGACCGATATCAACCAAAAGGGATCGCTTTGTTTTCACAGCATTTCACAGCACATCTTTTGACTATGGAACTTAAAAAATCATGTTGGTTAGCTACCGCGTTTGAATTTGCCACTAGAGGCGCTGGTGTAGCGTGAGTTCTAAATGTTTTTTTACAAACAGGAATGTTTCGATGGGGTCTCTGCGAACAAATTTTTACAAGACTTCAAACACGGGTGGCGCCAACTGTTGGTGAGCATTAAAAAGGTAGCTCTCATTGAAGGAGGTTCATACTTTTTTTTAATCGATTCAAAAAAAGAAGATTAAAAATTTGATATGTATGTGTGTAATAATGTTAGAATTACACAATTTTCATATATATTAGTCTATGTGGGCTTCTAAGCACATGTGCCAAATTTCACAGGTGTAAGTATGTTAGTCCACGTATTACGCGAAAACTAGAAGTTGTATTGCAATAATTATTTTATTGAGTAAAGTATCTGTCAGATTAGGGAACAGTGCAAGTTTTATCAAAATCCCGTTAGTACTTTTCAAGATATGGACTTTAAAATTTTAAGACAAACGTTTCGTTGACGTTTTTGAACGAATTTTGATAGGTTTATTACTAGATATGTAAAAGGATCTGACATACTTCTAATCCCGAAAATTAGGTGTACAATAGTAGTGAAATGTGTTTGAAAATACTTACCCAGTGAAGTATGATGAATCAAATTTTTAGTTTCACGCAAAACGAATAAATATATTTAAAAACGACGTACCAGTTTTGATTTAATTTATCGGTATTTTGTAACAGTTGCTTTTTCTTCCTTTTCAGTTTTAAAGTCGATTTAATTATTTTAAATTACTTTTTTAATATGCACATTTGTAGTGTTTGATAGATAAAATCCCTTTGATAAAGCGATTATTCCCGTTCTCCCCCAGTTCCGTGTCCCTCACTCGTGGACAACGGGAACGATATAAAAAGTTGTGGCGTTGTCCCCCAGGGGAACGGGACAACGGGAATAATCGTTGATAAAGTATCAACGGGATATAGCGTTAGTCCTCAAAAACGTCAAAGATCAATGAGGTCTAATTAGACCCCTGACACGATAAAAATAATTTCGATTTTCAGAATAATTCGAAGCGGCAAGATAGGCGTCTCTAGACTACTTAATCTAAATTGCGCTTTAGCGCGACGACATAGTCCTTATAAAATCTTAAAGTTCGTCATTGTTGGTATATGAGTGAATTTTGTTTTAGACTTTACGTCCACATAATGGAAAGTCATTGGGTAATCCAATAATTTCTGTGAATAAATATTAAAATTGTTTGGAAAAATAACGAAGATATATACGTATACGGCTATTTTAGTGCACTATACTCAAAAACATTTACACCAAGCTGAAAAAATAAAGTAACTATACTAACCTGGAGGCGTCTGGCGCCACCTCATCATCCGAGGAGTCATCTGCGGCGGGTGCAGCGGACGCGGCGGTTTCCGCCCCCTCCCCCTCTTCTCCCTCTTCCCGGGCGCGTTTCCCCTCCGCGCCCTCCTCGTCGTCGGAAGCAAGGCGCGCCGCGCGTCGTTTGACGCCGCGTCGCGTCGGAGAACCCGACCCCGACCGGGAACTCGACCTCGACCGGGATCTCGACCTGAACACAACACACTTTAGAGTCTGTTCAGCTAGATAAATAATGTGGGATTAAGGGCCCTGCTGTCCTTATTTCATTATTTTGTTCAGTCGAAACCACAGAATACCATAGTAGTGTATACTTCACGATAGAAATAAACAGACTATATCGCACACCCAGATCAAAAATGCATTATGTCAAAATAACAATTCTTTTTGAATAGTCGAAAAAACGGTAATCTCCGTAACAGTTTGCTATTAGATCTATCAGAATAACTGAAAAATCGTAATCTCCGTTATAAGAAATTACGGATTTTCGACTATTCAGAAATAATTATTACCTATTTGACTTAATGCAGTTTATTTCTTATAATAACACTTTTTACATTATATTCTATTTATGCATAATACTATTAATGATTATACGAAGTAACCTGTACGTGAAACTTCATGCAGGACGACGACGACGTTCGGACGAGGTTCTTCGTAAAATTATGATAGAACTTATCACAATTTTACGAAGAACATCATCCGAAGAGATTAAAGACTCATAAGTATGTATTTGCAAAAAAAAAAAATACAATGGTCTGTTTCGCAAGAGGATCCACATGGTTGCCTGGAAGAGATCGCTCTAAGCGATAAGGCCGCCTATTGAAAGATTAGCCATAGTAATATTGTCTTCTTTCAATTTGTTTGTACAATGTAGTCTTTTAATAAAGAGTTATTTATTTATTAAGGCTTCACAATGGTAACTACATCACAAAAACACCATAATTAACACTTCTCAATATTAACTAAATGTGTTACCTTTCAAAGGAAGCACTGCATGCAGTTATCTATCTATCTATCTATCCACTAGTTTTACACAAAATGGAGGTGATCGAGATAGGTCTATACTTGTTTGGGTCGGTACGACTACCTTTTTTTGGGGACTGGCTGTAAGTTCACAAGTTTTCTGCAAAGTAGGACTATTCCTGTATCTAAAGAAAGACGGAACAGTCATCAGTATGAGAGACAGTTCAGGAGCACAGTTTCTCAACACTATTACCGGTATTCCATCAGTGACACTTGCCTTAATTACATCCAACTCAGGGAGTGCTCTTAGTACCTCTTTTTGGCTGATGTGAATATCGTTCATGGTAACATCACACCGAGGAAGTATATGTGGTGTTTCACCCGAGGTAGAAAGACGTGAATTGTCTGCGAAGAATTTCGCAAATAAGTTTGTCTTCTCCTCTGCAGAATGAGCAAGCGAGCAGTTTGGTTTAAACAGTGCAGGCAGTGATACCTCACTGCCTCCAGACAGAAGTTTGACTTGACTGACTTAGCCAGGGACCAGAACGCCTTCCTACCGGCTGAGTAAGCGGCTAGCTTGGCCCCGATACGAGTAATGTGATCGAGTAGAGCTATTCGAATCGCTTTTTTGCTGGACTTGGCGGCTTTATTTTAGGCTTTCTTCTTTTCAGGCACATCCGATGACCTATGGTTACGAGCATTGAACCAGGCTATGTATACCTAATGTTTGACCGCTTGTGCATTGCTACATAAGTCCATAAACCAAGGTTTAACTTTAGATTACAAAGTTGAGCTTTAGAAAATTCTTACGAATACGAAATGAAATACTCCAATGCTATGCTGGACACCTCCGTTACGGTGTTTGCACAAGTAATCGCTGTGCCTCCCTGGAAGAAAAGAAAGTTTGCCGCCAAGGTTAAGATGCGAAGAAGTGGCGCATCTCATCCCAATCTGCGTACTTGTATCGCCATATCCTCCGCGTGCACTTAGGGCTCTGCGGTGAATATGACGATACTGATCTGCCGACGCGGTGATCAGAACTATACCAAGCGGTGGGAAAATCGACACTGAGTAAATATCTGGATCCAAACAATTAGCTGTGTGAGACGCAATATCTGGAATTCAATTACAACAAACAAAGGACAAAAGTGGCTGCTTGGCCCGACTCCGTCCGGTGGGTGGTAACAAACCACGGCCATAGCCTCCCACCTAAAAAGTGTTATCCGTTTTACACCACCCAAGGGCCACGTGTAGGGATTCCGATCAGGGTGCTCTCCTACGTACGCGGGTAACTCAGCCTCCATTGAGCTGCTTCAGCGTGAAGAAGTAACAAATGCAGAGTCTAATGCTTATAGATTGTTAGTTTTTATTTCTGTTATTAAAGTGAATTAGTATGATATTTTAATAAAAATTAGACTCACCTGGAGCGAGAGCGCGAACGAGACACGCGCGAGCCCGACCGTGATCTAGAACCGGACTTGGACCTAGACCGTGATCTCGACCTGGACTTGGAACGAGATCTAGAGCGGGACTTGGAGCGAGATCGAGACTTGGAACGGGATCGAGACCGGGACTTTGAACGCGATTTGGAGCGGGAGCCGGAACGTGACCTGGATCTAGATTTACGCGAGCCAGATCGTGACCGAGATCTGCTCTTCCGCGTCGCTTCTGAAAGTAAATAACACCCAAATTTTAATCAATTCAAATAATAAATAAAGTAATAATTTTTATTATTATTTTATTTATTTATGTATTGTCTTTTTTTTCAAAGCTTTTATTTTATTTAACGTAGTTTGTACGATTTGATGGTGGACGTTATAGTCAAAGTTATTATTAAATGGATTGAGATATCAGATCCAATAACTATTATTTGAAAGTTGTCATTATTTCCATGAGTGACATTTCAGTCTGTCCGTTTACTCCATTTAAAATAAATTCGACTATTTATGTCAATATCTTACATCTTGCAAAAGATATTAAGCTAATATATATGATAACTTTCACTAATTCCATATGCTTTGGGATAAAAATATAATAGATATAAGAATCATGTATACCTGCTCCAACAGATTTTGATCGAGAACGCGATCGAGACTTAGATTTCGACCTGGATCTAGACTTTGACCTGGATCTAGATTTTGATCTTGACTTTGACCGCGATCTCGATTTTGATCTTGACTTTGACCGCGATCTCGATTTTGATCTTGACTTTGACCGCGATCTTGATTTTGATCTAGATTTAGATCGTGACTTGGATCTGGACCTCGATCTAGATTTGGATCTCGACTTCGATCTGGATCTAGATTTGCTCGCCTTAGCATCTGAAATCATCAGTGGAAGGTGTAAAAGATACAGTAAAATGTTGCAGAATTATTATCAAAACTGTGGCAATATAAATTCAGTAATGGCATTACCTTTTTCAATTTATCAATAATTTCTATTTTATACAATACCACGACGGAAATTTAAGTATATGGTGGTGCAGATGGGTGGTATTGATCAAACTAATTGTACATTAGGAAAAAACAGGATGTCCTACGTCTTTAAAAAATCGTACTACGAAATTATGCCTTTATAATATTTTTTTTTTTTTTTTGTATCATTAGTGTAGTTCATAAACAGTCAGATTTTATTATTTTATTGGAGTTTTGTGTACTAAAAATCGCCATTTAAAAATAAGCTACAAAATGTTATTATTTCTGTCCATATAAAAGAAAGTTGTCCTATGCGTTTTTGTTTCACTTAAGTAAATACTAACTCAGCCATTGATTTATAAACTTTCGTATACAAATTTTTATTACTATTGGCATTGAATCTAAGATCAATTTTGTTTTTTTAATTTTTCTTTATGTTACTTTAAAGTGTTTTTTTTTTAATTTTTGAAATGGTGTCCTATGATTTTGGACCGTTACTCACACATGAGAGTAACGCAGTTTTCACCCATTTACAAGTGGTATTCTACCAAAACTAGCATTATTCTATTACGGAAGCACCAAATGTTTACAAAAAGAAGGCAACATGACGCCATTTTGTTTAATACATAAATTACTGAAGCGAGATATTGTGTGTGAAGAGCGAAAAAGTTGATTTTACATGTGATAAACGAGAGTCTTACTTCTAAAAGTAAATAGTTATAGTTGCTTAGCATGCTTTTATTGAAAAACATTCTATTTTGTTTAATATTTTGCGTAACATTCTTATTTGCAACATGTTTCTGAATCGAGATACGTTGTTTTAGAGGTTAGGTCGTATTTTTAACCTACATATGCGTAACAGAGACGTGAGAATAACGTTACTCACCCATGGAAGGGCTATTTCACATCAATATTGTTAGTCACATGTACGTAACTCACGCATTTTAACCAACTTTAAAAAATTATGTATGCATTACGTATACTCTTGTGTATGTATGCTCGATAGGTATTTCCATCAATAATGATCAAAATTGTTTTTTAGGTTCCGAATTTACTCGACTAATTAATTTGAAAGGAGGTTTAACATTTTGTATGGACCTGACCTGACTGAATGTTGCTTGTCTTCGGTGATCGTTTCGGAACACCTAAGTTAGCTAAGTCATGACCGCTTCGTTTTTAAAAGAGGGTAATCTTTATAATTTTTATTGACAATATGAAAACACGCTAACATTACCTGTGAGTTAAATTTTTTAACATGTGAGAAATCATGACACGTTACATGTGAGTGCCATGTGAGTTACATGTACATTTATTTTGATCACCACCCAGATATCATAATCATGACTAAGCAGCCCTAAGTCTCACTTGGGTTGACAAGTTTTTGGGTAAATCGTAAATTTAGCCAAACTCTTCTTAAAACCTACATCCTACAGTGGGACAATTTACAAAAATAGTGCTGACCCTTTAGTAATACTCCTTTAATAGGGTTTTTTAATTTCAATGCCTTTACACAGTTTCTGCAATAAACGATATCTTATCTTATAGTTTTATTGTTATAATATGTTAGTGTACAAGTAAAATAAATAAAGGAATACTGACTAGATGGAGATTTGGAGCGAGATCGTGAGCGTTGGTCAGCTGTCTTTCCTGGCTCGGCCACTGTATCCAGATCCATGGGCTCTCCAGCAGCTGCGCGTGGGGACTTGGAGCCAGAACGAGAGCGCGCTTGTGACTTTGGAGAACCAGAGCGAGAACGTGCTGGTGATTTCGGTGAGCCAGAACGAGAGTGGGCTTGCGACTTTGGTGAGCCAGAACGGGAACGTGCTGGTGATTTCGGTGAGCCAGAACGAGAGCGAGCTTGAGACTTTGGTGAGCCAGAGCGGGAACGTGCTGGCGATTTAGGTGAACCAGACCGGGAGCGCACTGGGGACTTAGAATTGGATCGAGAGCGTGCGGGGGACTTGGGTGAGCCAGAGCGAGATCGTGCCGTAGAGTTCGGTGAACCAGACCGGGAGCGTGCTGGGGATTTGGGTGAGCCGGAACGGGATCTATCTGGAGATTTTGGTGAGCCAGAGCGGGATCTTGCTTGAGATTTAGGTGATTCTGGAGACTTAGACGTCGCAGGAGAATGCGGTGATCCGCTCGCTGATCGCGAGCTGGACCGCGACCGCGATCGTGACGCCGACTTCGACCGCGACCGCGAGCCTCGCTTTGATCGTACAGATCCGTCGTGTGACATTTTGGAGTCTGATTCCACCTGAAATTATTATCGGGCCTTTGAAATATAATCGTCGCCTTATGAGGGAAACTATGTCATCATGTTTTAAAAATATGGACTCATGTTTATGTCCAAAAGAAACACGCGCTACTCATTGACAAAAGCCGACTTACAGTTTAGTAAAAAACTGAAACAACAGCGCAATTTTGTTTACGTTGATGTCATATTTTTTCCAATTATTTTGTTTTACTATATATTTTATATTAAATCGATTTTGATGAAATTTCTATGTGACCAATCAAAAAAAAAAAGTATTTCAATTATTTTAATTTAAATTCTGTCAATAAACATTTGAGCTATGTGGTGATAAAACTCATTTCAAGTAAAAGATCAGGAATTAGACAATTCTGTGAAAAAGATTCGGGAGAGTAAGATTAGAACAAATGTATTTCGGATCATAGATAGGTAATTTTTTTTACAACACAAGTAATTACACACACGAATAAGCTTAAATAACATTGAACTGTTATTTCCTGTGTCCAGTAGTGAGGTAATATAAAGACAAGGCACGAGGGGCATGTGAGACACAAACTGGAGAATTTCCACTAGTACCAATATGCCCTTGCTGGACTATTTGGGCTTGGCAGAATTATTTCAGACTAGGCTATACCAGTTTATCCTAGAATGTAGTAGGACTAACCAGTTCAGCCTAGGAGGAACTAGTTTATCCTAAAATCAGGTTTGGCCAATAACATATATACATACATACACACCCATATATCTCACAAATCATTTACTTATAATTACTGATTCATATAAGTAATCATATCCAACAAAGTTATACATATTTATCGTGTCCTTCTCCATGGCCTAAAGATTTAAAATATCATATGATTGGTTCAGCTGTTTAGTTGTGAAAAAGTAACAAACAAACAGAGAGACAAATGACAGACAGAGTTACTTTAGCTTATATAATATTACTAGCTACACTCCACGTTGTCACCCATGCAGTAGTGATGATGATAAAATATAGCATTGGCCTTCTCCAGGTCTTAAAGAATCTCTGTACCAAATTTCATAACAATTGGTTCAGCAGTTTAGCCTTGAAGAGGTAACAAAGAGACAGAGCTAATTTTGCTCTTATCATATTAGTTAAGATGGTACCTGTATATGGTACCTGCATCTCCATTGTATTATAATATATAATCTTAGACAGATTTAAGGTGAGTAACAGACAGACCAGCATGAGGCAGCAATGAGAAAGGAGATGAACAAAAGAATCAATGTGAAATAGATATTTATGCAGAGCTATGAGTGGAATCTAACTAGAAATATTAAATACGGGAAACTTTAATTTAAAAAAATTAAATATAAAAGAAAATTAGTTCCATCTCATATATAACCTCATGTCAGAGAGGCCTATGAAGTGAGATGAAAATTATCTAAATCTTACCGATCTACTGCGTGAGCGGGACTTCCTGCCACCTGGAATATTACCAAAAAATTATTTTCTTTTTAGTGCATAGTGAAATACATTATTATTGTTAAATTAAGGCCACTTGTAAGTCGAAAATTTGGCAAATAATAATTATTCATTAAATTGTTGTACACCAACTGTCTCACATATAAACATCTGATGAGTCAGAGAAAATTTGTAGTCTCTATCTCTCTCTCTATACTTGAATTTTTAATTAAACGGAGTAAATTGACAGATCGAATGTTACCACTTTTTTATGATATGAAAATAGTGCTGTGCTAAAACGAGCTACTAAATTGAACTAATTCATATAAGTGATCTATTTCATTACGTTTCATTACGTATTTTAGATCTTCCTAAAAATCTAAATTTTTGTCTAAATTGTGTATTTGTTAACTAGTAATAGATTCAATCAAAGATTTCAAACTAAACTATTACACTATAACTATATGGAGACACAGTTATAGTGTAATAATTATATTATATCATTACACTATGTAATGATACAGTTATGGAATCACTAATTAATTCCAGAGTTTATTCAGAAAAACCAGTAAAATACATTCCTCTTTTTCTAAGGTTGTTGCTGACTCAATAAAAGCAATTCGCTGACATAAATGTTTCAAGATGTATTTATTAATTTTCTATTAGGTATTTTCATTCTGTGTTCCGACCTTTTTGAACTATATGTGACTCAAATCCCAGCACTATGATTTGAGAGTTGGTATCATTATTTCGAAAAGTGACATATCAGTCTGTCAGTTTACTCCGTCTAATTAAAAATCCAAGTATAGTGATAAGCCTAAAATTTTAATTTAGGTAAAACATTATTTGTCAATTTCTGTCAGAATAAAACTGTCATATACAAAAACAGAACACAATACTTTTTAACTGAAATGTGATTATTGAGGGATTATGAATAAGACGGTAAGAGCTATTCTGAATGCACTACTTAAATAAGTCTACGTCTTGTATTATAGTCATGTATGACTCGTAGTTGCTCAAAGCTGTCTATAGGTATGTCTATTATAAAGTCTTATGAATAAACTAATCTATTAAATTAATATTGATGTCACTGTCAATGTATCAAATTCAATAAAAATAACCTCACCACCACCTAACCTAACCACCCTCCCCCAGATTATACATTTTACACACTCCTATTGAGGCGTGCTCCTCTGGTTAGAAATTTAGCCCTTTATAAATGAAATTGATCCGCCTTGGGTTTCCGTGTTGTCACAAAAAAAACCTTACAACCTAACCTATTTTTTTATTCACTTTGGGTGCTTAGTAAGGTAAAATAAAACAAAAAACGAAAACCAAATACGTTCATTTTAACGTAATAGACAATGCGCACCGTGGATAACGCGTTGAGGAAAAGTCCTATTTCTTTTTCAAAGTGCTTTTCTAGTGAGCTTCATTATGTGATCCAAATTCATGTGAACACTCGTGAGTTATCATTGCAACTTGCAATCATGCAGTGTATGCAGAACTGAATCTGAATTGTAGGTACATTAAAATATGCATCAGAGAGACCAAAAAGATTCGTTTTAGAGCATCTATTGATATCGAACTACGAAACGACAACTAAGAGTGCGTGTGAAAGAAGTGCACGGGTCAAGCATATAAACACTATAATCAGCTGCAAAATCATAAAAATACCAATGAGGTTATTTACAAATTGTTTACCTGTATCATCAGCGTCTACGTCCATAGTTACGTTTTCTCTATACAGATAGGGTATGAAAAAATTACAGAGAAAACGACACGCGAAATAATTGTACGTGCAATTAATATCCAAAAATTTAATTAATAACTAAAATTCGAACAGCAAATTCATTTTATTTTAATCTTTTTTTTTTAGTTAATTACGGCCATGGAAACATGTATAGTGACGGATTTTTCAAAAAAAATAATGTCAGATGTCAGTAATAAAGGTATGCTTTTTTAATTTGTAACCACGCGTTTCTTGTTATTTTCCGTGCTGTCTAAATAGAAATCACTTCTTTTTTTAACCTGACCGCGTAGAAGGATGGAAGTCATCACCTGGGTGTTTTATTGAGGCATAAAGACGAATTGACCGTGACTTAACTAAGTGTAAATATCGGTTGAAAGTTGTAATATTTGGTTGAAATATTGTTCGAAAATAACAAATAAATAAATAGCTTACACATAAGAAAAAAGAACACGTCTATACATTAAAATAAAAACAAAATACCCAACTGAAGAAGAGCGAGTTTTGCTGTCTAACTTAAGATTTTGTTATGCTTGATACGCTATTAAGTGTGCGTTTTTTTGGAGAAACTATGCGCAAAATTGATGTTAAAGGTTATAAATGCGCATTTTTTTTAATTATTCTGGAAAGATTATTTATTTATTTCAAAAAAGTTCGTTAGAGGTTAAGAAAAAGCCCATTGTTTATTTTTGCGTGAGTTTAGTAAGTATTGTTACAAAAAAATATAGCTTATAATACTCAGGGAGTAAAAACGAATCAAACGACACCTCGCACAACAAAATCTGTCAAGTCACTTAGGCTGTAGGTGATTACATAGAAACATACATACATACTCATACATGTATTCACTCGAAAAACATAGCTCTCCTTTTTACGCAGTCGGATAAAAAGATAGTCTAATTTTTAGTTGTAACAAATGTCTTAAGTTTATTCTGTTAGTCTACTTTATTTTTAGCGTAATTACAATACAACACACCGAGTAATACACACCGATTTACAGTAAAAAAAGTACAGTTTATCTGTTGTTGTCATAGTTGCTGGAAGTGTCAATTGTGACGTCATTGTCATTTCAATTTCAATCTGTCAATTTCTGTCTGTTTTGTTTTTGTGAGTGAACACTGAACACCTTACACCATAACTTTTGTTTGTGGGGATGATTATAAAATTTTGTAAAAATTGCTTTGTTCTACAACTTCAGCTATAGTCAGTACCTATTGTCCAATTATCATATTGTTTTAATTTTAGTTATTAATAACCTTTTCATTTGTAGGTATCCTTCAACATAATGGAGGAATCGGACAAATTACCATTGAAACGAGTGGAACTATCTTTAACAAAATTCAATGAAGTAGCTATTCCTCACCATTTGGATCTATTAAGACAACACAAGGTCAACATTATCAAGGTATTGCGTAAAATATTTTCATTTAATAAAACTAAAAGTCTGTTTAAGTATCTTTGAAAATGCGTAATTTCATATACGTACTTATAATGCAGTTATTTATAGCATAGTACAAAATAGAATGTGTTTTGGCTCTAAGCGTGAGTTTGTAAATTTCTGATGTACAGAAATTTCGATAAAAAATCTGGCATACACATACATTTTGTCTGTTAGATAATAAGTAGGTAGTTTTGATGTAAGTATATTTCTTGTTTGCCACAGTTAATAGAAACTTCCTAGGCTCAGTCATTTTGGTTTGAAAAATGTTTTATTTTGTACCTTTTTATTTAATGATAGTCTTCCACTTGACTGTTTGTTAACACATTTGATGTTATAGTTTGCATTTAACGTGATATCCTAAATAAAACTAATTCATTTATGATTTAAATCAGTGGCGTAACTATACCATCAGGGGCCCATGGGAAATTCTTTGGATGGGGCCCTCCCAAGGTCGTAGCCAGGAATTCATATACTCATATATTCATTCATCACGGGTGCGCCATGTTGTAATTATAATTCTGAGCTTGTGCTCAGACGGGCCCCCGGCCCAAGAGGCCGGGACTCTCTCGGGTTGGGGGGCCCGTGGCATTTTGCCAGCCCTGCTACCCTTTAGTTACGCCACTGATTTAAATATACCCAGATTATTTCATTTCAAAAAAAACACTCGGGCAATGTTCTCCATATTTTGGCAGTATTTTTTAAATATTGTAGTGATGATGTATGTCTTCCTTGACATATCTGTCAATGGTGAACTTTGTTAAATTCAGTTGTAGGCTTGTATTTGTAAATGACTAGCAATACAAAATTTTGTTTAAAAGACTAATGCATGGCACAATGTATTTTATTTATTGCGCATTTTTTACAATATGCTTGTACTTGACCACCATCAAAAGAGATTGAAGCCATTTTTTTTAACTTTATCTGGAAATTAACAAATTACTGCTATTACTAGTAATACTAGATGAGCAATAGTAGTAATAGTATTAGGGTTTTGTATGTTAGGTAATAATATTTTATAGGATAGGTTTCTTTCCAACAGGTTAGTTGGTGGTAAAACATGAATTTAATCTATATTCCTTTTAAAAGTGATCCTGCAATGTCTGAATAAAAATACATAATAATATTATTATTTTTCTCCATCCTTAGAAATGTAGAAATGGTAAATTTACATACACCAAAAGCAGAAAGAATGGCTGTTCTTTATTTAGCACATTAATTAAGCAATTACATATGTGGTGTTAATTTTAATAACAATTAGATTATGTAATGATCCATTACTGTCACATTGTTGCTTTTTCTTTAAGACACTCATTTTTTTTAACCAACTTCCATAAAGAAGCAGATTACCAATTTGGTCTGTATGTTTTTTTTCTATGCTTGTTCACCGATTACTCAACCTCCTTGGAGGTGTTCACATATAAATTTTATCAAAATTGATGCAGTACTTTGGTTTTTATAACAAAATAACTGATAAAATATCATCCAAGCGCCTGTAGAGAAGTGAACAGCAAGTCAGTCGCCTACATATGTATCCTATTGGGTATTTTGAAGTCAGTTTTTTCAGTTTTTTAAACTTAAGTTATTAATTCTGACAACTATAAAATAAAAACCGGCCAAGTGTGAGTCGGACTCGCGCACAAAGAGTTCCGTACCATTATCTATAAAAAACGGCAAAAAACCACTCAATATTTTGTGAATATTTCAAGCGTCTACCTGTTGCCATTATCAATGTTGAGCAAATACAAGCAAAAAAAAAAAAACACGTTTGTTGTATGGGAGCCCTCTTAAATGTTTCATTTTGTTTTTTAGTATAATTTATTATTATAGCGGCAACAGAAATACATCATCTGTGAAAATTTCAACTGTTTAACTATCTCGGTTCATGAGATACAGCCTGGTGACAGACGGACGAAAAGACAGACAGACTCCGCTAGTCTTAGTAATAGGGTCCCGTTTTACCCTTTGGTTACGGAACCCTAAAAAAATATATATATGCACATTTTCAGGCCACCTTAAAGTACTTCCTTAGTGTGTCTTCAACTTTCTTTTTTCAGCCAGAGATATATCCTGGATAAAACACATTATAATTAGTTTCTTTTAATTAGGAAAACTCCACTATTGACCTTGATGTTTCTTAACATGAGGTTAGTTGACAGTCAAGTGCAAGCCCTGCCACAGTATTAAATGTGGGAACTTGTTTGTGTGCTACCGCGAAAACACCCAGCGGCCATATCATAAAAGGGTCATGATATCTTGGGACAGTAAAAAATATTTGTAGTCGTATGTAAATAAAACAAATATATTCGTTGAAGTGTAATCTCTTTGGTTGTAAAAAAATATCATAGGAGCTGCATATAGAGATTATAGAGACTTGTGTTGCAGCATGAGCGTCTGGGCGAGTATGTGCGCGTGCGCAGCGAGCAGGCTAACGCGCGGCGAGTGGCACAGCAGCTGCGAACTTTGCTCGGCGAACTGGAGGCGCTACGGAGACGCGTGCGAGACGCTGACCTGCCGCGCTTCGACGCGCTCACGCAGCGAGCCAGAGACGACACGCTCAGATCCATTGTTGACTACCTCGGTATATACCCTCAGTCAAATATAAATTTATGTATATTCAATATTTCAAATTTCTATAAAAAGTTGTTTATTTTTACTCGATTGCGTAAGAAGGAAGGTTATGTTTTTCGAGTGTATGTATGTGGGTGGATATGTATGTTTGTTTCTATATAAGCGCCTACAGCCTAAACGGCTTGACCGATTTTGATATGCGAGATGTGGTTAGATTCGTCTTCACTCCCTGAGTGTCATAAGCTATTTTTTTTTTGTAATAATACATCCACATCATCTCTTGCAAAAATAAAAAATGCGGATTTTTCGTACCCTCCAACGTAGTTTTTCGTAATAAACATGTGATTTTAATGGAATTATTGTAAAGAATGCGCATTTACAATCTTTACAGCTATTTAAGCATACTTTCTTACAAAAACGTACACTTAACAGCATATCAAGCGTAACTAAATCGTAAGTTAGGCTGCAGAAATCGCTGTTCTGCAGTTGGGTATTTAGTTTTTCTTTTAATTAAGATCATTGTATTATAAATTGTTGTGGATTCATGTTCATGTAACCAGAAGTACCTTCGTAAGCCAAGATTTATAGGCCTGCAGGGCCTTGAGACCCTCTGGACTTTGTGAGTGGAACCGGTTTTCGTTTCTCCTTCTCGAAATGGACTGTGTTTAGGATACGCTTGTGTGTAAGGTGGATACAAAGGTAGAGGGCTTGGCCACCACAGAAGAAGCAGATGTGAATAAAAAAAGTTAAAATAATTTTTTAAGCAGTCTTGTTACAATATTACTTTGACATTTATCTCGCTTTACCACAGTAGAGAGCTAGAAGACAAAGTAATATAGAAACAAGTTTGCTATAACACTAGGCTCTGTGAGTGGTGCCGCTACTCCGTTTCGCGCCCTACGCGCATTATGCGGATTTGTAGGAAGTCTGAAAGGAAGCAACTGTCTGTTACGATTTACTTACGATTCATTTCTAGACTCATTTATAACATATAAGGCGTTTCGGCTCCTTTTTTTTACGGATTTTGCTGTTATTATTAAGAGGATTTGGTCGTTTTTGTGTTGTGCCTACTGTGCAACATGACGTTTTCATAAAACGTCCAAAAATGAAATTAGGGTCGTCGTTTGGCTGCCGCTCGCTGGTGACGTCAGTTGGATGTAGATCACGCTACGCTTTCATCAACTGACAAATAATGTGTCCTTCAGCCAAAAACAAAGCGATCGACATGGAGAGCCTGAGATTGACGGAAGGCAGGGAATGGCCATTCTGTATGTATAGATACTATTAAGGTATTCTGTGATAATACTTTGTCAAGAGTGACTAACTGACAGACAACATACTGTACCGACCACCACTGGTTTTAGGAGACATGCAATTTGGTGTTTGCCTTTGTTTTGAAGTAAGCGTGGCCGCGGGATGTGTTTGGTATACATATGTATATATGTGTGTATTTTGTTTTAATGGATGAATGTAATTGTTGTAGGTGTAATAGAAAGCAGTTGTAGAGCTATAGTGTACTCGAGTGGGTTGCGACGGAGCGGTGAGAGTTTATTTGGTGTGCGTTTAAACTCGACCAACTAAAATAATAACATACATTTCGCTCTTCGTTTGAATTGAGTCAGAGAAAAAAAAACGTGTTCTTTTTTTCGTGTGAGAGTGTATTTCTAATAAGCATGACATTTTTATGCATTACGTTACAACCACGTAACATAAACAAACATTATTAAACCGCTGTTCCATGGCTACGGATGGGCATGCATGATACGCACGAAAACTTTCCTATGTACAAAATAGAGCATCAATCTTCAACGACCCAAGACCACGCTGTATACGGTATAATAGGACGCTACGAGTGAGTTATGCTACGTTTACACGCTTGCCAAGCCGCGGCAAGCCGCCACAAACACAAGCGTGTAAATGGGGTGTTTGGCTTGGCTTGGCGTGGCTTGCGTGAGCTTGTCGCCGATCCGGGTTAGTGTCGGTTTTTGAACACAGATCAAAGGGAGCTTGTGGCAAGCGTTTGCGACACGTTTACACGTTGGCGCGTGTTTAGTGACGCGCACGAGCTCGAACCGAACGGATGTCGACAGACGCTGTATACGATCGCGTATCGACCATGACTAGTTGGTCAAACGATGAAACTATGGCCTTTCTCGAGGTATATCAAAGTGGATCGTGCATATGGAATCCGAAGGACGTAAACCACAAAGATAAAAAGAAAGTAGCAGACGCTTGGTCTCATATTAGCCACGAATTAAAAAAAGCCGGTTAAAGAATTGAAGGCGAAAAAAGAAATATTAATTATATATATTAATATTAATTTCAATATCCAAGTCCGCCATGCTTGCCTTTCCGGAACATACTAACGCACTCGCAAGCGTGTAAATGGCATCCAAGCATTTGTAGAGGGCTTGGAGCTTGTGGGCGCTTGCCAAGCTTCGGCAAGCGTGTAAACGTAGCATTAGGTTGGGGATTATGATGTTTTGACAACTAAATTTTAAATTTAACTTAAACTTTAAATTAAACTTAATTATTTTTTTAAAGTTATTTTCTAATTTGTTTGTACTTTGTGCTTCGAGGACGCAGCGCTGTCAGTCTGGCTGTGTTAGGTTAGGGATTTATTATGATGTTTTGATAACTAAATAAATCCCTAACCTAACAAGTGCAACCTCGGCGTTCAGATCCAATGCAGCAATGGAACCGCGGCCTTATTTACTAATGAATATAACAAAGTATCGCAAAAATAAAAAAAACATATTTTGGTCGATTTGTATCAATGTTTCTGTTTCACAAGTGTTTTTGTCTCCTTTAGCGTTTTTTATATAATTTACCACTCTAAAAGCCTATTCAGACCTGAGCGTTATTCGCTACCGCGAGCGGTAGAGAAATCCGAATGGGTATGCGTTAATTTCACTGCTTACACCAAATACACGGATATCGCTAATCGCTATCGCGTGGTAACGAAACCCAAGCGATATCCGCGCGGTTTTGTCCTCTACCCACAGCGGTAGCGAATAACGCTCAGGTCTGAATAGGCCTTAACTTTAACTTTAAGGCAGTGATTTTAAGGATTCGCTCAACGCGCGCAGCTATCTCTCTCGCGCACCACAACATTTTTAAACATATAAAATCATTGAGTAGGGATATTAGAAAAGTGAGAACTGAATTTGTTTATTTTGATAGGAGAGATGCATTTTTTTGTAGAGATGCCGGCTAACGCGGCACGGATGTTCGAGCCCTCTCCCTCCCCCTCCCCCCGGCCAGTGCCGGATGCGGCCGTCGTGGGCAGCGTCACCTCTACAGAGTCCGTGGGCCTCGTGACAGAACTAGAACAACAAGACACCTTGCAATTACACGTCAATGAACATGTTAGTATAATGAATTAGTCGAATTTGTAAAACCTCAGGTTTCACAAATTTGTAAAGGGTTTACAGGTTAGCGCATGTTCAGTACGCGTAATTTTTGTGTATGAGGGATGTGGATAACGCAGTGGATTAGCAAGTTCAAGTGCCCACATAGCAATTGGAACTGATTGCTGGAGCCGAAAAGTTTTCAACTGGAGACAAAGCAACGGTAAACGTAACGTAAGCGTCGATTTAGAAGATATCCAATCACTCCAGCCTTGAAAATTCCTAGTTGTAGTTGTTAGATTATAATGATATATGTAGTTAGTATTGAAAGAGTGATGTTGTGTAGGAGCTGGCGTTACGTGAGCGCGAGGAAGTGCTGCGCGGATACAGCTCGCTGCAGACCGAGGTACGCGCGCTGCACGACGCGTGGCAACACGTGCAGGCCGCGGCGCTGCACCACCGGGAGCACGTGGCAGTCACCGCGACCACCGTCGACCTTGCCGCGGACAACGTTCACGCCGCCAGGGCACATCTCTCCGCAGCGGAGAGGTAACATTACATTTTATAGGTTGTATTTAATATTATAATATCATTAAAATTATCGCCGTAGATAACTTTGACTCCGTGTCAATGTCAAGTGAAAGCGGTGCTCATATAGACTCGTCTATCCGGATTCGGCTCGAAGGAGCGAAATGTTGCCTGCCGTCTAGAGTTTTTTTTTATGTAGTAGTAGGTTTGCGCTTGACCGCCAACTCTCTCGATGTTAAGCGACATTGCGGTCTACGATGGAGCGCGCTTACCTAGAATAAACCAATTCAATCGCGATTTATAGACACCCAGATTATATCTATCGGGAAATACCCACTCAGGAAGCATATTCCACAATCTAGCAATCCGCACGATGAAAGTGGAATTAAAGCGTTTCGTTCAGGTTTTAGGAATCTCCACCATGAAACGGTGACGTTTTCTCGTGTTTCTGACTGTTGTTGGTCTGATAATGGAGTCGGAAGTTCAATTGTGGGACTTCTAGATTTTTATTATTTGACAAATTTCATCTCCACAAACTCCGGGGTCCGTGCCTTTTATAAACTAATTTATGATTTTTTAACTACTTACATATTTTTTTAAGTTATTCAAGAGGAAGAGGAAAGTAGTGTAAATTAAAATTTAGTCTTCCTCTTGAACTTCTAAAATCTAGATTATAGATGGTTTAGATCGGTTGAGGTTGAGTTCATCACATTTTGATGAGAACTTACGTAGGTACCTACATATCAGGGCAGTCAGATGAGTGAGCCGATATTTGGACCAATTACAAAGTACTCTTTGATTTGGACCCTGCATCTCCTGAATAGCACACTTATTTCTTGTAATCATTAATTGTGTTGTTAGATTCATCTTCACTTCCAGAGTGTCATAGACTATATTTTTTGGTAATAATAATAATACATCTCTCACAAAATTAAAAAAATATCGTTTTAGCCGTAACCTCCAATGAACTTTTTCGTAATAAACAAGTGCTTTTACTACAATTATTCTAACGATTGCACATTTATAATCTTTTACAGCAATTTAACGCATACTTTCTCACAAAAAACGTACACCATACGTATATCAAGCATAACGAAATCGTAAGTTAGACTGCAAAAACTGCTTTTCTGCAGTCGCGTATTTTGTTTTTCTTTTAACATAGATACTTGTTATACACATGTAAAATATATTATGATTACAGGCTCCGTGCGGGCGCGTGGGTGGCAGGTGGCGCCGTGTGCGGCGCGCTAGCAGGCGGCCCGGTGGGTTTCGCGGTAGGCCTGAAGGCGGGCGCCGCGGCCGCGCTCGCTGGCTCTGTGCTCGGCGCGCTCGGGGTCCGGGCGCTCGGCCGCCGCGTCCCCCTGCTACCCGCGGAGACCAACACCGAGACTGAAACCAAGACCGAGGTCAAGGCCGACACTCGACATGACAAGAAGCAAGACTAGCGACACCGATGCGTCTGCTCATAGATTGAGCCGACGCGCGCTGCGATGTGCAGCGCTCATTATCAAGGGGCACGGGTTAGCAAGAGCTTACCTATCCAGACAACCAGGTGCTTAAGACATTTTTATGCTTGTGAGCATAAAAATGTCTTAAGCACCTGGTTGTCAATCAAAATCTTATCTCACGTAGATTTGTTAATCGAAATCCACTTTTAATTTACTCAAAAATGAACTATTTTCCTGTTTGTGCTTCCTATCCTCCCTATGCCAATTGTTGATTTGGTTAAATTTCTGTGACGTACGGACGTGGGATACAGACAGGTCTACTATGTACTGCTTGATATAGTTCTCGTCTCGACACATAAAAAGAACGTTCTTTTTAAGTGACGGGAACTATATCTAAATGATTAACTTCGAAATTGTGTATTGCGACACACAGATGACGCGAACTATTCGATATAGTTCGATATATTATAATAAATAGTGTAGATTTGCACAACTACTGTATAACTGGTGTAGAAATAGATCACAGTTTTAAATATCAAAACTATATTGTAAACATTTAAGGTATCGGGGTGGGTACCGTGGCTGGCTCCCTAGTGGCCCTAGTGCGTGTCATTATTTTCCAAAAAGAGGGATGTTATAATTTTAACGTGTGTATTTGTATATCTGTGTGTCTGTTTATGATGTCATAGCTCTCAAACGGACGAACCGATTTGATCTAGTTTCTTGTATAAAAGATAATTTCATCGAGAGTGATTGCTTCAGACGTGTTTTTTTTTTGTCGGGGGTTTTCTGAGTTTAACTTAAACATGTTCGATATGAAATTATAGAATGCACATTATTTACTGGCAGCTTAATGTAGATAATGTTACTAAAATATTTAGATCATATTTTGTTTTGGTTACTACAATCGATATACCTATCGAAATTTTATAGAATGCATTTTATTTTTTGTGTCTTAAAAAGTGAAAATTGTGCGATAAATTGTATCAAACATCTTTTAAATACTTTTATATTCTAAAAATGAGTCGCATACAAACGAGAAAGCTGCAGCACTTACCGGAGCGTTAAGATAAACGTTGTCGCGCGCTCTTTCATACAAAAAGGAGAAAACTGTTTTCTATCTTGCATTATCCGATTTTAATAATTATTTATTTATATTGTTGGCACCGTTAATGGCTATGCCTCTATGGTTTGATTGTTGAAATTTCGTTATAATTCCGAATAAAATAAATTAAGTCGAAATTTTGGAAAATCGAACTATAAAGGCATAGCCATTAACGGTTCCAACAATATAATTTTTTTTTTATCAAAATCGGATAATATTAAAGAGTAGAAAACAGTTGTCTCCTGTTGTGTGATAAAAGGCCGATTGCCGCGCCTACTATGCTCTTAAGATAGAATAGATTGATAGATAGATT
Source organism: Lycia hirtaria (assembly GCA_947563715.1). Lineage (NCBI taxonomy): Eukaryota > Metazoa > Arthropoda > Insecta > Lepidoptera > Geometridae > Lycia > Lycia hirtaria. Next base: position 8,570,318 of record OX387387.1, on the reverse strand, counting down.
GTAGTTAGTTATGCAGATATTTGAATAAGCTTGCTGTGATTTTATAAACCTAGTACTAAGTACATAGTTGAATATTTGTAAAAACTACTAGTCTATGGTTTTTGTAAATAAATATTGTCATAAAAATAAATCCAACCATTATTGTTAAAAAAAAAAATGCTGGCATATTAATAAATAATTTTTTTTGTTCTTGTATGTGTGCAATAACGAATTTATTGAAATTATGTAAAGATTTTTCAGTTTCTATTATTACGTTATTTAAATTAAATCACGGGCTAAGTCCGAGATTTTAAGGTATTTTTTATTTATGGTGATTCCAAATATTCCAATATGTGAAATCCAGTTTATATATAACATGTCACTAAGTCTGTTTGGAAAAGGAATAATCATTGCAAAAAATAGAAACTAACGTATCTATTGTGTTGCTAGTCGATCAAAATAATGAAATAAGGGCAGCACAAACTAAGTATCAAGATACAAAAAAAAAATATAAAAGGGATGTTGCAGCTGTATAGAGGCATTAAGTAGGTTATAACTTTTCAGCAAACTGAATGAGCAGACCACTAACCATGACTTCTTATCACTGATAATAAACATACCATAGGTAGAGCGACATGGTAAAAGTAGACTGGATTTCACAGAATCCTTACTCCATAGGTGGTACTTAGTAAAACGTAATTGATATCAAAATATTAAAGCTTTTTAATGTTTTTTACAAAAAGCCGCAGTTTTATTTCCCAGTGAATGTAGCTAAATTAACTAGTCGCAAAATTCACTTAAACTATCACGGTCATTCATTAAAACACTATTATTATTAACGGGATATTTACCGTGGTTCGCGTAAATTTTGAGCTCCCGCCCGATATTTCGGCACAGTTACATGCACCACGTTCACGAGCACAGAACAATATTACTCTCTTACTAGTCTGTGAATATTACGAGCGAGTTCACGAGCGACTGAAGAACGCAGGTGGATGATTGATACGGTTATATATGTCTACCCTCTTTAAAAAATCGGTAAAATTGGTAAATATTCCGTTATTAATAATAGTGTTTTAGCCGCAAAATTGTTGCAAAGTACTTGTTGAGGACGCCGAGCCCTGAGCTACGGGAGGACGACCGCGGGACGCGGAACGAGGCGCGGAGGGGGTGCGGGCGAGCCGGCGCGCGGCGCCGTGATTGGAGGACGCGACCGACGCGTACCCTCGCACCTGTGCGCTAGTCGCGATAGAATAAGTTAGTTTAAATAAGCGTCCATAGAATTTGTATAGTCAGTCTGTTTTGTAACTTCGCACTGTAGACATCGACTTGGAATAAAACTACGAACGAAAAGAGAAGAACATTTTATTTATACAGTCCACTGCACAGGATTCATCGGATCGAGTCCTGAACATTTGGTCCTTCGAGCGCCGGATCGAACGTGGAGCAGCGAGCATTTGTTCCGTCGAACGCCGCATAGAACGTGAATCAGCGAGGATCGGACTCCGCATGTGTTATTTTCTTCAAGTGCTGATCGTACTTAGAAAATAATGGTGTTAACAAGGAGTCAAGCTGAAGTCACTGAGCAAGCCGAACTACAGAGAATCGAAGGGGAACGAACAAGACTCAGCAGGGTTCCTCCGGCATCACCCTCGATGCCGGTGGGAGAGGAAGCTGCTGCCAGACCGGAAGCAGCACCTGCCCTCGTCAACCAACGTACGAACATGGAACGTGAACGAGCAGCCTCGCCACAGCACTCGCAAAGAACGACGAACTCTACTTTGCAACTGCGACTGGCAGAACTGGAGGCAGCCGAGAAGCTTGCAGCAATCAAGCGAAGAGAACTGGAAATGGAAGCGGATCTCGTGAAGAAACGCCTGGCCGCGCAGATCGCAACCATCGAGGAAGCGGGCAGCGTACGGGACGAGCCGTTACATTCGAACAGAGTTGAACATCGTCAGCGCGTCGATGACTGGCTGCAGGGTGCCGCCGCTGCTGAACGGGGGGAGCGCGATGACTCATTGCGCCCACATGAAACGGAGGAACGCCGTCGGTTACGCTTCGATACCGACCGCAGAGACCGATCGTTGACACCGACACCGGGCCGGTCTCGCAGCTACGGATCCCAGATAGCTGAAGCATTGGACCGGATGGCCAGACCGCAGCGACGATATAATTGTGATTTACCTCAGTTCAGTGGTGCGGTATGTGAATGGCTACCGTTCAAAGCAGCATATCGTGAATCGACTGAGATGTTTAAAATACCACATGCAGAAAACGTGATGCGCTTGAGATCGGCGCTGGTCGGGGAGGCGCGGGAAGCCGTGTCCGCTCATCTATACGCGGATACCAACCCCGACACGATAATGGCCACGTTAGAACAAAGTTTCGGGTCACCAGAAGTATTAGTGGACAAGATAATCGAGGACTTAAGAAAAATACCACGTTTGGGTGTGTCGGCCAAAGAACTGAACAGTTTAGCAGTGAAAGTGCAAAACGCGGTGTGTGTGTTGCAAGGACTTGATCGGCGTGGTTATATTTACAACCCGCAACTCACACGAGAGATAATGCTGAAGCTTACTCCGACAATCAAAAGCAAGTGGTACGACTACGCATATGCGAACAGTGACAGCAAGGACCCAGATTTTGTGACGTTGTCGCGATTTTTGATGCGTGAGGCCAACGTCGCGTTACGGTACGCATATGAAACCCCAGCATCGTATTCTACGACCACAAGAACCGAAGTAAAACCGAACGTGAATACGAACATAAGAAGAAAAGCGAGCGTCTACAGCACTGATAAGGATACCGAGTGCGAACAGATTAACCGATGCTCGCGATGCAGCAAGCCACACGAACTGTCATTGTGTGCGGATTTTCGAGCGATGAAAATCGATGACCGGTGGAATCACGTAAAAGAAAAGGGACTCTGTTTCAAGTGCATACACAAAAAACACCATCGAGCGCAGTGTAGAGAAAAGCCGTGCGGAGTGAACAAGTGCCGCCGCCCTCACCATGCCCTGCTGCATCAAGATGACAAGACCATGTCGGCGACTACAGAACCGGCCGCGCGAACCGCGGAATCAAGCAGAACGAGCCATGAGGGTGACGTGTTATCAGTAACAACCACCTCCAATGTTACTGATAAACGCGGCGGAATACTACTGAAAGTGTGTCCTATCGTGGTGTCCGGTCCCAAAGGAGAGACGCGATCATACGCTTTGTTGGATGAAGGCGCGACTATAACCCTTATCGATAGTGAATTGGCAAAGAAAGTCGGCGCCGACGGACCCAGTCAACCCCTGCGTATGACCGGCGTGAATATGTCTCAGAACGAAGCTACGAGCAAGCTTGTGACTATTCGGCTACGTGGTGCGAGCGAGACGGCATCACATACCGTTAAAGCGCGCACAGTCAACGAATTAAGACTGCGAGAACAGACGGTACCGAAAGCGCTACTACAATACCAACATCTGCGAGATCTCGAAGAGCAAGTGTGCTACGAACGAACACGCCCGCTCATACTCATCGGAAGTGACTACTGGGAGCTCATTGTTTCACGAGAGTTGCGCATTGGCGGCGCAAACCAGCCTGCAGCATCCCGAACGGAGTTGGGCTGGGTGATACATGGAACCGTCCCACGCAGTCTCATCTACAGCCACGAGAGCGTCTTGCACATATACACGCCCGATCGACGTATATGCGAGAGCGAGACGCACGATATGCGCCTACAAGAACTAGTAGAGCAGCATTTCAAGATCGAATCCTTGGGTGTCGCTCTCAAACCCCGAGTTAGCGACGCGGACGAACGAGCGGTGAAGACATTTAACGAGACAGTGAAGAAAGTCGACGGCGCGTATGAAGTGGGGCTACTATGGAAACAGCCGAACGTGACTATGCCACCGAGTTACGCCGCCGCCTTAAATCGTCTAAAAGGCATCGAAAAGAAGATGGACGCTGACACCGGTTTTGCGAAGGACTACGCCGCTCAGATCGGTAACCTGCTGAGCAAAGGATACGCCGTGCCGTGCGACGGGACCGAAGCACAAAGTCCCATCTGCTGGTATCTGCCACACTTTGCGGTTACCAACCCGAACAAACCGGGGAAGCGGCGCCTAGTATTTGACGCGGCGCATCGAAACAGTGGAGTGAGCCTTAATGATCGATTACTAGAAGGCCCTGATTTACTGCTGCCGCTGCCGGGAGTCATCTTCCGCTTCCGAGAGAGAGAAGTCGCTGTCACCGCCGATATTGAAGAAATGTTTTTGAGGGTGAAGATCCGTCCGGAAGACCAGCCTGCCCAGCAGTTTCTATGGAGAGGAAGCGACCGAACGAGCCCGCCGCGCGCCTACAAGATGACCAGTATGATCTTCGGCGCGGCCAGCTCACCCTTCCTCGCCCATAGCGTGCGCAATCACAACGCGCACGCGCACGCTCAGACACACCCGGGAGCGCTAGTGGCGATAACCAATAGTCACTACATGGACGACCTGGTCGACAGTTACGACGATGAAGAGGAAGCGCGGCGCACTATCAAAGAGCTACGAGAAGTGCACGCTAACGCCGGCTTCACATTGCGAGGCTGGAGTTCAAATAAACCAGGGGCATTGACCGACGTGCCCGATGATCTACGAGCGAACGAGCCTACGCGACTGGGGGGAGTCGCTAGCAACAAAATACTCGGATTATTTTGGAACGCGAGGAACGATGAGTTGGGATTCAACACTGCCATGCATCGAGTGCCAGACGACGTGCGCGCGCAGAACCGCGGGCCCACAAAGCGCGAAGCACTGAGCGCAGTAATGTCCCTTTATGATCCGCTCGGGTTGGTCAGTAACTACACCATCCGCGGAAAGATTATACTCCAAGACTTATGGAGAACGAACACAGGATGGGACGAATCAATCCCGCAGGAGAACGCCGATCTATTTGCTGTTTGGATAAATCAGTTACAAGAAATAACGAGCCTACGACTACAACGTAGCTACGGTCTAGGACGAAGGACACCTTCCGACCATCACGAAAACGTAGAACTACATGTGATGTGTGACGCGAGCGAACAGGCCTTCGCTACGATAGCCTACTGGCGGATTATACGTCGTGATGACAAGATCGACGTATCACTTGTCGCAGCTAAAGCGAAAGTGGCGCCACGACGCACTCAGAGTATACCTCGACTCGAGTTGCAAGCGGCCGTTATCGGAGCAAGACTGGCGGACACAATCAAGCGAGAACATCGGATCAAGATAGCACGAGTCGTATACTGGACCGATTCGTCGACCGTGCTACAATGGATATACAACGACCAACGACGGTATACACCATTCGTCGCTCACCGACTCGGAGAGATCTCTGAACTGACCGACAAGAACGAGTGGAGATGGCTGCCGACGGAGCATAACGTCGGTGACGACGCGACCCGGCTGAGTGACACGTCAATCTCCGCCGACGACCGATGGTTCCGAGGGCCATCATTTCTACATGAAACAGAGGACAAGTGGCCGTCTCGGATAACCGACGAAGAAGAAGACAAGGAGGTCCTATTTACGACCGAACAGGAAGCATCTTTGTCAGAGTGTCTACCGAAGCCGACGAGATTCTCAAAGTACGAGAAGTTAGTGCGCGCGACCGCATGCGTGCTAACATTTATTGATAAATGCCGTCGACGAGCAGCACGCGTCGAGTTAGAACATATCGAGCGCGCCGAACGATTGTTGCTGCGGCACGCGCAAGAAGAGAGCTTCAGTGCCGAGTTCCACAGTTTGAGAAACGCTCGCCCGCTATCAAAGTTGAGTCGTTTATACAAACTGGACCCGGTGATCGAGGATGGAGCATTGCGTGTGAGAGGTCGCATTGGAGCATCGAGCGCGCCCGCTGATCTAAAGCGCCCAATAATATTGGACGGGCGGCATCACGTGACTAGACTACTAGTGATGCGAGAACACTGCAACGCCGGTCACGCAAACAGGGAGCGCGTGACGAACGATTTGAGACAACGATACTGGATCATTCACCTGCGACCTACCACGAGCCCGCTTGGACCCCTACCACCGACCATTTTCTAACTGCGGCATGGACTACTTCGGGCCTATGTTGGTGAAAGTAGGAAGAAGGAGAGAAAAGCGGTGGGGCGCGCTGTACACATGTCTCAGCACACGCGCCGTGCACTTGGAGATCGTGAATTCACTTACGAGCAGCTCAGCTATCATGGCTCTACGGCGGATGGCGGCACGGCGAGGATGGCCGTCACATATGTATTCAGACAACGCCACGACCTTTCGCGGGGCAGATCGGGAGCTGAGAGAGGCCTACGAGGAGTGGGCCCCCGTCTTGCGTGAGGAGGGGTTACTCCATCGGATGAAGTGGACCTACATACCTCCCGGAGCGCCCAGACACGGAGGAGCGTGGGAAAGACTAGTACGGTCTGTGAAAGCGGCGCTAGCAGTAACGTTGCGAGAACAAGTACCAACGGAGGAGGTACTACAAACACTGCTGACCGAAGCAGAACACTCCATCAACGGGAGGCCGTTGACGTACGTGAGTGTGAGTGACAGAGACCCTGAGGCACTCACTCCGAACCATTTCCTGCTGGGTTCGTCGAGCGGCCTGCCAACAACGGGCCCCTGCAAAATGGCGGACCTACGAACTTGGCGAGCGAGCCAGGCGCTTGCCGACTCTTTCTGGCAGCGCTGGCTGAAGGAATACTTGCCCACGCTGACGCCACGAGGAGCACCGAGTGACCACTCGAAGAACATGAAGATCGACGACGTGGTCGTCGTAGTCGATCGCACTCTACCGAGGAATATATGGCCGATGGGAATCGTGACGGCTACCTACCCTGGACCGGATGGTGGTGTGCGAGTCGTCGACATAAGAACGAAGAGCGGAAACTTCAGGCGTCCAACATACAAGCTCGCCGTCCTGGAAGCTGCAGAAGAAGGCTGCGCAAGCTACGCCGGGGGGAGAGTGTTGAGGACGCCGAGCCCTGAGCTACGGGAGGACGACCGCGGGACGCGGAACGAGGCGCGGAGGGGGTGCGGGCGAGCCGGCGCGCGGCGCCGTGATTGGAGGACGCGACCGACGCGTACCCTCGCACCTGTGCGCTAGTCGCGATAGAATAAGTTAGTTTAAATAAGCGTCCATAGAATTTGTATAGTCAGTCTGTTTTGTAACTTCGCACTGTAGACATCGACTTGGAATAAAACTACGAACGAAAAGAGAAGAACATTTTATTTATACAGTCCACTGCACAGGATTCATCGGATCGAGTCCTGCCCCCGTATTCTAAACCCATTCGGTTTCGGAATCGATTCGATTTGTATATCTGCGTCTCTGTCATTTCCATAGAGAATGACAGAGACGGAGATATACAAATCGAATCGATTCCGAAACCGAATGGGTTTAGAATACGGGGGCTGAACAGCACCCTTATTCAGATTACATTCGATTCGATTCGATCTTCGATATGGAGAGAGATCTCGAAGGATTTCACACGGTTTGCGGAATTAGCGATTCAGGTTTCTCGAATATCGAATAATTTTGACATTTCCATTCCATAAGGTATCAGCTGATCATCCCACACGGTTCCATTGATTGAAAGCGGCATGTGATATGTCGATTATCAATCGATTAATCGGAAATTGTTTTTCTGACTTGGAAAAACCGATTTTTAGATTTATCTCATGCTGCATGTCATTTTCGTTACGTTATTGTATTTTTACTACTGTAGTACCTACTTTTAAGACAGCACAGTTATTTATGTTTGATGTAATTTACATAATATATATAATAGTACACCTACTAAAATCAATTCTAATTTAATATTATTTATGTCATATTGATTCACTATCTAATATTTGCACTTGAGAAATGATCGAATGTAATGGAAAATTGTAATTAATTTCTAAGACCTTATTTACCTACATTCTTGCAAATAAATTTCATTTCATAAGTAAATTCAAACCAAAATTTATTCATTTGTTTGCCAAATGAGCAACGTAAAGACAAACATGAAACCACACACTTCTCTCCCACGCTCCTCTCTCTGTGTGGTAGTTGTTTTAAGCAAGCACTAAAGTGACGTAATGTTACACAATTCAAATAATAAAACTTAGTATTTGCTATGATGATGTAAGATAATTAATATGATTTGGATAACATAACAGTGAACGTCCACCGGACAAAGGAATACGAGAGACAGTGTAGGTCGAAAGCGAGAAGGAGGAATGACACCGGATGCTCCTCTAGTAACAATAAAAAAAAATATCATTATTTTATAAGCTATCACTGCTATCACAGAACATTAAATTTCTTTATCTATGGAGTCGATAGATCGGTGTAGCATTTATAATATTGTCAACAAAAAAAACATACAGTTGAATTATGAACCTCATTCTCTTTGAAATCGGTTAGAAATATAAATGTGTGCTACTTCAGCCCCAGCAAAATATAAAGAACTTTCTTTACTAGCTCGCATTATTGACTGATCCCTATTTGAGCTGTAAAAAAATACGATTTTCTTACTTTTATTTGAAAATGAAAATTTTGAAACACAAAAGAATCGTACTTTAATCGATTTTTTTAAACAGTTAATCGAAATCTTTAGCGGTATCAAGTCACTAAAAAAAGTTTGTAAATTTAACAGTAGCAGCCGTCAAATTTTTTTTCTTTTATTGGCCACGATTGGCTCATTTGCCAAAATAATATGTTAAAAGTTTCATGAAAAATACAAATAATATAAGTTTTAGTCACAATCTCAAGTTACTTGGTAAGCCAAGTAACTTGAATCTAAGGATCATAACGAGATACTCGGTTGATAGTGAATAAAGTTCATGTCATGACTTGGTTATTTTACTAGGAGCTGTTATGGACTTTGTAAGTTACAACGTGAAGAAGTATGTTTCATAACTCTCATTTCAAACTCGTGCACGTAAACGAACACTAATAGATTAAAAAAACATCATCTTTACAAAATCTTTATGTGAAATAACACAAGTTTAGAATAATAAAAGAAAACTGTGACATTTTTTAATTAAGTTCCCGCGAAAAACCTACCGAATCGAATGGATAACCTTCGATAACCCTATTCACAAATTCGAATGGCACCAGTCGGTACCAAATCGGTAATGACCTCGTGTTACCGATAGGATAACATAGACAAGCTAGTTTTCAGAGTCAGTTTCATGTTTTTAGATAGGTGATTCGCGATAGAAGTAAAAAAATGGTTAATTATGACCAGCGACTGACAAAATATGTAATTTATTGCATAATATACATATAACTTGATCCATCATATTAATTATGGCATATAATTCTTTGGTAAATTTGTAGCTTCAATAAGTGAAGCATGCTTCGAAAATATCTTGTTGGTTGTGTGTGTGCGATTTCAAAGTTCTTCTATTTTCTACCTGTACTCGTGCATTTAATGTATTTGCCATTTATTAGTAACAAGTATAAAATATTTAATATATTTTGAGCGCCATGCGTGTAATCTGACTAAGCTCTCCAACTATAAAATATTACATTTTGAAACTTTGGAAATCATAATTAGGGGAATTTTAAAACCCGTAAAATCGGTACATTTGACTATTAGGTGAATATATTATGTCAAATTATGGAAAATGGTAATTGAAAATATCAAAAAAGTGCTCTTATATTATTAAAATGTATTAGTAAAATGTATTCGATATCGCTCCCGACAGGTTTATCCTGTCGGGAGCGATATCGAATTAGCCATCGAATTTATATGTCAAACTCCTTCGGATTCGAGTTTGTGAATTGGTCTACCCGAATCCCGGCGGATCCAGTTGAGGATGAGTGGAGATTGTCTTTGGTTTCTCGAGATTTCTATACTAAAAATGGGACCGACGGGCATAAATTCGAATTCGTGAATACCCATTGGAGTCGAATGGAGCTTTATTCGGTAGCTGGCTCATTACCGACAAAATTGACAAATCGACAACCGATTAGAACTAGAATACAGGTGCAGTACTCCTATTTGACTGTGGTCGCAAAAGTGACATTCTTATAAACGCGTGAAGAGTTTTGGCGGGAACGGCATCGAAACATGTTGCTTTGTTTTATTTTCGTAAACAAGTGTTATTTTGAATATTAATGCGATTAAAATGGTGGTGTTTTATTCATTAAGTGTTCGATCAAGTACATGAGTGTGGGCAAGTGAAATAAAGCAGTGAAACGTGTCATTTTACGTTGTCGAAAAAACTCCATAGAAGCTTCTGTAAAGTCACCACTACATTACTGAAGCAGGACTCGACTTTGAAAATGACTGTATACGTGACTTAGATTGTGACTAAAACATTCACAACTTGATTTATTCAAGAAACTTGAAAAAAAAAAATACTTGACACTGACAAATGCTTTAAGCGGGTCCAATACTAAAAAGAAGAAGAAGAACGCGTGTTAAAATCTTATTCACTGACTAAGGACTTGTCAGAAAAAGCGCGGGAAACTCTCGAATTGTTCGGGCGGAAAATTTGCTTTTGTTTATTAAAAATTGTTATTTAATTTGTTTGTGCGATCAGATAAGTAGTGTATTGTATATAATTTTATTGTATATATCCCCTGCTATATTGGTAAGTAAGTTTTTTCTTGATTTTCCCCATGGATCCACCGATCGATCCTGGAGGTACGGTGCCTCCAGTTGGTTGTAATGTAACCATTTATGATACTGAAATGGATTTCGAATCAACAATTGAACGTCGTAAAGCAGAAGGCGACCATCCTCGATTTTTGGCAAAATGAGTTTTAGTGCCCTAGGCTTAGGATTTAGTATTAGCTACATTATCCAAAGACAGTTAACTTGAGATCATATTCAGAAGCCGAGATATTAAAATGTCAAATGCGACCATCTGCCATAATCGCTCATTTTATTGTGTAAAAAGCGACCATTGGAGGCGATGGCTGTGCAAAATCCCTAAAAACCATGAAAATGCATTAAGCAGAATGCGACCATCGCGATGGGCTGGGAGATTTTAGTGAAAAAGTACATTTTATTAATATGCAGAAACAGACCATCGCAAATGGTCTCGTTCTGCAAAATGTGTTATAGCAAATAACTGTACATTTACAGAATGCGACCATTGTTCACGCGGGGATGGTCTAGTATTGCGATACGATATTTGACATAAATATCTGTGATTCTTTGTTTATCAGAAAGCGACCATCCCCATAAAAGGTAGTAGTCAAAAAAGTGGAACAGAACATCTTTAGCGTGTTTTATGCTAAGCATTCATCCCTCTCGCTCCACGTGCACCTCTGCAACATTCGAGGTCTGCACGCAAATATCGAACCAGTCCGATACCACCTTGAGACTGAGAGCCCGCACTTGCTATTCCTCACGGAGACGCAAATCAGATGTCCTGCTGACGCAGCCTATCTCTCTTACCCAGGCTATGTACTGGAGCACAGGTTCAAGTCGCGCGCCGGTATCTGCGTCTACGCGCGCGATGACATCTACTATAGGCGTCTCCGTGACCTTGAAAGTTCCAGATTCTCCGTTCTGTGGATTTTGGTCGACACCGGCTTAGAGAAGATACTCTATACTCTCTATAATACGGCGTCTATCGCTCGCACACCGGGGACGAAGAGACAACTCACCTGTTTCAACACCTCAGTGAGACATCAGATCTGGCTCAACGGCGATATCCTACAGCTCAGCTAGTTATTCTGGGATCTTAATGGTCACCACCAGGAGTGGCTATTCCCATACCAGAAGACAGACCATGCAGGCAGAGAGGCGTATAACCTAGCGGTGTCGCTAAATCTCACCCAGATGGTCAAGGAAGCTACGCGAGTGCCCGACGTTGACGGCCACACAGCCAACTGCTTGGACCTTTTGCTGACGAATGATCCGGACAGATATTCCATTTCGGTGTCTGCACCACTTGGTGGTTCCGATCACTGTCTGGTAAAGTCTGTATAGTCTTATACTCCGCCTGATCCTAGCCCTAGAGGCAAACGGCGGGCATAGTGGTACAAGTCAGCATAATGGGAAGAGATGCGGGATTTCTTTGCATCTTACCCTTGGCGGCAAGTATGTTTCTCTTCTTGTGACCCAACAGACTGCGCAAATGCCGTTACGGAGGTGATAAATCAGGCAATAGAATATTTCATTCCATTTTCTGATGCTTCACCTTCTGGCGCAGCTCGCCCATGGTTGAATGCTGCATGTGACAGCGCCGTAGCGTGTAAGCATGACGCATATTTGGCCTGGGCTGACGCTCGAATGCACAAGTCCTTGGATTCACGTGAAAAGAAGAGAGCCTTTAACAAAGCCGCCAAGTCCAGCAGAAAAGCAATTCGTAGAGCTCGATTTGAGCATATAAGCCAGATTGGGGCTAAATTAGCTTCTCACCCGACGGGTAGCAAAGCTTTTTGGTCCCTGGCTAAGTCTATCGAATCGAACTTCTGTCGAACATCTTTGCCTCCACTGTTGAAACCGGACGGATCTCTAGCTTACACCGCAGTAGAAAAAGCGAATCTATTCGCAGGTCTATTTGCGGACAACTCACGTTTAGATACCTCAGAAGAAACGCCTCCAAGTATACCTCATTGCGGTGCAACTATGCAGGACATACGCATCAATCAAAAGGAGACTTAAGACACTTAGATGTCTAAACGTGAACAAAGCTAGTGGTCCTGATGGTATACCAGCTATTGTGTTGAAAACCTGCGCACCCGAGTTGTCCCCGATTCTGACTCGTCTTTTCCGTCTTTCTTTGGAGACTGGTATAGTCCCTAAGTGCTGGAAGCTTGCGAACGTTCAGCCTGTTCCTAAAAAGGGTAGTCGTGCCGATCCTAGTAACTACCGGCCTATTTCGGTTACGTCCATTTTATGTAAAGTCATGGAGCGTGTACTGAATAGGAAGCTCATGGCATACCTTGAAGACAATAACCTCCTCAGTGACCGACAGTACGGATTTCGCCGAAATCGGTCGACTGGGGATCTTCTCGTGTATGTCACACACATTCTGAGTGAGGCCATCGAGAACAACGGTGAGGCCTTGGCTGTGTCTCTCGACATCTCGAAGGCCTTTGATAGGGTTTGGCACGACAGTCTCCTTAACAAGCTCCCTTCTTATGGACTACCAGCCTCCTTTTGTTCTTGGATTAAAGACTTCTTGAGAGAACGATCGATTCGAGTGGTTGTTGACGGGTGCTCGTCCGATCAAATGGCAATAAACGGCGTACCTCAAGGGTCTGTACTCTGTACTTTCCGCTACTCTCTTCCTGCTGCATATTAATGACCTTCTGAAACCTGGTATCTTAGGGTATGCAGATGACAGCACAGTTGTGGAAAGATACACTTCTGGTCCAAGAGCCAAAAAGGCGGAAATCGAGGCGTTGAGAGAAGATATGGTTGTGCGTATGAATAAAGCTCTAAAAGCTGTGTCCGACTGGGGTGACGAAAATCTCGTCAAATTCAACGCCAATAAGACTCAAGCCTGCCTTTTCTCCGCCAAAAAGAGTGAGTTTCTTTTGTCTCCTACTTTCCAAAATATATTATTTTCATTGACAGACCGTCTTGAACTGCTTGGACTCACGTTAACCCCAACAATGAACTTTAAGGGCTACCTTGAATCTAAGGCTAAACTGGCTAGTAAAAAGCTTGGCATCATTAATAAGGTTAGGCGATACTTCTCACCGGGACAACTGCTTCATCTGTATCAAGCACAGGTCTGATCGTGTATGGAGTACTGCTGCCACCTTTTTGATGGATCAGCCAAGTATCAGCTAGAAGCTTTAGAATCAGTGGACCGGCGAGCTGTGAGGTTAATCGGTGACGATAAACTAGCTGCCAAGAAGCTACTTAGTCTCGAGCACCGCCGTAAAGTAGCATGTTTGTCTATTTTCTATAGGATTAATTTCGGGGAATGTGCGCAAGAGCTTCACGACCTAATTCCACCCTCCCCATTTCACTACAGGACTAGCAGAAAATCGGCGAATTACTACCCTTTTCTCGTTGAAATGCCAAAAATCCGTACTCAGCGATATTCGATCCACATTCCTGTTGCGTACTGCACAAGAATGGAATTCGTTGCCGCCGTCTCTGTTTCCTGAGACCTACAATCTTGGAATTTTCAAGGCTAGAGTGAATAGATATCTTCTAGATCGACGAGCTCCATCCTCGGCCACACCGTCGCTTAACATCAGGCGAGTTGGTGGTCAATCGTAGATATATAGTGTATAAAAAATAATAAAAAAAAAACTATTAAAAATGTTCCTAAAATTAAGTAATTCTTATTTTTATTTAAAGAAAAATTGGTTAGTAAGTTTAAAAGATATTTATTTTTTAATAAAATATTTATCAACCGATTTTACTATAGACTGTTTTGCGTTATTCAGAACACGACCATTTGTTTGGCTGTTTCTATTTTTTAAACTATTAACAAAAATTCATAAAGCTGAAAGAGACCACATCGTATAGATGTGTTCTGCTAATTACAATATGACGAATTTTAGCAATAAGCAGAAGACGACCACAACTTTAACTGCAAAAAAATATAATAAAATTAATGATTTTCTGAGTTTTTATTACCTTAATCTCTAGCCACTGAAATATACTTTCATATAAACTAAATACTTAAATCATAACATTACGTGGGAAAGTAGCAACAGCAAAATACTTTGAAATGGCCGTATCTCAAAATGCATTTTTCGTCGATGGTCGCTTTCTGTTTTACGACGTACAATTGTTAGGAAAAATAATTCAGATGTGCCTCCAAAACGAAGGCGGTCTGACATTAAAAAAGAAATATCCCATGTACGAGTACAACATCCTGTTCCTTCACCGTCATCTGTTACAACACCACAGTCACCACCTCCTCGTCCTTCTCCAGTCTCAAGAACTCAATATAATGAAACAGACTTGGGTCCATACATTGTCCACGTTCAACGAGAGCAGTCTTCACCAAATGACGGTACCACGTTTCATCCACTTTCCTTTGGTAAATACTTACGTGAACTCAATGTTTGCAATGTTGTAAATGGAAGCATTAAGCGTATAGGTCGAAATAGAATTTCTTTGGGCTTTACCACTTATGCAGACGCGAACTTGTTTCTTAAAAATATCAAGCTTGTGGGTAATAAACTGAACGCTTTCATTCCCAGTTATCATATCACGCGAATGGGCCTAGTACGAGGTGTACCTGTGGAATGGTCACCTGAAGAAGTGATTGAAAATACCAGCGTCCCAGGAGGATGCGGTAAGATACTAAAAGTTAGACGTTTAAACTACAAATCAATGGTTGACGGTTCTCCTGTATGGAAGCCCTCGCAAACGATTGTGGTCACTTTTGATGGACAGTTTTTGCCAAACAGAATTTTTATGTGTTTCAACGCATTACCGGTAGAACTGTATAACTACCCTACTATACAGTGTTACGCTTGCTGTTTATATGGGCATACTAAAATATCCTGCCGATCAACGGCACGTTGTTTTAAGTGCGGAAATGCACATACTGGAGACTCGTGCAAAGTAGAGGTAGAAAATGCTACTTGTTGTATTTGTTCAGGTAACCATTTTGCCACCAACAAATCGTGTCCTGAATATGCGAGACAAAAAAAAATCAAATTATCAATGGCAGAGCATAATATTTCCTATGCAGAAGCTGCTAGGATTCACCCAACTATTTCAAAATCATATTCTAATGCAGTTACCACTAACAGCCAAGTAATACATGAAAAAAATAAGCACAATAACGCTTCTCCTACAGTTTCTTACAAAAAAACAGTTTTTTTGCGTCCACAATCTCCACCCAAATCATCCGTAGGATACAATCAGTTGGCTCATAATGAACTTATTAAAGATTACAACATGCCTGCCCCATCAAATGGGTGCGCTTTTTCACATAACTCGAACGATACTCGGGAAGATAACTCTTTAAAGGAATTGATTATAGCCCTTATAAATATTCTTTCCCAATCTAATCTCATACCGTCCAACGCTGCTTTGTTAATTCAATCACTCGTACAAACAAATAGTAATATTAATCATGGATGCACACCCAGCAGTAGTGTTGCAGTGGAACTGCCGCAGAGCACGTAATAAGAAACATGATATTATTTATTTATTAAATACATACAATCCGTTTGTATTTGCTCTTGCAGAGACCTGGCTAAAGCCTGGTTCCGTTTTCAAATTTAAACACTATTCGTGTCTTCGCAACGATAGAAATGATGGGTGTGGTGGTACTGCCATACTTATCAAAAACTCTTTGTCATATGCTCCTATCAATATTCCTCCTCATAGCGATAATATTTCAATAGTAGCAGCTGTTATTAATTCTATCTGTTTTGTTTCTGTTTACGTCCCTCATCCTTCGTCACATGCATTACTAGAATTAAATAATATCATACGTAATCTTCCAAAACCATATATATTGTTAGGTGATTTTAATTCTCACCATCAATCATGGGGTAGTTCGATCACAGATTATTATGGTCTAAGCCTCCTTGATTTATTCGATGAGCACAATCTATGTGTATTAAACGTTGGTAACCCTACGCGTAGAACTAAACCTAGTGAAGGTAAAAGTGCAATTGATTTGTCTGTTTGTACTTCACATTTAGCCACCGACATTAAATGGGAAATTCTTTCTTCGTCATTTGGTAGTGATCACTTCCCAATATTGTTGACTTTTTTAAATCATAAAATAAATAATTTGCCATTCAGAAAACCTCGCTTAAAATACAGAATTATAGATAACGAATGGGATAGTTTCTCTTCCAGAGCTGAATCTAAAATTAAATCTCTGTCTCCTGTCTCATCATTCGGTGTTATTGTAAGCGCTAATAAATTATCTGCAGCTTTATCAGAAGCCGCTAGTGAAACCTTCCCTTTAAAGAATGTTGCTTCAGCTAAAATTCCATCACCTCCTTGGTGGGATAATGAGTGCACATTGGCAGTTAAAAGAAGAAAAATTGCTGAAAAAGCTTATAACCAAAACATGTCCAATGAGAATTTCCAAACTTTGATTGAAATCATGGAAACAACCCGCAAACTTTTTAAGAACAAGAAATTCGATGGCTGGAAAAGATATTGTTCATCAATCTCCCCGCATTCCCGTCTTTCAAATGTTTGGCAAAATATTCGTAGATTTAAAAATGCAATGACTGATTATAATTATTCTAGTCTTCCTCAATCTATGTTTCATGAATTTCTAAACCACCTAGCTCCACCGTTTGTCCCAGATCGAGAATTAATAGAACGCCCTTTAAGTATAATCCAACACCAAGTTGGACTCAACTCATTATTTACTTTAGATGAGTTAAAAGGTGTTCTTTCGTCAGTATCAGATTCAGCCCCTGGTGAAGATGGCCTCCCGTATTCGTTTTTCTGTAACCTCTCTGAACATTCATTATCTTACCTCCTAAGTCTTATTAATGCAGTAATGATGTCTGGTACTGTACCTCCCTCATGGAAATCTCAAGTTATATTACCGATTCTGAAACCTTCCAAAGATCCTTCTCAAGTATCATCATACCGTCCGATTGCCCTATCTCCAGTGATCGCTAAAATTGCGGAACGTTTAGTTAAGAATAGACTAGAGTGGTACCTCGAAAGTCATGGGTTATTGGCATCGTCTCAGTATGGCTTTCGTAAAGGTAAAAGCACAATAGACAGCATTGGTATTTTTACCACTGATATACGTATTGCTTTCTCTCGAGATGAATCGGTTGTTGCTGTATGTTTAGATATTAAAGCAGCCTACGACAATGTCCTTCTGCCAGTTCTTCGAGAAAAATTTGACAAACTAAACGTGCCCCATATGTTGTCTAATTTTATTATTAATTTATTATCAGGTAGATCAATTAAGTTAGATAATGATGTTGCTCATAGACTTCTTTGGAAAGGCCTACCTCAAGGCTCTGTCGTAAGTCCCATTTGTTACAGTATTTACACATATGATTTAGAATCGTCACTTCGTGGGGAGGCTAATATATTACAATATGCTGATGATTTACTGATTTACACGTCTAATAAGATTATCCCTTCAGCCACCGCTCGCGTTTCCCAAGCACTCAATAATTTAGGAGAATGGTTAGACTATAATGGTTTAGAATTGTCGGCACATAAAAGTAATGTTATTTTGTTCACTAGGAAACGTGGGCTTAATCCCATAAGAATATCTTTTAAAGGTGAAATTTTGCCTGAAAAAGACAACATTAGATTTCTTGGTGTTACATTGGACAGCAAACTCACCGGAATTCCACACTGTGAATATGTGGTATCAAAATGTGAAAGAGTATATAACATTCTTAAATGTCTTTCCGGCGTTTGGTGGGGTGCGCATCCGTATTCTCTAAAGCTGATCTATAATGCTTTGATAAGAAGCGTCCTGGATTACGGGAGTTTTTTGTTGGAGCCTTGTAGTTTAGCAGGTCTGAGAAAGATGGATGACATTCAATCAAAAGCTCTGCGATTAATAACAGGTGCTATGAAATCGAGTCCTATAAACGCTCTTCAAACTGAATGTGGTGATCCTCCCTTACAATTACGTAGGCAATATCTTTGTGACAGATATTTATTTCGCGCTTTACAATTTGCTAATCATCCACTTATACAGAAACTTCACCATCTCTCAGTATCTGTAGAATCTACTCCGTTCTGGCGGCACAAAACTCCACCGCGCTTAGTTGCTAGCTTCAGAAAATTCTTATCATTAGGGGCTCCAGTTTATCAAAGTCAATATTTACCTATATTCAATTGTAATTATGATGCTTTAATTTATTCTCCAAATGTAATCCTAAATTTAGGAATTGAAAAACACAATCCTAATGCGAACACTGTATTTAATGCAAAGGTTGATGATATCTGGCGTGGGTGGCATCAAATTTATTGTGACGCCTCTAAACACACGTCTACGGGTATGGTAGGAGTCGGCGTATATCACTCACAATACAAGATTGTTCAGAAAATTAAATTACCACCAGAGACTTCCGTGTTCACCGGCGAATGTTATGGTATTTTCAAGGCCATAGAGTATATTCGTATAATGAAACTTCCACAGGCGACCATTTTTTCTGATTCACTGAGTGCTCTCTATTCATTAGCAAAATTTCCATTTAAATCACAAAATTACCCGATTATTATTAATGCAAGGGAAGAATTATATCGATGTGTTTTGAACGGTCTTTCTATTTCCTTTGCATGGATTCCAAGTCATACTGGGATAAGTGGCAATGAAATAGCAGATAGACTCGCAAATCAAGCTGTAGTTTGTGGTGATCTATTCCCATACACTATTTTCTGCCACGATTTGACCACTCTTCCCAAGCTTTCTTTGAAGAAGGCTTGGGAAGAAGTTTGGTCGAACAGCATTTTAAAGAAAGGGAAATTCTATTTCAATATACAACCGAATATTAGATTAAGACCGTGGTTTTTCGATACTCGTATGTTACTGTGTAAGCGTAGTACATCATCTATAATCCGTATGAGATTGGGCCATGTGTGTACCCCAGCTCATCTCGCCAGAATTAATATCATCGATTCCGCTTCCTGTGACTGTGGAAGTGACGTAGGTGATTTAAATCACTTATTTTTTTCATGTCCGCAATATGATATCCTCACATTCTATGATTCCCTCATCACGTATCAGGTCCCTTTCCCCACAGATATTTCCTGTTTACTTCATACCCAAGACCCGTATATATATAACTTATTATCTGTTTACCTTCTATCGAACAATATAAAATTGTAATTTTCGTTTATCTTTTTGTTTTCTTCCTTAATTTTCTAGTCCTTACTTATCTGATCCATTTTTCTTTCTTCTAAATTATTAGTAACAATAATAGTTTATAAATCTCACGCGTTTATGGTTTCCCCGTTTTGCTATTAAGAATATAACCCCTAGAAGTTAATCTTTAAAAATGACAATTTTGATGAAGATGAAATCACTTCAAGATCAAGACTGAAATTAACAATTTAACATTGAAGCTGGCAGAATGCCCTCGTGCGATGCCAAGAAACAAAGGAAAAAAAAAAAAAAAAAAAAAGGACTTGTCACTTTCCGTTACCGCGGCTCTACACTACAGAGGCGCACCCTCCACATTCACGGAGGTCACTCATTTGTGCCGTGAAACCTGCCGGAATCCAAAAATATTATTTTTTATTCCGAGAAACATGTAAATATTTAATTTAACAATAATTCAAAAAACGGTAATTATCATAACGTTATTTTCAAAAGTTATACAAGGAAAAGATGCACAATATGTGGCCTGAAATCTGGGAAAAAAGATGGTTCAAAACGCATTTTCATGGCAAAATTTCCGCTCGACGAAGTAATGCAATTTTACACATAGGCTCAATTTTTAAGAGCCAAATAAAATAAAATTTATTTATTGGCATAAGAACGGTGCAAGTACAGAATACTAACACCATAAACTGATGCTTTAGCTTGGGTTGTTTCCTCACTAGCGAACTCCACAACGGCTTGTACCTAACATAGGCATGAAATTTTGGATGGATTTCGATAACCACAGATGTTTTCATTATGTTAGTTTTTAGTTATTTTGGGCACTTTTTAATGTAATATTAATAATAGCTTATGAGTACGTAAAAAAGTAGAAGCTGTGAATCTCTTCTTTTTTTGAGTCAAGTGAAAAGTCATAACAATTTAACACAATTAATGAATAATTCCTGTTAATACTTTTTCCTAAAATATTTGTCTATATTTTATTTCCGTATAGGAATATTGAAAAGTTAAATAAAATGGTAAAGTGTGTTACAACCTTCATTATTATAACAGACCTCCATCCTCTCACTCTATCATCAGATCATCCGTCATTATTCAAATACTTGTCAGTCTTGTTATTCTATGTCTACTTCTCAATAAAACAACATTTTAAATATCAAAGAATATGATTTATTTCATTGGCGACGAGGAGTAAATAAGAAAAATGAACGATGAACAATTTGCACAGTTTCTGCGGACTCAACAAGTCCAACAAGAACAAATAACTTCTATACTGAAATTGTTAGTACAAACGATACATAAAGGCCATGACACACAGGCGACTACCAGCGTGACAAACGCTTCAAACTCATCACTATCATCTAACGATAGGATGATGATTTTTAAAAATTTCAACATGGAAAAATTTGACTCGGACAAACACAAAATCGAGGATTTCATCGACTATTATTGAGAATAAATGCAAGATTCTAAACGTGAGTAATAGTGATGATTCCTTAAGAAAAGACATCCTGTTGAACATAATATCACCAGATACATTCCGTGAGTTAAAAATAGCACTTACACCAAATTTTGATAATAGTACGTACATAGACATACGGTCCAAGCTCTTGGATCTATTCAGAATCAAAAAAACTAGATACCGCGCGTTAATGGAGTTTTGGAACTGCATGAGGGAACCTGATGAGTCTATGGAGCATTACGCAAACAGACTTAAGAGTTTAAGTCGAGACTGCGGCTACAGTGACGAACTATTGGAACGACAACTGCGAGATCGTTTTGCCACAGGGCTGAATCATCCTGACTTGGAAACAGACCTCAAACAAAAATGGCCTGATTTACAAGAATCAGGCAGAGAAGTAACATTCCAAGAATTCTTCTCCATTGCACAATCACGTGAGCAAGCGGAACATGACACATCAGGCACAACGGCAACCAACGTGAACAGAATCAAAAGGAGACACGCTCAAAAGTCGAAATCAAATTACAATACGCAAAGAAAACTACATTTTGAACAGTGCCTTAGATGTGGCAAGAAAGACAAGCACGATATTACAAAATGTGCTGCCAGAAATCACGTTTGCGACGAATGTGACGTCAAGGGACATTTTGAGAGCTGCTGTATAAAAACTGGACGAGCATATATTATCCCAAATACTAAGAACACACCCAAACGATTACAGAGAGTAAATGACGCACAAGCTTCGACATCCAGCTCTACAATATCGACGGACAACGATAGCGAGAGTGACGTGGTCTACAACGTTACAGATCCTCGAAAGATACGTAAAGGTTGTAAACAAATAGACGTGAAAATCAATAACGTAACATGTACAATGGACTGGGACCCAGGATCCACATACTCTATCATCAGCGACAAACTTTGGCAGAAGATAGGATCACCACCATTAACCGAGGGTCCGAGGCTCAAAGCGTACGGCAATCATAGGAACAAATTAAAAACTGAAGGAATCACTGACGTAAACGTTGAAGTCAACGGCGAGCAGAAAAAGTTACCTGTAGTTGTAATGAAAAATGCGAAACCATTACTTTTTGGACTACGATGGAGCGAAATGTTTGAAATGGAGTTTCCAAAACCAGTTTATTCTATTAAAACAGAATCACCTACAAAACTTGATCATGTTCTAAAACAGTATGCAGAACTTTTTGATGGAAAACTTGGAAAAGTAAACAATTACCAAGTAAACATTCACGTGAAACCAGATGCAGAACCTGTCCATCTTCCGGCACGGCCTATTAAATTCAGCATAAGGAAAAACGTAGAACGGGAGTTAGACCGCCTTGTTGATACAGGCATCATTAACAAAGTAGATCCAAACATGACCGCATTAGAATGGGCTACGCCTACCGTAAATGTTTTGAAACCTTCAGGTGATGTTAGAATTTGTGGAGATTATAGTACTACACTTAACCCAGTACTGACCAAACACTTACATCCAGTACCTATCTTCGATCATTTACGACAGAAACTAGCAAACGGTGTTATCTACTCTAAAATTGATCTAAAAGACGCATACCTACAATTTGAAATCGCTCCTGAATCAAAAAAATACTTGACTATATCCACACACAGAGGGTATTTCCAATACAATAGAATGCCTTTCGGGATCTCAACCGCCCCATCGATATTTCAAAAATTTTTAGACCAACTACTTAGCGACATACCCAACGTAGCTGTGTATTTCGATGACATCGCACTGACAGGACAAAATATACATGAACACTTACAAACACTCTCTACTGTGTTAAGCCGATTGAAACAAGCGGGCTTAAAAGTGAATTTTAAGAAATGTACTTTCTTAAAAGAAAAGATTGAATACCTAGGACACATTATTGACCAGAATGGAATACATCCTACAAAAGGAAAGATAGATGCGATTACCAAAGCGTCACCGCCAACGAATACCAAAGAACTAAGATCTTTTCTTGGACTTATAAATTACTATGAACGATTCATTCCACATCTGCATGGATTGTGTGCAGACCTTTACGAACTGACTAGTGGCAAACAGAAATGGCGATGGTCCGATCACGAAAAACGAATTTTCGAGGACGCCAAAACAAGCATTGCAAACACAAAACCTCTTATAGCATACGATGAATGTCGCACTCTCTTTCTAGCGTGTGATGCATCAGAGAAAGGACTTGGAGCTGTTCTTTATCACAAAAACAAAAATATTGAACAACCAATAGCATTCGCATCCAGAAAACTACGACCAGCAGAGCGAAAGTATTCTGTGATTGATAGAGAAGCTCTAGCTATTCTATTCGGAATTAAAAAATTTGATCAATATTTAAGAGGAACCAAATTTACCTTGGTAACAGACCATAAACCACTCATTCACATTTTGGGACCACAACGCAACCTTCCAAAATTAGTAAATAATAGACTTGTAAGATGGGCTCTCTTGATTGGAAGCTACCAATACGATATCATTTACCAGAAGGGAGAAAACAATGTCTTGGCTGATTGCCTATCTAGATTACCAAATCCTGACATAGAACCTTCAGCAACTGAAAGTGCTGTACATACAATCACTGAACATCTTCTTGGAAATAAAATCGTAGATCTTCAGCTATCGGAAGACACCTTGAGTCAGGAAACACAAAAAGACCCAATATTGTCACGAGTCTATCAATCTTTAAAAACTGGTTGGAGGGAAGTCGATTATAAGCAACAGATGAAAAATTACTACAGAAAACGGTTTGAACTATCGATTGAAAACAAAATCATCATGTGGCAAGGTAGAATGGTTGTCCCTGAAACACTCAAGAAAACAATTTTACGCTACCTTCACAAAGGGCACCCAGGAATATCTGCAATGAAAGCTCTATCACGTTTCTACGTATGGTGGCCATCTTTGGACGAAGACATCGAAAATTTTGTAAAACGATGCAACAGATGCCAAGAAAATAGACCGTCGAACAGTGAATTGCCAGTCTTTTCATGGTCTATACCAGAGGAAATCTGGGAGAGAGTACACATTGATTTCGCAGGACCATTTGAGGGCAGTTATTGGCTTGTGTTATGTGACGCATTGTCCAAATGGTGCGAGTTAAGACCTATGAAGAACATCACCTCTAAAAATTTATGCCTTGTTTTAGATGATATATTTTGCACTTTTGGTCTTCCTCAGATTATTGTGTCTGATAATGGCCCACAACTAGTCTCTCAAGAATTTAAGGATTATTGTAAAAAGCAAGGAATCTTACATATTACCTCAACACCGTACCATCCCCGGACAAATGGCTTAGCTGAACGTTTTGTACGAACTTTTAAAAATAGAATGACCAGTAACGATGGTACCTCAATGAAGAGCCGCTTAACGGAATTTTTATTTAGTTACAGAAACACTCCTCATAGCACTACAGGCAAATCGCCAGCTCAAATGATGTTTGGGAGGCAATTAAACTGTGTCTTGTCAAATATTAAACCAAATAAGCGGCGAAAACTGCAGTATAAGCAAGTAAAAGCGAATATTATGTCTTCTGCACCAAATTATCAAGCAGGAGATAAAGTATATATTAAGACCCATGAACAAAAAAAATGGCAACCTGCAACTGTTACGGCTAGAAAACATAAATACTCTTATGTTGTCACCACATCTACAGGACTATCAAAAAGGAAGCATGCGGACCAAATGCGACCACGACTCAGCTCAGAACCTACTAACGCAGCTACTCCTGATTCATTTAATGTCATTCCATCTACGTCTCGTCCTTCTATCTCAACACATGCAATCACACCTACATTACATGCCCCCAACATTATTTCATCTCCACCAATACCATTGACCACTACATCACCTACTGTTTCCCCATCTCCCGTGTCCTCTACAACTTCATCACCCACATCACTGTCTTCATCTCCAGCTTTTGTGACTCCAGTATCCATTCCAGCACCCCAGCTTCGCCGAAGTCAACGACAGGGAAAACCTCCACGTCGTCTGATTGACGAAATTTAATTGGGGAGGAATGTTACAACCTTCATTATTATAACAGACCTCCATCCTCTCACTCTATCATCAGATCATCCGTCATTATTCAAATACTTGTCAGTCTTGTTATTCTATGTCTACTTCTCAATAAAACAACATTTTAAATATCAAAGAATATGATTTATTTCAAAGTGTATAATATTTTTTATCCGTCCCACAAACCTCCATAAAATTGTCATCACCACTTTCCTAAGGCATGATTAAGTTATTCTTGACAAAGGCAATATGGCCAAACTCCATTAGCCTGCCCGGAGCGCGAATAAAATCAATCAAATTGACAATGAATTGATATATAAACTCGACCAATGGCAAATGTGGAAGCATGATGCCAACATCAAGAAAAAAATAATAAAAAAAAATGAATTGATATAAGAATTCGACCTAATCTCTATACATTTTGACTCAAATCAAAATTTGAAATATTTTCATACATTTTTTTTTCTATGGAAGTGCCGCCTCTTCATCATCATCATCATCATCTCAGCCATAAGAAGTCCACTGTTGGACATAGGCCTCCCCCATGGATTTCCAAAAAGACCGATTGGAAGCGGCTTGCATCCAGCGTCTTCCCGCCACTTGTATGAGGTCGTCTGTCCATCTCGTGGCTGGTCTTCCTACGCTGCGCTTGCCGGTACGTGGTCTCCACTCGAGAACCTTTCGGCCCCATCGGCCATCAGTTCTGCGTGCTATGTGCCCTGCCCACTGCCACTTCAACTTGCTAATCCGCTGTGCTATATCGATGACTTTTGTACGTCTACGTATCTCTTCATTTCTGATTCGATCTCGTAGAGAGACTCCGAGCATAGCCCTCTCCATAGCTCGTTGCGTGACCTTGAGCTTCCTTATAAGGCCCATAGTTAGGGACCACGTTTCAGTGCCGTATGTCATCACTGGTAACACACACTGGTTGTAAACTTTCGACTTGAGGGACTGGGGAATATTGGACGAGAAGACGCTTTTAAGTTTCCCGAACGCTGCCCAGCCGAGTTGGATACGACGATTGACCTCCCTCGTAAAGTTGGACCTGCCTAATCGGACCGTCTGTCCTAAGTAGACGTATTCGTCAACAACTTCAAGAGTGAAGTTCCCCACAGATATTGGGGTGGGCACTACATGGGCGTTCGACATAACCTTCGTTTTGTCCATGTTCATTTTGAGACCCACCCGTTGGGAAACTCTATTGAGGTCTTCGAGCATCGTACTGAGCTCTTCCATCGACTTTGCCATGACTACTATATCGTCGGCAAACCGAAGGTGAGTGATGTACTCGCCGTTAATATTAATGCCGAGCCCTTTCCATTCCAGAAGCTTATAGGCATCTTCCAAACCGGCGGTAAACAGTTTCGGAGAGACAACATCTCCCTGCCTCACGCCTCTTTTCAATGAAATTGCCTCTGAGTTCTGGTCTTGTACTCGGACTGACATGGTGGCGTTGTTGTACAAGCACTTCAGCACTTCGACATACCGATAGTCAATACGGCATCGCTGGAGAGCCTCAAGCACCGCCCAGGTCTCGATCGAATCAAAGGCTTTCTCATAGTCCACAAACGCTAAGCAAAGGGGCAAGTTATACTCTTCGGTCTTCTGTATCACTTGCCGCAGCGTATGGATGTGGTCTATGGTACTATAGCCTTTTCGGAAACCGGCTTGTTCGGGAGGCTGGAAGTCATCAAACCTGCGTTCAAGACGATTCGTGATGACCCTTGAAAACAGCTTATAGACATGGCTCAGAAGCGAGATGGGTCTGTAGTTCTTCAGCAAAGTGTTGTCTCCTTTTTTGAAGAACAGCGCCACCACGCTTTTGTTCCATGCTTCTGGCGTTGTACCTTCAAGCACGACGGAATTGAAGAGCCTCTGAAGGACTTTCAGTACCGGTGTTCCACCCGCTTTCAGTAGCTCTGATGTAATTCCGTCGTCGCCCGGTGCCTTGTTGTTCTTGAGCTGTTTCAAGGCCATCCTAATCTCGTACAGGCTGATGTCCGGGATATCTTCGGTATAATGTCGAGTCAGTTTGGCTCTTGGATCTTTGCCCAAACTGCTAACAGGTTTTGCGACCGATGTGTATAACTGTCCATAGAACCTCTCGATTTCCCTCAAGACTTCTGCTTTGGTCGACGCTATACTGCCATCTTCCATCTTCAGCTTCGTCAACTGGCTCTGCCCAATAGACATGTCTCTTGCGAACACTTTGGAGCCTTTGTTCCGCTCTATCGTCTCTTTAATACGATTAGTATTAAAGGTACGGATGTCGTGTCGCATAGACTTTGATATGAGTCTATTGAGCCGCCTATATGACTCGGCTTCACCAGAAGACTGCAGTTGCAATGAGCGTCGTTCAGCCATGAGGTCGAGGGTATGGCTCGAGAGCTTTTGCGGTCTATTTGTACGGTGGGGTTTATAAAACTTCGCGCCCACCGTACGGACAGTTTCCACAAACCTGTTATTGATCTCATCCACCGATGCGCAGCTCTCCAGGCACTCGAAGCAATTTGATAGTTCGAGCTGAAAGCTCTCGGGGTTTTGGATATGGGCGCGAGTGGGTCGGAGTGTAGACTTCATCATACGGGACCTCTCCAGTTTAACATTAATATTCAAAGTGCCTCGTACCATTCGGTGATCACTTCCGGTTTTAACCATGTTGATCACAGAGACATCATTGAATATTTGTTTCTTGGTGGTCAGGATGAAGTCTATCTCATTTCTCGTGGAACCATCGGGACTCAACCAGGTCCATTTCCTATGAGGTGGCTTCTGGAAGAAAGAGTTCATCATGAAGAGTCCCTCTTTCTCCAGAAAGTCGGCCAACCTCTGTCCCCTGGGGTTCCGTTGTCCATATCCAAATTGCCCCACTCTCAACTCACTTTCGCATTTCCTGCCCAGCTTCGCATTGAAGTCCCCCATAACAACATTAAAATAGGTCTCAGAAGTGTGTATGGCCCTACTAATGTCCTCATACATCACCTCCACCTCATCATCCGAGTGTGCCGAGGTCGGTGCGTATACCTGGATGACCTTCAACGAATATCTCTTGGATACTCTGAGTATCAGGTACGCAACCCTGCTCGATACACTGTCGATGGCAAGAATGTTGTTAACAAGGGACTTGTGGACGAGAAACCCGACACCACCTTGGGACTGTTGGTCGCCCTCCCGGTAGTATAGTAGGTTACCGGATTTCAGGGTTATCGTGTCCTCACCCTCTCGTCGGACTTCCGATAACCCCAGGATATCCCAATGTAACCTACTCATTTCTTCTTCCAGCTCAGCTAGCTTCTCGTCTGTCCTCATCGTGCGAATATTGTGTGTTACCAGGGCCAGTCGTCGTTTATGCAGGGGGTGGTAGCCGGATCTCTTCCGGAGATTCTTAGCACCCCTTGCTCCGCCGTGACCGGGACCGCTACCGTAGTCCGGAATAGCGGAGCTGCCGGGGACTGGGGGCCTGGTATTTTTGTCGTCTGTCATAGGGGGGGTTTTGCCATTACTCGCCACGCTTGGCATGCGGGTTGGCGAGCGCAGTGGGTAGCGTTTTCCGCAGAGGATGCTGCTGCCCATCTCTGGTAGTATTTCCCTTAAGTACGCCTCTTAAGTACGTTATATTCTCTTTGGTCTGTGCCAACAAAGTACGGCGAAGAAAAAAAAAAAAAAACAACATGGCCGTGCTGTTGGAAACGACGAAAGAAGTGCTAAAGAATCTGTAAAAAATAAATATCAGAAAATAATGAAGAAATTACTTTGGAATAAATATAATTGTTTAACATAATTTGTAATTTTGTAGATAAAGTTGTCAAAAGACTATCTCCCTATGAAATTTAAATAATTGTTTGTGGCTTCATTACGTTGGTCGTCATCGTTGGTGCAATAATTGCTGGAATAATTGTATTGTGAGTTTGTTATTGTTGATTGAGGCAATGTCGTTTCCGCCGCGGCCGCCGCTGGTGCCCTACGGACTCTCCCCAGGCGTCGTTACTATGCAGATGCCTACACACGTAAGTAGCTGTCAATATAACCTCACTTGTAAAAACAGTTACGATAGATAAATTTTGTGAATCAAAGTCAAACCTATTCGCACTGTACACCGTCTATTTCTGCCGTATATGAAGTTTATCTGAAATTATAGTGTTACGATGTGAGACGTATTTTTGATGTAATGTTCAGTAAATCCTGTTGTGATGGTAACAATATAACATGATAGTAAGTACCATCAAACTGAGCTAGGGGTTTGTAGATTTTACAGGGACTGGACATCGTTTTTGTCCACAAAATAGGTTTCTTTACCATTGATCTATTGTTTTTTTTTACTGAAGTCGAGTCGAAGTCTAGACAGACTTCGTCTCGACTGTCTCTGTAATTCGATTGTGGCAGGGTTATAGTAGTCGATTCTGTTTTTAGGTGATGGTAGGTGCATATGGCGGCGGTGGAGGAGCAACGGGTGGACGCGGCGCGTTGTTGCCGGCGCCGGGCAAAGCGCCTCGCACGCCTCGTAATGGCGCTAAAGAGGGCGAAGGCCCGGCTGTCACTGTCTTCATCGGAAACATTAGCTCACGTGCGCCGGATGCTATGATCCGAGCTTTGCTCGCTGCCTGTGGTCCTGTGTTGGGCTGGAAGCGAGTCTCTACATTTGGATTCTGTGAGTTTGCCTCACCTGAGGCGGCATTACGCTGCGTGCGACTTCTGAATGGCCGTGCTCTAGCTGACAAGGCACTGCTTGCGAGGACAGATGGCAAGATGCAGGCACTTGTCGATAATTACAAAAGTAAGTTATCGTAAAGATCCATAAAAATACTTCACTATTAAAATACTATTGTCTTTTACAGCACATAAGTAACTGTCCATATATAATATTTTCAGTTTTTTTTTATTGTGCACCATGTATATGTACAAGCAACTGTTCTAAAAGATTGATTGCTTCAGTATTACAACTAACCATATTAAATAGTAATTCCAATTCTGAATCGTAGATCACTGTCTGGGGTTGTCTGTAAATTTGAATGATGACAGAAGTTGAACAGATGACCACCACATCACAGGAGGCAAGAAGATGCTGGTTGCAAACCAATTGCAACCAGTCTTTTTACTCGGCTGCGTAAGTAAGGGTTATGTTTTTTGAGTGTATATATGTATGTTTCTATATGATCGCGTACAGCCTATACGGCTAGACAGATTTTGATGTGCAAGGTGTCATTAGATTTGTCATCACTTCCTGAGTGTCCTATGCTATATTTTTTGTAATAATAATAACACATCGCTTGCGAAAAAATAAACGTGTTTTTTCGTAACCTCCAAACCTCCTCTACATTATTCTTAACCTCCTCTAGGATTATTCTAAAGAATGCGCATTTATAATCTCTTACAGCGATTTTACCCATAATTTCTCACAAAAATACACACTCAACAGTGTATCAAGCGTAACGTAATTGTAAGTTAGACTGCTTTTCTGCAATCTGGTATTTTGTTTTACCTTTAATATAGATACTTGTTAGAAATCTGTGAAGAATACGTACACCTATGGATTGGTAGAGTCTGAGATGATAATATGTGCATTGTGTAGCGGAACAGCGGTCGCGGCTCGCAGAGGGTGCGCCGGGCACGGAAGGCTCTCCGGCAGACTCGTACCTGGACGCGCGCCAGCGACAGCTCGACGACCTCGCTACGCGCCGGCTGCAGGCTATCTACACAGACTATCAGGACGACATCAACAACTATGAGACCTTACAGAAAGGTATGCACTTTACTCACTTTTCATCATACTTCAAATTAGAGTACTTCCTTTTTTTTTTTTTTTAATGTAGAAATAGTTTTGCGTTTGACCGCCAACTCGCCTGATGTTAAGCGACGTTGCGGTCTGGTTAACATCGTCGCGAGGTTGCTAGCTTGTCGGTTTTTTACCGGATCCATTTCGGTGAGTGTGCATCTGATCTGCATGATCTAATTCCTTCTAGCCCTTTTTTCTATAGGACGGTTAGAAACACGAAAAAGCGTCACCGTTTCATGGTGGATATCCCAAAAACCCGAACGAAACGCTTTAGTTCCACTTTCATTGTGCGGACTGCTAGAATGTGGAATACGCTTGCTGAATGGGTCTTTCCCGATTGATATAATCTGGGTGTCTTCAAATCACGAGTGAATAGGTTCTTCTAGGCAAGCGCGCTCTATCGTAGACCGTAACTGTCGCTTAACACCAAGCGAGTAGACGGTCAAGCACAGGCCTATTTTCGAATAAAAAATAATAATTTGCAAATGTAATGTGGCTGGAGAGCACAGGTTTACCTGTACCCCGTTTTGCAGAGGAGCAGATCTCGAAGACGGCGCGGGTGCTGGAGGAGGCCGACATCTCGGAGGAGAAGCGCGACGTGATCCACCGCGAGATCGGCAAGTTCCGCGAGAGCATGAAGGTATCCCCGCCCCCCCCTTCCGCCTGCACTGTCTCCACACCGCCTATACTGTGTTATACTTTAATCTAAGACTTCAGCAGCGGTTCGCCGACGGCGCGGGCCGACCGCAGACCGCCACTGGAGTGCGGTCGCGGTCGGCCAGCGCCGCCGGTGACCCGGCGCAAGTTGACGTTGTTGCGGTGAATAGGTGCCGCCAGGCCGCCGCGCCCCCGCCCCGCCCGCGACGCACGGTGAGTGCCACACACACATGCGCGCGCGACGCACTCTACATACCACAGCTCTTAATAAACAAGAAAGCGCATATTATTATAGCTGCTTAAAAACACTGAAGGTTGATGATATTATTTTGTGCATGTAATTTTTTTTAGAAATCTTTACATTTTAAAACTAAGCATGTAAAACGAATCGCAAATGTCGGAATGACAAAAAAAAGTAAATGCGTTCAAATTTGAGAATATTATTGTTTTGATCTGTTATAAAAGGCCGAATTTGCCGGTACTGATCAATTTTCAGTAATGTGGCGGTTGTGGTGTAAAGAGAGCGTCGCGCGCCCTATAATTTTATAAACGTGTTCGTTCATTTTACGTTACACGTATATTTCAAGCTTCATATCATTCATTTATCATCTGTACAAGAGAGCTGTCCACACAAACAATCGTTATGAACTGAAACATCTTATAATGTACCTAGTCTTGCCATAAATATTGTCACGAAGAAAAAAATTATTTTTTTATTGCAAATAATATTTATTACTTTTACAGTGTGTTAGTTTAATACATAAGTATAAAACAATTTAAAATATAAAAGCTTATTCGAATTGGTCTCCATTGGCTGCAATACAGTCCTTTAAACGTTGAGGCCAGTTATCAATAGAAGCACGCACTCTTTCCATGGGAAAATTCTTCACTGCCAATCGTATGGATTGTTTTAGGGACTCCAAATTATCATGGCGTTTAGAGCAAGCCATACTCTCTAAAACTGACCATAAATCATAATCCAGCGGATTAAGATCAGGACTAGACGACGGCCAGTCTTCAGCTCTGATGAAGTCCGAAACGTTCACTTCCAACCAAGACTGCGTGGACCGAGCTTTATGACCTGGCGCCGAGTCTTGTTGGAAGGACCATACTTGGTTATTGAACATGGTGTTGTTAAGGGGCTTAACTACCTTTTCAAGAATGGTATTTTGATACACTTGTGCCGATGTTTTGATACCTTTTTCACAAAAATATGGCTCAGTCACTCCTTCATAGCTAACACCCCACCAAACCATCACTGAAGTCGGATAATGCCCACGTTGCACTCTGTCGACTAATTGGGAAGCTTCCTTAGAGCTTTAAGCATAAATACGGTCATTTTGTTTGTTAAAATGTTGCTCAATTGTAAAGATTTTCTCATCCGTAAACAAAATTTTTCTGTGACCTCCCTTTGCGTACCGCTTCAGTAGTTGTTTCGATTTTACCACCCTATTCTTTTTTAAATTATCAGTAAAAAAATGACCAGTGCGTCTCTTATAGGCTGCAAGTCCTAAGTCATCTTTTAAAATACGCGACATGGTTCTGGGTGCTATCTTCATCTCCCGAGATAAAATCTTTTGCTTTCGGACAGGATTTCTTCGAATTCTTTCCCTTACTGCTTTGACCACCTTTTTCGTACGAACACTACGTGGACGGCCAGATCTTTTTCTGTCACAAACAGAGGAGGTCTCATTGTACCTATTAATAGCCCGGTACACAAACATTTGACTAATACCAAGCGTATGGAGAGTTTTAAAAATTGCATTTGGCTCCATACCAACTTTGTGTAATGCAATCACAGCGATTCGGTTCTCTTTATCACCCCACTCCATTTTAATATCGCAAAATATTGTACAATGTATTGGCGCCAAAATTAGAAAACTCAATGAACAATCGTATAAAAATGACAGATTCCAAATTCAAATGTAATATCTTTCTTATTTTTAACTGTAACAGTATTTATGGCCAAACTAAGTAGATTCTCAAACAACGAAAATTCCGATTTGATATTATTGAAAGTGGGATAACAATCAATTACTAACATTTAAATGACACCAGAGGAATAGCATAAACACGGTTTTCTTCTCTGTCATAGAAAAATAGGTGTTGTTTTTAAATCAAATAAAAATTACTTTAAATATATTAAAATGAAATTTATTGAGTCAGGTGTCACCTTGCGGAATTTGGTCCGCAAACAATATAATCAAATTTGAATGTTCAATTTATGCCTGTTTCAATATTAGATCTTGGAATTTTCAAGACTAGAGTGAATCAATTATCTTTTAGATTGACGAGCTCCATCGTGGGCCGTCACTTAACATCAGGCGAGTTGGTGGTCTATCATAGGTCTATCTTGCATAAAAAATATATAAAATAAAGTAAACAAACATCGACTGGTTTATTTCCCATTGCATAAAGAAGTGGTAATTAGTTAAATATTCGAATAAGATTACATTTCGTACATTATAATGGCTGGTTCAGCTGTAAATCATAAATCCGTATTACAAAATATTAAACCATAAAAAAAAGAAATAATTGTCGGCTTCCTTATTTCTTGAGAGTTACAACATAAGTCTTTTCAAGGAAAGAGTGAATAGATATCTACTAAGTCTGCGTGCTTCATCTTCGACAACATCGTAGCATAGCAACAATTTGGCGAGTAGGTGTTGGCGGACTTTGTCGCGTTAAAAAAATGAGTTGTTTGGACAGTCCTAATTGTACATCACCATATCATCCAAGCTCCCCTTCCACTAGTGACCGAGAATGAGTCTTGCGATAAATCGGCACTGCTCGCTTGACCTACACGCAAGAGCTGACTACTATTTGGGCGCAAAAAATCCGTGTTGCAACTCAATATGATATTCAGTCACATAATTTACAAATCGGTTTTGGAAATGTGTGCATTTTGTAATCCGGTTAACAAAAGCATTTATTTAATAAATAAATAAAAAATGTTATAAACGTAAGTATTCGTGTATGTTCTGAAAAGTTTTCACTACACCGAAAAACAGTCTAAAGCACTAAAAAAAAAAAAAATCTGTTAAGTCGGTTAACGGACGATAATTTTACGTGATAACGTCATGATAGATGCGGCACAAGCTGAACGCTTAGGCCGATCGTGCCTCTCTATCGCTTGTTCCGCGCTCTCGTTTGCACGCTCGGCTCAGGCGGAACGTGACAATGAGTCATGCTTTTTTGTGCGTGCAGTCGGCGTTCATCGATTTATAAGACGTTAATCACGACAATATGAAAAATGACGAAGATTTCAGTGTTCCATACGCAAAAACGGTCCGC
The DNA here is from genome assembly GCA_947563715.1 of Lycia hirtaria. Classification (NCBI taxonomy): domain Eukaryota; kingdom Metazoa; phylum Arthropoda; class Insecta; order Lepidoptera; family Geometridae; genus Lycia; species Lycia hirtaria. The sequence goes on along the minus strand of OX387387.1, from coordinate 8,535,402 downwards.
GAATGAGATGAAAAAAAGACGGTAATCATAGAATACGCATTGATGTAGTTATCCTCTCGCTTACGCTCTCGTGTACATATACTATTAATATATACTGTGGTCACACACGCAAACCTACTGATGTAGTGTGAGTATGCTGTCACGTTCGGACGTTGTTGGCCTTAACTGCAAAGCGATCGCGTTTTAAACTAGGCAAAAATAAAACTCTTTTATTTCTTAACGGATTAAACTCCTCCAAAAGAATAAAAACTACTAATAGTCCAGTGTACACTGTACAGGCTATATACATACTTAAAATTGAAATATATCTTGCGCGCATGAGCTTCAGTGTCAAGCCGTTTAGGTAATATACAAAACTTACATACGTCCAAAAAACGTTACTGGGACAGTCTTGTTAAGTATATTAAAAAAAAAAACTGAAAAAAAACCCGACTTCAAAATACGCAATTCGTTTACTTGGATATGTTTTTCCCGTTATTTTGTTAGATAAACCAAGGTACTGAACCGATTTTGATAAAATTTATATGGGTGGTCCCATATAAATTTTATCAAAATCGGTACCAAACAAAAAAAGAATCATCAAAAATAATTGGCGGAATAATCCCTAAACAAACATACAGTCAAATTGTGGACCTCCTTCTTTTTGGAAGTCGGTTAAAAAGTAAGGAAAGCGCGAGAAACGGAACCCAAAATATTCAGCTAGGTATGATTAGGAATATATCCCTCGATAAGATCAATCTCGTCTACCTAGTTCACCCAAACGGTCTGGCTCAACGCAGCGACAATGCCTATTCATCAGTTCATTCTATTTTACTTTCGCGTCGAACATTTTTTTTTCGATATTTCACAATCGTAACTGCTCGGTATTAAGGAAAGATCCATGTTCCACTAGATTCATCCCACTTTACTACCTAATATTTTTGTATATGTTCATTCACGCTATCTATAACAATTCACCATAAGCCGAGTGCGCTTTGCGAACCTCTAAGCTTCGCATTTACAGGCTCGTTTGCATATTAGTTTGGTTTTATGGTCTTCACCTTGTGACGTTTCTTTCATAAGCGTATTTGACAATAAGGCATATAAGCTAAAAGTGTAGGTCGCGAGTCGTGCTCGGTTCGCACTTGGCTATAAGTATGCGGCAGACGATCGTTCTAAACGGAACCGCGACGCGTTACTTGTGAATAGCTAAAACCATCGACAATAAATAGAACTAGAAACGTGCATACGAATTCGCAAACATTGTTCAATCTGCTGGTTTTTGGGGACGGCGAGGCAAATATAACTACATAAAAAAAAATTATAAATCTATATTCACATAAATGCACATTAATTGTCACCTATCCACAACACTAATTTAAAATACTATCACAAAAAATAATATGTACAGTAACGCCAAATGGCCACGTACTTACGAGGGATTGGCGCTTCCCGTTCTATGTATACCAGTAGAGTGAAAGAATAGTTGGTTGCACTTTGAAGGCCCAGAGCAGGCTAGTGTTGCTGTCTCGCTCACACGCGACTTTTTTTTTTAGATATAAAATTATTGAATGTATTTTTGATAATTATTCGAATTTTAGCTTCACGAGAACACAATTGCAATGTATTAAAAAAGGTGTTTTTTATATCTGTTATTTTGACTGAAATAAAGGCTCAAACGTCGAAATTTCTACGTTTGTATATTTATTACGGTCAAAATAACTCATAAAAATAACTGTTATTATTGTTAAAACTTTGTAACAGTGTTCTTATGTAGTTAAAAAGGACGCTTAGCAAAAGTAATTTCAATAACTTTAAATCTAAAAAAGGTGTCGTTTACGAGCGAGACAACGGCGGCACTGTACTCTTAGCCATTAAGCGGTGAAAAGCAAATCAAGAGTTGTGAATGGTTATAAAAGCGCGCGGAGTCCGTTTGGAAGGGTCGTGTGGTGCGGCCGCGGGCGTGCATGGGTGAGTTGCGGCCCGCGGCCTCGTCGGACCTCGCCTGAAGACAACGCACTGCGCTGGACGTCACAACGCGTCGCGCCGCGCTGATACAACGCGCTGCGCCTCACCTCTTCGCTCCGCCCGCCGTGTGAGTTGTATTGTGCCACATATTACAGGTGCCGAACGCTGGACACTCTTGTTTCCATATTGATGTGTTCCTTTTGTATGGCCGTTTTCGCAGTTTCCACGATCGAACCGAAGCTCTTCGGTTTCACGTCCTGTATCGACTTTTTTTCGAATTGATCTATTATGTTCGATCGCTGAGCGCTTCCTGCTTTTTTTGATTCCTTACTTGAGGTGTTTTCGTGCCTATATCTAATACTGGGACATTACCAGCCAACATTCCCGTCGAATTCACATCGATCACGACGTTTTTTTTTAATTTAACGAGTCGCTTGAATAAGAAAATCTACCATGGCAAATGACTGTTCTGATGAAAACATGATAAATGTCTCGCTTTTGAATTTTGGCGTCACAATTTATTACTAAGTATATTGGAAGCAAGGATTTCTTCCTGCGACGATCTTCAACCAATTGTCGGATGCTATTATAACGTGTACGTAATATGCCTCGCTCGTCCACGTCTCGTTTCCTCCCGCTGTCGTCCGTTGCTGGGTGAGTGCTGGGACGGCGGCGGGAAGCGGGCGGGGCGCGGGCGGCGCAATGGCGGGACCCTCACCGGTTGTTTTTGGGCGCAGGATGAGGCTGAGGTGGTGGTGCGCCGCAAGAAGGACACCAAGGACGACAAGGAGAGGGACCGTGACCGGGATCGAACAGCTGATCGGGACAAGGAACGCGACAAGGAGAGGGAGAAGGAGAGAGGAGATAAGGAGAGGGATCGAGAGCGGGAGCGTGAACGGGACAGAGATAGGGATCGAGAGCGGGAGGACCGTGACAAGGAGCGCGACAGAGACAAGGAGCGGCGCCGCCAACGGAGCTCTTCCAGGTGACTGAATTTGCTATATTCTATATATCTTCCAAGTGTTCAGATACATGAAAGATGTTTGCTTAGTGATTTGCGATTCAGCCTTATTCAATTATTACATAAGCAGAATTATTTTATTAATTATTAATCTCCCCCTCAATGTCAGCAAAATTAATTAAAGCTCTTTTTCCACCTCTTGTATATAACAAAGTAAACATTCGTACATATTTTCTTAACATGTTCAGGTTTCTTTGTTATTTATAAGTAGCAGTTATCAAGTCTAGAAATAAGGAATTTATAGGCTATAAAGTAATTTAACGCACATTTAATATTTATTCAAGCAAATTATTAACATACAATTGGCTAAAGTGGGTCAATGGTAAAACAAACATTAACTAACACATTAATAACACGTCTGATCCAATGATACTGGTACGAACCAATATGTGAGGAACAAATGTAGTGTCATTTTGTGTTTGCGTCATTTTGCGTATTTTTGAATTGGCGTCAGTGTCATTCCGCGTGATCAAAATAGTAGTTATGCGCCTAAACCTATTTGTCTGTCTAAATGCTCAAGATAATGTTTTTGTAAATGCTATTGGGCTCATTTCTGATGAAGTTCTTTTTACAGAGGCAAGGATGATAGGCGACGCGACGACCGCGAAAAGGACCGCGAACGCGAGGAACGCGAGAGAGACAGGGAAAGAGAGAGGGAGCGCGAGCGAGAACGGGAGAAGGAGAAAGAAAGGGAGCGGGAAAGGTGAGTGGGACATTCTGACGAAATGTTGCATTGTTTTGGTCACATGACATTCACTAACCTTAAGAGGCTGTATGGTCGATGAATTTTCTCTCTCTGCTTCGCACATATCCGTTTTGTGAAATCCTAGCTCATTCTTGGGATTACAACACGCATTTTTAGATACTATTTTGAACCCATTATGTTTACTTTAACCTTGTTCTTTTTATTTTTAGGGAAATACGTGAAAGGGAGAGAGAACGCGAGCAACGCGAGAGGGAGCGCGAGCGAGAACGAGAAAGAGATAGAGAGAGGTAGGTAGGGTAGATCCCAAGTTCCCGTCAACAGGAATTTCTGGTAATCCCGATCACTTATGAATCTTGTTCCCGGGAATATTATTCATCGTCTTATAGGTTCCGTCCAAATAAAGTGTTGACCTTCAATACGCAGAAGTCAACTTTGGGTCTTGACAGGGAGGGAGTGATGTAGTATGTATGGTAAAACCAGTTATATTCATGAGATCACACAAATCTTCCTAGCGCATTTATTTCAGCTTAAAAGTCTGTATTTGCGATACTATGATAAAAATTGTAAAAACAAAAATAAATCGTACAGGCATAGCCACTTGCGGCACTAAACACGTAAAAAAATCATCGAAATAGGACAACATAGACGGGAGAGATTAGTTTTCTTCTTTTGCTTGATTTTGTACGGGAAAAAGCGCTACAAAACGCTTCTCTTAAGACCCCTGGTCAGGGCTTAAAATTATATAACATATACCTATGCGACAAGTTCGCTAAGTTGTTTAATTTCGATGTAACAGTGGCTAAATTACGGCGTGACGTAATTTAGCCACTGTTACAACTGGTGGCGTTGACGTACAGGAGTCACCGATATAGCACACCGGATTAGCAAGTTGAAGTGGCAGTGGGCAGGGCACATAGCACGTAGAACTAATGGCCGATGGGGCCGATAGGTTCTCGAGTGGAGACCACGTACCGGCAAGCGCAGCGTAGGAAGACCAGCCACGAGATGGACAGATGACCTCATACAAGTGGCGGGAAGACGCTGGATGCAAGCCGCTTCCAATCGGTCTTTTTGGAAATCTATCGGGGAGGCCTATGTCCAGCAGTGGACTTCTTATGGCTGAGATGATGATGATGATGAGTGGCTAAATTCTATGAAATCTAGTTAACATATAGTTTTGTATTGTTTTTTGAAAAATGTGAAATCTAACTTTTAGGAAAATTCATTGAAATGAAACAAATTTTAACGGATTTATCGCGTATATTTTATATAATTTTATGACCTGACGTTTCGAATACTTTGCAGCGTCCGTGGTCACAGGTGAGACTTTGATGACAGTTGTCTTTTTTGTTATTGCTATTTGTTTATTTTTTGTTTGTCAGTTATCCAACAGGTTATTTATGTACGAATTTTCGACGATGTTTTTTTTAAATACTTTTATTTCCGGGGTATCTCGAAACCCTAGAGAATGGTAAAATATTTATCGGTTTTCATAGTTGCAAATATAATCGCAATTAATTTTAGCGTTCGATAGAAACGAGCGTTCGGCCGTAAACCTACGATAAGCTGCGATAACATACGTTGCTCAATTTGTTCGAATACAGGACATTTTACTGGTTGTTATAAGTGCGCGACCAGTGCAGGTGCGTCAGTGTACAGCGTGCGTTTACACCACACCGACATCATGCCGGTCTTGCAAGTGAGCCTAGGAGCAGTAATATGGGCCTCGTTACCGCCGATATATCCCTATATACGTACGCGGGCTGAAGTCGAAAGGGATTTATTGCCGCCAGGGTGCGTCCGCATATAAATGCAGTGTTCATATGAAAAACATTTCAAAATAGAGTCTCGATTAATACAAAATTATTCTTGTGCCTCCTAGCCAAGCTTGGTTATATAAAAAAATAAAAAAAAGAATTCTATTAAATTTGAATTAGTGGTCAAACGTTAATCATTGTACAGTTTTCATTACCCAATTTAGTCGTGAAATCGGTAAAAATAAGTCGCGTTTCGGTAACGCTGTGTCGGTATTGCGCATTCCGATTACAGTACTTAAAGTGTTATATTATTGTGCGTGCAGGGAGCAACGCGAACGTGAGCGCGAAAGGGAGCGCGAGCGCGAGAGGTCCCGTGAGCGCGAACGTTCGCGTGGTCGCTCGCGTTCTGAGGCAGACTCGCGCCGCGAGAAAGAGATCGAGGAAGAAGCAAGAGAGAGGAAGCGTCTCGAGAAGAAGGCGCGCGAGAAGGAGGCTGCCTACCAGGAGCGGTTAGTATCAGGGGCTGGGTGAGAGGAGTGGGCCCCGTCCCCGCCCTCGGCCGATAGTGAAGCTGGCTCCGAGCATTGAGGGCGGGGCACATAACCAATCTGAGTCGTTTTGACTTTGTTCTGGGTGACTTCTGAGATGTGACGGTTCTAGTGGGGACGCATAACGTTTGAGCTATGTGGCTTTTTCTAGTTCTTAGTAGGGAAACGCACACAACGAATCTGAGCCGCGTAGCGGTTTTGGGGCTGCGAGGGCTAATGGGGACTCTAAATCTGAGCCACGTGGCTGTTTCCGAACTGTGAAGTCCTGGTGAGACGTAAAATAAATCTGGCCTGAGTGGTTCTTCCCAAGATGCGGAATTCAAGTAGGGAAGCATAGAGAATCTGGGTCGCGTGGCTCCGAGCTGCGAGGACATGTAATAAATCTGAGCCGTGTAGCCTATTGTGAGCTATGTGATCCTAGTAAAGAAGCACTTTGACTCATATATTTGTATATGTGAATAGATTGCGCAACTGGGAGACGCGCGAGCGGCGCAAGCATGCGGAGTACGACAAGGAGAAGGAACGCGAGCGGTGTCGCGAGGAGGAGCGCGAGCGGGAAGCGAAGCGGCTCAAGGAGTTTCTCGAAGACTACGAGGACGAGCGAGACGACCACAAGTACTACAAGGTATGATTAAATTAATAGGTACAAATAAAGAACAAATACCTATGTATATTATAAGAAAAACAAAATACTAAACTGCGTAAGATCTATTTAGCTAGTAAATTGGTATTTATTTACTGAATTGGAAATTCAACAGTTTTGTCATTATATGGTTAAAACTATGATAACAGAAAGCTAATTACAGATTTTCACGGCCAGATACAATTGTATAAGCGGACTCGGTTAGTACAGTGTCTACAGGCATAACAGCTAGTAAATAATATGTCAGAATCAAAGATTTCGATCCACGTTCTTGATGCGTATTGCACAGGAATGGAATTCTTTACCGTTATCCCCGTTTCCTGAGAGCTATAATCTTGGAATTTTCAAGGTTGAAGTGAAAGCATATCTTTTAGATCGACGAGCTCCATCCACGGCTACACGGTCGCTTAACATTAGGCGAGTTGATGGTGAATCGTAGATCTATATGATGAAAAAAAAAACTGAAATAGCTTGAGGGAAATTGTCGTTTTTGTAGGCGATGGGCTGATCCCTTGTCATTGCAAGCTAACATATTTGTAAAACTTACCCTCTAATAACAGTCAGGTGTGGCGTTAAGCATCATGGCATTTGATGCTCTGTTTACCCCGAGAGGCGAAAGAAAAGGTGTGATTTTATTTTATGTTCACATATGTATATTGTTATGTCAAATAAACTTATTGAACTGAAAAATTCTTTAGGTGCGCTGAACTTTATTTTGTGAGTATTGAATGTGACTGGAGCCGTCACGCTCGGCTAAGTGACGCTCGTTTGGTTAAAGTCGGCTATTTCGTATTATTAACGTCGCCTTGATGAAGTTGTCACTTCTGTCATGTGGTTTTAAGCATACACATTTTCATATTTTATTTTTTGTATAGGGAAAGGAGCTGGCTCGTCGGCTGGGCGCGCGTGTGCGTGAGGCGGAGGCAGACGCGCGCGAACGTGAACGTGAGAAGCGCGACCTCGACGAGCTGCGCGAGCGCATCTTCGGCGACGCGCCGCGGGACGATCCGAGGGCGCTCGCTCTCTACGAACGGGCTAGAAAGGTAAGTCTGCATTCAGGTCTCTCCTCTCTACTACAGGCTTATCGCCCTTACGTTCCTTAGGTGCCTGCACGGTGCGGGACGGCCGACAGTTTGCGTCACATTGTGTGCCCAACTGAGTTCTCGCAACAGAAGAGATGTATGCTTCCAACCGGTCTTTGGAAATCCATGGGGGAGGCCTATGTCCAGCAGTGGACTTCTTGCGGCTGAGATGATGATGATAAACAAGTTAACATATAGTTGGCTGTTTCCTCAGGATCATGAAGCACAGTACGAGCCGCGTCTGATCGTGGACGCGCGGCTGCAAGCTTCGTTACAAAGGGAGCGCGAAAAAGTGCGTGCAGAGAACCGCGAGCGAGCGCGGCGTGAGGCTCGTGAGCGGGCGGCGCGTGAGCGCGAGCGTTACCTGCGCGCGCGAGCAGACAGGCAGCTACCCACCGAGGCGGAGCCTATAGGTAAAAGGATTATCTTTATTACTTGTATAAAGTTGTTAACAATCGATGTGGATTTACTGAACCAAGTTCCTGATTTCGAAAAATATTGGTTCAAATTAAATGTTCATTCTTGATAGAGGGAACTTTGGACAAGTGTCTATATGAGGGCAGTTTACAAGGTGACAATGACAATGAGAACATGATAGTTTTATTAAATTTAGATCGCATAATGAGCAACTTTGACGATGGCATCTAGGGCAGTATCTTAACTGAATGGACTCTAATCTGGCAGTATGATAAACCCAGATTATTATTAGATACATACATACGTACAATCACGCCTGTTTTCCCTTGCGGAGTAGGCAGAGCGTCAAAGACCATGAGGCCGCTTAACGCCACATTCGACCTTGGTTAGAAGGGTTAGATGGAAGGGAGAGGGTATTAGAGGATTAGATGATAGATACGAGGGTAAGATGTAATATTGTCTAGGAGTGACAGGGGGTCAGCCTATCGCCTACAGAAATGCCAATTTCCCTCAAATCCCTTGACTAATTTTTACAGTATGCCCGGGAAGAGAAGCAGCTGGTACATTCTGTTTTTATTTTTCTCCCAGTCAAGCATGGAAAAGATTATTAATAGATATTAAGTTTCTATTGTATATATCAGAATTTTTAATTGTAAACAATAGAAACTTAATATCTAATATGTCCGTGAAACAATAAACTGAGTATATATGCTCAGTTTTGTAAATCAACAAATAAAAAAAAGTCAATATAACGCGTTGCAATCACAGTATTGTGAAGACATGTCACGGCTGCTGCCGTGCGGCTGAGTAGCTCAAGTTCTGTATGTCTATAACGTGACGTTTCAGACAGTGAAGACAGCGAGGGTGGCGCCGGCACGCCCCCCGCGTCCCCGCCGACCGCGCCGCGTCGCCGGCACCGGCACCGACGCTCCGCCGCGCCCGACGCCGAGGACGGTGCGACCACGCCCCCGCCGCCCGCCGCACCGCCCTCCGCGCCCTCCTCACCACTCACCATTAGCTTCAAGAACCACCACAAGAGCCCCACCACGCAGGCGCATACTGACCAGCAAGGTGAGCACAAACACTCCCTACAGCTTTTTTATACAGCTGACAGTGACCTATAAACCTTCACGCTTGCCCATAACATTTCAATACAACAAGAACTTTTCATTTCTCATTCTCTGAAAGTACGTACGCTTAAAGTTGCCCTTACACAGGGACGAAAACACTAGCCCCTAGGGATAATCGTTTTTCTGTCCTACCAATTTATTAAAAAATCACGTTTTATTATGGCCCAACTTTTTCTTCTTTTTTCCTTACGGGGATGTGAAATCACGCGGTCAGCGCATTTGCCGTTTTCGTGTGTTGTGTCTTGAGTTGAATCCCTAATCCCAAGTCTCGAGTTCTGAGTTCCGAGTCTTGAGTCTTGATCCTGAGTCTTCAGTCTTATCTTGTCTATTTTCCTTATATTAGAAATAACAAGAAGAGTACCTCGGGTGAAAAGTATATTTAGGTACTCGGACTATTGGTTATTGGAAATCATCTCGTGCCTAAATATGTTACTTTCGATCCTCATGTAACAATCTACTATTAAACGTCAACAGTTGAAAACCATGGGTGAAGATAAACTGTGATGACTGCCACGTATGCATTCTTCTTCTTATGGACTGGCCTTGTGGCTCAGTTGGTAGTATGTCTGCTTGCTGAGCTGTAGGTCGTGGGTTCGAATGGGTAGGGCAAATATATGTGCGATGAGCATGGATGTTTGTTTTGTGTCTGGGTTCTATGTGTCAAATGTATATATTTCTATGTATCAAATGTATATATTTACAAAAAAAGTATATATGTATTCTATCAGTTGTCTAGGTGGGCTTGAACTGGGGCCCTAAACCCAAGACTGTCAAATGGCTTTACGAGACAGTAGTACGTCCAATATTGACGTATGGGTGTGCCATTTGGCAGAAAAAAGCTGTACTGTCTACCTGCATAGATGCCCTCAATAGTCTTCAGAGGCTGGCGTGCCTTTCAATTACAGGTGGCATTTCGTCGACGCCCACTCTTGCTATGGAAGCTATTCTCAACATACCCCCGCTACATGTGCAGGTGCAGATGGAGGGCAGAATGGCTATACAGAGAGCTAGAGTGGGCGAATGTGCGACATGGCGCTCTGCACTCATGAGGAACCTGCACGATAGCTTCATGAGTGAACCTATAGTGGCAATGCCAAGCGACAGTATGCTAAAGGCATACAACCTCTCTAGGAGGTTCCAGATAACAGTACCTCAAAGGAATGAGTGGGAAAATGGTGGTCCCGACACAGTCCTTCCTGGGGATATTGTTTGGTTCACTGATGGATCCAAAAAGGATGGGCAGGCTGGGGCCGGGTTCTGTGGTGGCACCCCCAAGATGGGAGCATACGCCCACTTGGGATGCCATGTTACTGTATTCCAGGCTGAGATCTTTGCCATCCTAGGCTGCGCATATAAATGCATAGAGAGAGCCTACTCAAAGAAAAACATCTACATATTCTCCGACAGCCAGGCAGCTCTAAAAGCCCTAGTTGCGGATGAAGTTAACTCCAAGCTGGTACAGGAGTGTGTGCAGGCTCTTGTGGCCTCCCACCCTACCTCGAATAATAATAATAAAAATCAGTTGTCTAGTTCCATAGTACAAGCTTTGCTTAGTTTGGGCTAGATGGTGTTGTGTGAAATGAAATGTCCATAAAATATTGGAAATTTCATTGGACCTCGCGATTAGCGATTTGCCAGTGTCAAGTATTGAAATATTTTCATGTTTCTTGAATAAAACAAGATATATAGTGTTCTAGTCACAGCCTAATTCACGTAAACACTTTGAGTCTTGCCTCAGTAAAGTGATAGACTTTACTAGAAGCTTCATTAGCATTTACATTAGCTCACGCTCACGCACTTGATCGAACACTAATTGAATAAAACACCACCATTTATAACGCATTAATATTCAAAATAACACAAGTTTAGGAAAATAAAACAGAGTAACAAGATGTTTCTATTACGTTCCCGCCAAAACTCCCCACGAATGCATTAGTGACACTGCATGAAAATGTCACGGTGCGCATGTCAGCTTTTACATCCGAAGATGTTTGAAGTGGGATATTGTTTAATGGTGTTGCATGTCTGTACGAATGTAGGTGTTGGCGGGGGCGGAGCACCCTCGAGCGGCGGCAGCGGGGCGGAGGCGCGCGTGAGGCGGCCGCATGCAGCGTTCGCGGCGGATGAGGATGAGGTGCCGCCCCACCACCCGCCACCCTCGCACCATCACCACCACAAGGGTATTTCATTTTATATTTTTAGGATCACTTACAGCCAAAATAGTTAAGAAAAATCTACAGATTTAGATAAATTACGAGGCTATATAAAGTTTTCGCCTGTAGATTGGAAACATATGAATTAAGCTTGAAGCTGTACGCGCCTATCTGCCAACCTTATTATTATTATTATTATAACAATATATGCCCTTGAAAAGATTCTGAGCGTAAAAAATAAAGATCAGCTAAAGTAATTTGTGTATTAATTAAGTTTGTGAATCAAAAAATTCGGAAGTCAATTGTGACCATATTAAGTGCACACTATGGAAAACTATAATCGTCATCTTCTTGCCTTTATTCCACTAGGTGGTTGGATCAGCGTGTTTCCTTTCGCATCAGCCGTCATCTCTATATTCACACCCTCTATGACGTCACAGTTCTATAGAACTAATGGGAGTTACCGCCCCATTTCATGGTGGTTCTGTGAAGAAAAGTCTTCTGTATTTACAAGTCTTTATTATACAGTAACTGGGACTGGTCTGGGAAAAAGAAAAATATTGAATATAGTAGCTGCTTCCCTTCCCGGACTTACTTTTAGTCAGCTTGAGGAAAATTGGCACTTATGTAAGCGATGCGCTAACCCTGTGTAACTGCAAGCCAAAATGACATCTTAAACCTCTAATACCCTCTCCCTTCTAATCATTTAACCACGGATAATGTGGTGTCGAACAGTCTCAGACTGGATGTCTTTAAGGCGCAAATGAATGTGTGTTTTGTCATAGACTGCAACAATTATCATCAGATGAGTTGGTGTTCAAGCGCATAACTATCACCAGAAAGGCAAAATCTTGATCGTAAGTCGGCCAAACTGTAAAGGGATGTGGATTATGTTTTTTTTTATTAATTGTTTTGCCTCGTGATTCTGCACAGCTCATAATACTTGATATACTGAGTGGTTGTTTAAACACAATTAACAAATTTTTTCTCTTTTCTTTCTGTTGTAATTTTCTATATTGGGGTATAAAAATGAAAATCAAACAATGACGGTTCCATTAGTTCCTGGGATATGTCTTGAAAGAAACAAACCTTCACCCGAAAAATGATTGCGTACATACCTTCTTCTAATTTAATAATTTCCATGTGAAATGTTTCAGCGAAAGAGAAGCGAGACAAGGATAAGAGCAAGAAAGAGAAGAGCGTCGAAGGTGGGGAGAGCGATAAGGACAAAGAGAAGGATAAAGACGGCAAGACCGCCGAGGACAAGCGCAAGGAGATCAAGAGCCTCATCGACAAGATTCCCACTCAGAAGGAGCAGCTGTTCCAGTACAAGCTGGACACGCCTCAGGTACAACCAGTGCCGTTATGTCAACTTCGATCGTGTTGTCATCATTATCATCATCTCAGACACAAGAAGTCCACTGCTGGGCATAGGTCTTGACCACAGACATAGTAGACGACGCATGCGACTTCATTTATACGAAAGCCTGGCATGCCACATTTTTGGTATTGATTGTGACAAACGATTTAGTGATGGAATGTTCCATCCGCACAAAATCGATTTAACTCAATGAATTCACGCTCTTGTATGCTAGTAGCTAGTTAACAAAATTACAAATCGAAAGTAAATATCACCTTAAAATAAATAAATCTTAGGGCACCAACTGTTGTGTTTTTATCTTCCTGTTGGCACGCTGGGTACATACACTTGGGGTATCTATAAAAGTTTATGGTCTTGACCATGGGTTTCCAGAAATACCGGTTGGAAGTGGCTTGCATCGAGTGTCTTCCTGTCACTTGTGTCAGGTCGTCTGTCCGTTTTGTAATTGGTCTTTTACGCTGCGCTTACTGGTGCGTGGATCAAGCATCGTATTGGATCGCATCGTCAAGCAATTTTAAAATAAAAATCATATAACAATTGCGTATGTAAAGAAAAATTTAACATGTGCTGATTCCAAAACCATTTCTTGATTATATGTTTATAAACCATATTTTTTTAATTAGGGCACATAATATGATGAGATCGCGCAAATTTTTGCGAAAATATAAAAAATATTTGACCTTCAGTCGACCTCTAAAATGACTTGTTCTGTGAAAATTACGTATCTTTACGACGACCTTGCTTTCCTACTGTTTTGATTGATACTGCATTTACGTTGACCACTGCTTTGTTTTATGGTTTAATATTATTGAAAAGTTAAAATCAACCTTCACTCGCTGCATTGCAGCTGCACAGCATTGACGCCTTTATTACATCGGTGACAGGGTCCATCATCGACTGAATCTTCGGAGTGTAACTTATCTATAAACAGGGTTCAAATTCTATTATCACTGTAAAGTTAATAGTCGCCTAGCAGCTTAATGTTAGTCGTATATATTATTATATGTGTGTATGCGTTGCGGCTCAGAACAGCCCGTCATAGGACATATGTTATGATTGGAATGATATCGAATGTGATAATGAATATGGAATGTACTTAGTGTACCATTTAAAAAAAAAATAGTGCTCTTTTGAGACTGTCAATAAACTTTTGAACGCGATTGTACATTATCACTATTATTTATTCTGTGGTGTCTCCTTTGCAGATCGACAATGTGTTAATGGAGAAGAAGATCCGGCCGTGGATAAACAAGAAAATAATAGAATATATCGGCGAGCCTGAACCTACGCTGGTGGACTTCATCTGCAGCAAGGTGCTGGCCGGGTCCTCGCCGCAGGGCATTCTGGACGACGTGATGATGGTAAGCGAACAACACAACCTGCTATTGAATCAATTTAGGAGCAGTCGTTGAAGATGACGTGTACAACTGTGTAAAATGTACATTTTTTTCTTATTCGATTTTTGATGATTAAGCTGTTCTATACGATGTGATGTAATGAAGCGCAGTGCATTACCACACAAGATGAACTGTCGACCTCCACAGTTCTCTATTGTTTTCTGTGTTCGTAAAAAAACTTACATTGGTCCACTATACACTCGAAGTTACAACTTTAACATCCCATCATCATTATCTGAGCCATTATAGCTTTAGGCAAAATGAATGAATATGGAATACTAGTGACCAACGAGAACTCAGATTTTTCGAAATTTACGAACTTTACGTTTTAAGGTTATATGACTCAGATTTGTTTGTTCTGTGTCTGGGTGTTTCTATGTATCATATGTATATATTTACAAAAAAAAGTTTTATATGTATTCTATCAGCCATCTAGTTCCATAGTACAAGCTTTGCTTAGTTTGGGCTAGATGGTGTTGTGTGAAATGTCCACAAATATTTATTTATTTATTTTAGCTCACTATAATATACCTAACGTTAACTTATACAAAGTTATGGCAACTAATACATAATTTTTTTTAAACGTTCACAAGGAATTATTATAATGTGAATTTGCAATCTGGAAAATATCAACTTTTTTTTCTTCATAATTTTTTTACTTATACAATTATTTTTTTGAAAAATCCACTATGAAACGATGACGTTTGTTCTGGTTTCTAACTGTTATATAGTAAAAAAGGCAAGGGGAAATAAATAGGCGATAAAGATCAAATGCAAACTCACCGAAATGAATCCGATAAAAAACCTATTAGCTAGCAACTTCAGTTTTTGTATTATTCGCAGGTGTTGGACGAGGAAGCCGAGGTATTCGTGGTGAAGATGTGGAGGCTACTCATCTATGAGCTGGAAGCCAAGAAGGCGGGACTGCACAAGTGATACGAACATAATATGAATAAACCACACGGCGACGGCGGCTGTGTCAAGCCACGTGTCTCGTGTTATTAAACTTGGCAAATTTGAGGGAGCTGATTACACTATACGATACTTGTTAAAGTTTATTTCTCAAATACAACAAAATATACAGACTATACTTACTATCTAAATGGACAGCTATGGGGTATGTAAAAATTATGACGTGACAGTCTTTGAGGCCTTTCACATATTTTAACTAACAAATAACTAAAATTGGACGTTTGAATTGACGTTCTTATTTCACCTAATAGAATGATTTAAAGCAGAGGAGAGAAATATCAATATTTTGTATTGATGAAATAAAGTTAAAAAAACAAATTTTTGTTACTTTTTCGTCTAAAAATTTGAAAGGTCTCTTAAATAACACTGAAACATGCGCTATTATTTTGAACGTGTATAAAGTTAAAATTACCATGTGAACATGGAATCCATTAGATCCAACGATAAAAGACACGACTCATTTCTATATCGTTGTGTTTTTCGGGTTCTTAATACCTATTCTTGGTTCTTGCACAATGTTATCTTATTATAGAAGTAATAAGTACTATCTTGTATTTTGCGCACGCATACGGTTTTTGTGTGGTTTTCAAAATTGTTTTTTTTGCATTACATTGAAAATTAGACTTTAAACACGACTTTAATGGCAACTGACAAACCAAAAAACTTAAATCTAACTTAAATAACTCAGATGTGTCGGCAAGAGTATCAGCTTGAAGACCTCGAAGCAGAAACACTAGATATTTAATTTAGCTGAATTCAAGTTTTTTAATATGAATTTCCGTAAAGTAATGCCTGATTCAATAAATTTTAATTTTAAAGCTTTCTCGGTCAACCTTGTCGGTTGTATTATAGAATATGGTGTGTTGGGACGTGTCGCTGTGTACGTGTCCATAAGATAATCGATTTTATACTTATACACATAAAGTGTGAAATCGAGTGGTTTTGCGATTGATGGATTTGTAAGTTTAGCGCCTTTAGAGACTGTGGAGTACTCATTTGACGTCAAAAATCGCACGTACAGGACGTACGATTTAGTACTAGAATTTGAAAAAGAAAAGCAAAATATAATCTTCACCATGAATAGCTAAGTATTCATGGTTTCAATCATAAAAAAGAATCATCAAATTTGGTTGATGTCAATTTTCTCTTGTTGTATGGACAAATGTGTACTTCAAACTCGTCTTAAAGCACTATTTGTAAATAATTTGTACAGTCACTTATAATGGACGATGACCGTTCACTATTATAGTAAATAATATGTTTTACCAATGTTTGAACGATTGGTTCTTAAGGCGCCGGGATGGGTGCCGTAGCTGTCTCGCTCGTGCTCGATACTTTTTCTTTTAATATACATTAAACTGTTAAACGTATTTTGTACATAATTTTTTTATTACAATGTATTTAACATAACTTTTATTTTATTATCTCTTATTTTCACCAACGTAAACGTCCAAACGTGAAAAAAATTTACGTGTACATGAGAATTGGCGGAAAATTTTCACGCGTGAACGTTTATTTAAATACTTTTAGCATAGATTAAAATACAAATAATTCTGCATATTTCGTAATACTGCTATCATAAGGCTGACCTTAGTATATTTGTCAAATAATTATTACTTCTTTCTTTCTTTCTAAATCCCCAAAATGACATGTGTACCCTTGCCCCTTGAGCTATAAAATGATTATTGGAAACTGATGCCGACACAAAAGGTTTGTGTTCATATAAAGATATTTGAGCTCAACCAATAGAATCGATTGATTTTCTTAACTATAGTTGAATTGTAATAGATATTTAAAAAAATGTTTTTTTTTTAATAATGTGACAACGTGTCAAGACAAAACAAATGAGCCCAAACTCGATGGGCTTATTTAGTTTAGGCGTTCCTATACCCACCTTCTGTTTCCATTATCAGACCAGCTCCATGGTACCATATTATTGATTAACTCTGATAGAAATGCCGCTTTATAGAAATTAAAATATTATCATCGTGCCTTAGGATCTCACGATTGTTATTCACGCCGTGAGCGATTTCTGTACGCATATGGAATATTGTTACAGCGGAAAAGGAACCAGTATCCCCATTCACAACTCATTCGGTAGAGATTCCGATCGGAAACTGTTTGGTATGCTGAGTACCTCTACTAGTTATGGTGCCATTTATTGATAATTTTTGAAAGTGTTTTTCTACTACTCGTTCGAAGATGACGCTGATTTGCTGCTATCTGTAAACACTACGAAACAAAAAAGCGATGTTTTGAAAAATATTAAATAAAAAAATCTCCATAACTGCCATTTCCATTCCATATATAAAATGATAGAGACGGAGATATAGTTTCCGATCGGAATCTACCGAATGAGTTGTGTATACGGGTAGAGTCTATTTACTTATAGTTCTATCGTGGTAAACAAGAGGAACTAACGTCTCAAAGTATATTGTACTACTATGATATTCTGTGGTCTCGACAGAGCAAAATAATGAAACAAGGACAGCAGCGCCCTCAATGCCACATTAGTTCTCTAGCTGAACACACTACTGTCATCTAGTCTCGCCTGTGACCTCGAACTCTGCGATGTGTTTCAAACGTCAGCTCTTAAAATGATGTAAAATATGCGAGATGAAACCGTTCAATGATCAATAAAAAAAAAATGCCAGTGAAAGGTACAATAAAATTGTACAGATAGTATAGCGGTTTTTATTCCGTTGTTTTCTTTATTTTTGTAGATATGAGCGGGTTTTTTTATTTAAATTATATTATAGCGTGTGTCGTCGTCAGGTTGAACAATAATCGATCAGGGCCCTAAACCCTGATTCCGTATGACCATCGGCCGCGTTACGTGAACGAGACGGGTTCTTTGACAATTAGAATTAGACTGTAAGCTTAAAATACTAAAGTCGAATGTTCATCGTTTACGTATCCACGCAAATTTCATGTAACACGCCCGATTTTTATACGGAATAAAGTCCCTGAGGCAGAGTTCCATCGAGTTAGAGTTATACTTTAATTCTTGTCACACTGACGTATCGGTGATGTTAGGCGGAGGTACGTTCAATAAATATGATTCGCGACTATTTGTTCCATATCGTGATTATTTACTGAGCGGATAGGCTGAAGTATTGACATATAATAGTAATTATGGTATAGTATATTCACAGGATTTCTATAAGGAACGTGATAAATATTGAACGTGTAGCCTTCGCCTTAGTAATGCGCACGCGCATGCTGCGTGCCGCCTCATTGATCATAACGTCGCGGTGTGCAATGAGATTATTATGTAGGATTGGCCCAGCGTAACGCTTCACATTCATAGCTTTTCACTAGGACACCCTGTGTTGGAATGCTATGGAACTTGATAAGGACAATTTTACTATAGAAAGTGACGTGGATCACACATTTTAAATTAAAAATTAAGGGTCACTTGGTATATCTATTTTGAGCAGAAATTCTCGACTACTTTCAATCGCATTCGGTGGTCTTTTTACCCGACAGCATAAAGAAGGAGGGCAATATGTAAAAAGCTTTTTGAAAACAATTTTGTGTTCAATCATGTGCACTTATGGCATTTGATATAAGGCGTTGAAACGTTTTTGCATGTTGTCGGCAAAACTCCATAGAAGCTTCAAGTAAAGTTACTATTACTTTACTGAGACGTGACGAGGATTTGACCGTCACTTATTTTATTTGACTCAAAGTCAAGTATATAAAATAAGTGACTGTTTATTAGTTAACGGTCCTTCACTATTAGTTATTGACGTTTTAATATATATCTCTTTGATATTTCGACTGAATGACTTTGTTTCCATCTAGATACAAGTAAAAATTACAAACAAAACGAATTGTAAGTGATGAGAATGAAGGAAGCAAAGGGTCAATCCTATTTACATTTGAATCTCATTGTAACTCTGCGTTTTTTTATGTGTCTTATAATGTAAACAACAATGGTAGACTGGTGAGCAAAGTTAATATTTTCAACAAGTTTAGAAAACTTAAAAACCCGGACATAAAAAAACAGCTGGGCCGATTTTTATGAAACATAGGTAACTCTCGTGATCAAATCCTTTTTCAAATAAAAAAAAAACTACATCCAAATCGGCCCATCCGTTTGAGAGCTACGATGACACAGACAGACGCAGATATACACGTCAAACGTATAACATACTCAACAATATTCTCTTTGGGTCGGAAGTTAAAAAGGTCTCTATTTGGTCGCCAGTCTGCCGTTATTTTTTAACACGGAATTGAAGCTATAACGTTAAGGTGGTACGTCACGCATGCGGCGGGAAATTTAAATTTCAAACAGTTTTTTGCCCTTGTAGCTAAGTTAGGTATTTTTTGTAATTGATCATAATGTTTGCGACAATCTAAAATTATTTTTTATATTATCATGTCATTCTGTTTACCAATAATATATCATGTAACATATATTAACATAGTAACCCATTTTTAGTAAATCAAGCAACTTCTCGGGATATGTAAGCAACGAGGTGCATTATTTATAGTTAATTTGACGTGAAAATATAAAGAATAATCTTAAATTGTCGCAAACATTGTGAATACTTACAATAATTAACAGAGCTGGGTACAAGACCACAAAAACTGAAATTTGAATTTGGAGCTGGCCCTTACATTTTGTCGTATTTAATGAGCTACGTTCTACCGTGTAAAGGCAATACACTGTAACTTAAGTTACAGTGTTTTGGGTTAACAGGGCCCATTGACTTTCTTGTGATCTGTTCTAACCCCCTGTATTAAAATAATTCTTCTAACCTTTGTCTACACTGATATAATACTTTTAAAAACACTGTATTCGACAGAACATTACAGGTTTATTATTCCAAAACACGGCAACAAAACATACCGTGTATTGCTAAAACAAAACAATGCTCGCGAATGTTATACCGTGTCAAAAAACCAACGTTTCAAGACACGCGCGCTGCGATCGACAAGCGATAGCGCATAGGTTTGCCGGGAGCTCAAATAACAGTGGCTCGTTCGCGATCAGTGTGCGCGAGCGCGCGGGGCTACGCAACTTTGAAGTAAGAGATAGATCACGCTGCACTTGCAAAGGGACCGTGCTGTCGTTCGTATAATTTAATTATTTTTAAGAGTTGTTACGTAAAAAATGTGCGGATTTTGGTAACAAACTCTTGCTAAATTTGTCTATTTGCTAAACTTGCTAAATGACGTGAATCAATGTTTTGCCACAACCAATGGCAACATTATTGTAGGAACACTAGTATGGGAAACCACTCTTTTGATTGTACTTTATTTACTATTAAACATATTAGAGTAAATACTATATGGCTAAATAGATATCAAAAATACCTTTAAATCAATATCAAACAATGTTCTTGAAAGTCATAAGAAGGAAAAATAATCAAATTAAACCCAAAAAACTTTAATCGGCCATTTTCTCAAAACACGTTTTTTCGACTTACAGTGTATTGCCTTTACACGGTAGCGTTGACGAAATTAATGCAATCTTAACACTCCGTGTCGCGGCGCTCGCGTGTAAGCGAAACAGAGAAAGGAATTGCGATGAATGCGAGTGAGACGGCGTGATAGAGCCGCCGTGCGCGGGGATTGGAGCATACGTTAAGTTTAATTATTACCTCCTAGATAATAAATTATATTATAACAGAATATGGTGTTTGATTCAATCTCTCAATCATAGTTCGTACTGATAGTACGGGAGCGAACTGCAAAAGTGTACCTCATCGATTACCAGGATGAGACCTATATACACCTAAGATGATTCCGTGATTTATGGACTTTCTGAATATTAGGATTGTCTGCGCAAATTCTGGAGCGTTTCTTGTAGGAGCCAGTTTTCATGTTAATTTTTTGTTCTATGACAGAACAGACAGAAAGGTAGAAGCAAACCTTTAAATGACCACCTACCAAGATGAAAATACACTTAAAGATAGTTTAAGTAATGTATTTAGTTTAAATAATGCATTTAAAATAATCGGCCAAGTGCGAGTCGGACTCGCGCACGAAGGGTTCCGTACTATCATCTATAATACTACAAAGTTTAGTTCTGTTTATAAAATAACGAGAAATCAACGAAATTCCAAGTAGTAAATTGCAAACTTATAGGTAGGTTTTCGATACACATCCGGGCAGCATAACGACGCTCGCGCGAATACGCGCGGCTATGGCTCGCTCCGTGATGTTACCTCCCCCGCTACCCGCGCGGCTGTTGCTTATCAACCGCCTCGCGCTCGCGCCACCAGCACACCGCGGCGCGGCGCTCGCACCGCGTTTAGATGCACGGATTATTTTCATTTTGTGAGTTTTTATGTATTAGATTAGGTATTTATTTTTATAGTTAGTAATATTTTTAAATATTTACTTACAAATATTCAAGTTTCTACCTGTTAATTAAGATCGAGTAAAAATTGCATCAAATTACGTTTGTTGTATGGGAGCCCCCCTTTAATATTTACTTTATTGTTATTTAATTATTTATTTTGAAAGGTAATATACAAGTAAATATTCTGTGAAAATTTGAAGCGTCTACCTGTTACCGTTTTTAATATTGAGCAAAAAAATACGAAAAAAACACGTTTATTGTATGGGGACCCCCCTTAATATTTTAGTTTTTTCTAATTTTTAGTATTTGTTGTTATAGCGGCAACGGAAATACATCATTTGTGAAAATTTCAGCTTTCTAGCTATCACGGTTTATGAGATACAGCCTGGAGACAGACAGACAGACAGACAGACAGACAGACAGACAGACAGACAGACAGACAGACAGACAGACAGACAGACAGACAGACAGACAGACAGCGAAGTCTCAGTAATAGGGTCCCGTTTTTACCCTTTGGGTACGGAACCCTAAAAAGGGTTTCCTGACCTCAGCTTGACATATTTCGTGTAAGACCATGTTAAAGTTGCTTTGATCATACATCTCATTTGTTTGGGAGCGTACCTTTAATTAAAATTTTCAGTCCTAAAAGGTCCAATGGGCCAAAATCCAAAGTCAAGACTTTTCGAAACCGTTAATATATTTGTGCCGTTTGTGTTGCTAGGGTGAATTAGTCGCAACATTAATACTACTCTGTGCTTGAGATAATGGAAGTGTGGAGAAGAACACACAAGAAGCCGGTCTAACTTTCATCGCACAAAATAATCCATACCGTTAGGTCTTTACCCAAGGGCGTCGCCAAAGGGGGGGGGGGGGGGGAGGGCAAGGGGGGGGGGCATTAAAAAAATGTAGGCAACTGCAAAGCAACCAAAGTCCTAAGGCCGTGCAATTGTACCAGTACCTACAATATTTATCTCATCCTATATATAGTATATTTTTCTCATCCTCCATAATATTAACTTGCCCCCCCTGGGCCATGGGCTGGCGACGCCCTTGTCTTTACCATCGTCACGCGCTAGACCATTTGGTTTCAGCACATCTGCAACTAGACGGTGGAAAAATCCGTCGTATTATGTCGGTTTTTAATTTCTTCATTGACTCTATTTCAATGATTTGATATTTTGATGGGATAATAAAAAAATAATGATTGAAGAGACCAATTATTTCGCATTCTCCACGCTGTAATACGATCTTCATACCTGCGAAAGATGCTACACTTACTGCTCCTCGTTTCTGTGGTAAGTACTAAGTGTAATAGAAAAAAAAAGTATTTCTCAGATAAGCTTGATTTAAGTTTAGTGCCTTGGTTCCTATATTATTTTTATATTTATTTCAGCTTGGTTACTAATCGATTAGACGAACAAATTAATTATGTACCTATCTATCAATTAGTTATTTTAAAGATAACCATTCTTTCGATGTTTGCATATAATTATATTTTTTTAAAACACCTTAAAACTAAGCTTGCTTACTTGTACCTGGATATGTAGTGCACTGTACCTAAAATTAGCCAGTAGGTATGTACACTCCAAATTGCACAAAAAAGAACGTTTTGTTTTTTCCGAACTTGATAACGTTCTGGGTAAAGTTTTCCATTTTTTTCCGACTTCATAAAAGATGAGATTCTCAATTCGGTTGTATTGTCAATAAGTCAGTTTTAAAACGATTTGGATTTTTATTTTGTTTAAAAAGATATCTACTTTTAGATTGGTCCCATAGAATTTTCATCAAAATCTGTTCTTTAATCGGTTTTTAAATAAAATTACACATTTTAAAGTTGGTTGTTAATAGTTTTTTAAACTATAATTATATAGACGATTGACCATCAACTGGCCTCGCGTTTTGTATGGAAGAGCGAGCGACAACGTTTCTCCAAAGGTCGAAGTTTTATTCATAACAAAATTTTCATTTGAGTCGGTTTGTAAAATGCCCAGGCAGCCGCAGCTGAGCTGTCTTCTGACTGGAGTATCGGCGCTCCGGTGGTGGTGGGCAGTCTCCCGTCCGCTAAAAACACCCAGCAGAAAAGCATCAACGACCACCAGCGACCCAGCCCTTGGTGGTCATCCACGGGCCAGCGACCGTTCAGTGGTACCCGGTCTGCCGGCCTGTCTTTGTCGTGCTCCACGAACACGGGAGAGGTGAATAAAGCTTGCCATGCCAATTTATTTATCATCATCTCAGCAATAAGAAGGCTACTGTTGGACTTAGGCCTCCCCCATGGATTTTCAAAATTCAAAATTCAAATTGGAAGCGGATTGCATCCAGCGTCTTGCTGCCACTTGTACGAGCTCATAATAAGACCGTATTTTTATAACATATTATATCTTTATCGTGGTTGGTCTTCCTATGTAACGCTTGCCGGTACATAGTCTCCACCTCAACAACTTTTTGGCCCCATCTGTTTTACGAGCTATGTGCCCACTGCTACTTCAACTAGTTAATCCACCGTGCTATGTGAATTTAGTACGTCTACGGATTTCTTCATTTCTGATTAGATCTCGCTGAAACTCCTAGCCTAGCCCTCTCCATAGCTCGATAATATAATAAAAGCGAAAGTTAACTCAGTCTGTTTGTTATCTGTTCACGACCAAACAGTTAAAAAGATTTTTTAAACTATCACGGTCATTCATTAAAACACTTATTATTAACGGAATATTTACCGTGTTTATAAGTATATCGGGAGCTCAAAATTAACGCGAACCACGGTAAATATCCCGTTAATAATAATAGTGTTTTAGTTAAAAAGATTGTTATGCAATTTGGCACAGATCCAGCTAAGAATTTGGAGATGGACATAGGCTACTTATTATCAACATCATCACCTTTCACCATCACCATCGTTTTCCATCACTACACGAGTGAAACAGCTAGTAAGTATATGATAATACTTTGGACGTTAAATTTTAACTAAGCCTAGCAAAAAGCGCAGCTTTGTGAGAGCTAGCGAGGTTTCTTTACTTAGTAATTATTTTACAAAAGGTTATTTTAATGATAGAATACATTTAGACATTAATTTAAAATACTATGTTTAGTTCCAAATCTAGAGGTGTAATAGTTTTTTCGTAAAATGTACCACAAAATGTATAGCATGTAGGATAGTAAAGTCCGTTGTGGTAGGGCTCGGTCCGCTATCTTATATAATTATTAATTTAATTTTCTGTATTGCAAATAATGGTAGTGAATCTCGCTCCGGTTCGTTCCTGGTGCAAAGGTTGGCCATTGCCATACAGCGGGGTAATGGGGTAATGCTTAATATTATGGGCACCTTAGCCTTCGATTCGGGGCGGGTTACTCGATTTTTTTATTTCCAAAGTATTACTTAATTATAAGATTGTGTATGTAATACAATTTAAAAAAACTGTATATGCTACAATATAAGAGTGAGATTCATTCCCATAGCGTTGCGACTCGGGCCTAGAGGCGGCGCTGCGTGAAATACTCCAACTCGATGAGAAAAACGTAAGTGTAAATAATAGTAAATAAATATTGGTGGACATTTCACACTACACGTCATCTAGTACAAACTAAGCAAAGCTTGTATTATAGAATCTAAATAGCTCATAAAATACATAGGTATGTATATACTTTTTTTTTGTAAATACATATACACCCAGAACGAATATACATTCATACTCATTACATAAATGTTTGTCCTGGGTGGGGATCAAACCCACGACTTAAGGTTTAGCAGGCAGACAGACTAACTGAGCTGAGGTACTAACTGAGCTAGGAGGCTAGTCATAGCCAGGTGTTAGCATAGTTTGATTACACTCTGTTCTATATTATAAGAAATAGGTATTAGTTCATTCTTGGATCTTATCTGTAGAGTAATTTCCATGTCTGTCGGTCCTCTGCTAAGACTTTCACTTCCTTATAAGACGTCGGTTCCAACGGAAGACCAGCGCCGGCTGTTCGCAGCCAGCAGTATGCTGAGTTGGAACCGATTTGTGGCGGACACAGTTTTTCTTGTTTATTTATTTTTGTATATTATATGTATTGTGTTGTGTCTTCCACAAATAAATTTATGTCTATGTCTATGTCTACATGACATTTGCAGATTCCATTATTTGATCTAAAAACATTCTTCTCGCTCTTCCCGGTTATGTTTTCTTCTCAATCTTGCTCTCCATGATTATTTTTAGGAATTTATTATATCGTAAAAAGTGGCCAAAAATTTTGCCTCATCTAATTTCTATACTTATTCTCAATAAGTATTCTTTTCTATAAACATACGGAATTACAGACCACTCTCAATCTATAAGACGAAAATGTTATTTCTATTGTTTAGCCGTCGCTTGCGTCGAACTTTCGTTTGCTGGTTCCGGTGCCCATTGGCCAAGACAACGACCCTGTGAAGTCCCCTTCTAAAACATACAAACACCGTTTCTCCGGACAAGATATCTATAAGGAAAATTACTTTAACAAAAACGAGGGTGATCGCAACAAATACTACCGTGACATCGCAAAATATGCTAGTGACCTCGCCAAACAAGACCGCAACGTCGCAGCACATGATCATGATATTTCTTCCAATGACGTGAACTTTCGTGGCGTTGACTCATATGACCAACAATTACATGATGACGGTTTCCGTTGGATGAAAATCAACTGGCACGGCACCAATGACGGAGAAGACGGTATACGCGACCAAGGTATCCGAGACGTCTTAAGTGGTCAAAACGCCCAGTTCCCCGATCAAAAGAAACCCTCAATCAAATTCAATCTGTACGGTGAGAAATTGGACAGTCGAGACAACGGAAATATTAAACTAAACGATGATGTCATATTAGTTGACAATGATCAAATCTTTAAGTTGAATGACCACGATAACCGAGACGTCTTAAGCGATCAAAACGCTAAGTTGCGCGATCAGAAAAAACGTTTTATTAAAGTCAATGTCTATGGGCTGAAAGTGGATGATCTAAAGAACGGTAATGTTAAACCGAATGACGGTGTCATATTAGCCGACAATAACCGAGACATTAAGTTGATTGAAAATGAAAACCGAGACCTTTTAAATGATAAGAATACTAAGTCGCTCGATGAGAATAATCGCTTAGTCAAAATCAAACTTTACGGAGAAAATTTTAACGACCCAGATAACGGAAATATCAATTTAGACGATGATGTCATATTAGTCGATAGCGATCGCGACTTTAAGTTCCACGACCACGATAACCGAGACCCATTACATGATCATAAAGTTAGATTAGTCGATCAGGATAATCGTGTAGTCGACGATATTATAATGCATGATCACGAATTTTTGGTAGTAGACGAAGAAAAACCCAGTCACAGACCATATTTAGATGCAAAAAAGAAAGGGCTGGAAGTAGAGGATGGTCTCTTTAGCGAGATCCCTTCTAGCGAGTTCACTCGAGACTCAGTAGAGCACCAACTTTCGGTGAAGAAAGACTTGAGTGCAGGCACAGCCTGGCTGGACAATGTTTGTCAGTCAATGGAGCACAATAGAGAGGCTTCTGACGTTGTGGGTGATGGTTCACAAAAATGCGGTTTGTGCTGTCGAATGCAGCGACAGCTAATGGAGTTGGTGGATCCACACCCCACTCAACCCGTTTCTAGACTGACTGATTTCACGGATTTGACACGTCCTGCAACTGATTTTTCTAAGGAGGAATTTCCAGAAAACTTACAGAATATGCTGGAACAACTATTAGCTTCGAGGCGTGTTGATGTGCGCATATTCAATGCTAAACACCCCAATTAGTGAGTATTTATTTTTATTAATACCTTAGAAGTAAATATTTATTTCTTCATCATAAATAAATCATTACTTTATTTTGTTAGCTGTTGGTCTTTTCCATGTTTCCGCTTTAAATTCTTGCCAATTGTCAATCTAATAAAAATAATAGTACCATTAAAATTGATTAGGGCTGCAACTCGGCTTACTTCAATCTTATTAGATTATTAGTTTTTCGTCACAATTTACAGAAAATTGTATTTGTACAATGTTGCACCTAATTCGAACCCAGTGGAGTTAGGTCTATTCTAGTAATAATATCACAAAATGGGGCCAGAGTAGTTACTGTTCTGTTATTATTTTTCCATTTTTCATACTTGGAAAGTACTATTGAAGTTACCTGTTCAGAGGAATGAAAACAGTACGTTTCGTCCGTGAGAAACGATTTCCCTGCTGTTAAATTAGTTGAAAAGTTAAAAATCACATTTTGACATACATGTAGAAACTATAAAACCATAGATATATCTGACATTTCTAATTAGGTTCCTTACAAATATGACGATTGCTAAAGATAAAAACTTGTTCATTGTTATTTCACTATGATTAATATAATTATTAGGTAAGTATGTATGCTGCTACTCGGATATTTGTTACTTGTTGTTATTTTCACTTAGAGATTGTGTATCTGTAGTCTGTTCAGCTAGAGAACTACGGCCTTACCGAAGAACGTTACTTAACTTTAACCATCGTCTTAAATTTTCTGTTTTCTTTCCGCAAGTGTCATTACGCGTCAGCGAGAAGTTGACAAAATATGTTAAGCAATGCTTAAAGTTAAGTAACGTTTTTCGTTAATGTGGAATTGAGGGCACTGCTGTCCTTATTTCATTATTTTGTTCAGTCTAGACCGCAGAATATCATAGTATATCCTTCGAGACGTTAGTATTATTATCATAGTTCCAATTTTTTGCCACGATAGAACTACAAGTAAACAGACTCTAGGTAGTTTTTAGTAGATTCTAAATCTAAAGAGATACCTTTATACATGAGTAATTTGTAGATTTGTCTCGGCAGCCTGAAGCAGTATGTGATTTTACACAAGTGAGTTACGAATATAGCATTTATAATGGGATATGTACTTAAACAAAAACTGCCTTACCAAAAACGTTACTTAACTTTAGGCAATGCTTAACATATTTTGTTAACTTCTGGCTGACACGTAATGACACTTGCGGAAAGAAGACAAATAACTTAAGACGTTGGTTAAAGTTAAGTAACGTTTTTCGGTAAGGCCCAAATATTTTATTCGAAACTTTGAACTGTTAAGGAACTAATTTCACTATTTTTGTGATTGATATTGTCTTTATATCTTTGATTATTTTTTTAAGTTTTGCGGTGGTGGGTGCTGTCATGTCATAAGGTTCTCCTAGTACATTTGTTTGATTAAGTATATAGTTAAAAAACAAGACCTTGTTAATGTAGGTGTACAATGTAGTCTTTTATTTATTATAGAATGAGGCATTATTGTAATTGATATTGTCTTTATATCTTTGATAGAAGTAGTGAACCCATTTAGTTTATAAAATAACAAGACCTTGTTAATGTAGGTGTACAACGTAATCTTTTATTTATTATAGAATGAGCCGTTAAGGGATCTAAATAATAGTTTTGGAATAATGGAACCTGAAATATAAGGGTATGAATTAAATCGCAGTCATTAGTTAAAAATACTACGCGAAGCTTTTGATAACAGCGCTGAAAATATCATTAACATGTACCATGTAAAATGTACATTAAAAGAAAAACAAAATACCTGATAGCAGAAAAGAGGTTTTTGCAGTCACACGATTTAATTACGCTTGATACGCTGTTGAGTGTACGTTTTTTGTGAGAAAGTATGCGTAAAATAACTGTAAAAGATTATAAATGCGCATTCTTAATTCTAGTAAAATTATTCGTTTATTACGAAAAAGTTCGTTGGAGGTTACGCAAAAACGCTTTTTTATTTTTGCGAGAGATGTATAATTATTATTATAAATAATATATCACAATATAATACTCAGGGAGTAAAGACAAATCTAACCTCTCATGTCAAAATCGGTCAATCAGTTTAGGCTGTAGACGCTCATATAGAAACATACATACCCACATACATGTATACGTACACTCTAAAAATAACACTTCATACGCAGTTGGGTAAAAATATAAAGATGACATTAATAGCGAAAATATTGGAATTATATACCTAAAATTGTGCATAAAAGCATATAAATTAAATAACATACAAAATACTTCAGTACATATCCCATTATGACATTAATCCGCCCGTCAAAATCCTTAGCAAGCTTATTTAAATATTTTTTTATTATTTTCCAGGGGTATGGCATTGATAGTATAAATAAAATTATTTGTTTAATTGTGATTTTATTATCCCTCTAAATATAATATAGACTAAGAGCGGGCCGCATGGTTATCTACCGCATCGGGTAACAAGATTTGAACTATCTAGGATGACGCACATTGTCTCTAAATGCCTAGAAATCGGGTGACAAGTAGTACATTCTAAAGTGCATAACTAAAAGTGCCAATATCAATATGGTTGCATAAGTCTCATCTTGTTACTTGATGACGTGATTGGTATTATTTTTGGCACCTTAAAATTAGACTGAGTCATGAGCTCCAGGGTTAGGCGACACAACTATATTGATTTTGGTACTTCTCGAATCTTGATAAGGACTTTCGAATGTAATACTTATTACTCGATGGTGGTGGACACCCCAAAATATGGCCACATTTTTGCTTACTGTACAAAACGCTCCAGGCTTAGCCTAGGCAACCCTGTATATTTAGAGGCACCTTACTTAATGTGCGTCATCCTAGATAGCTTACACCTTGTTACCCGATGAGGCGATTAAACATGCTGCCCGCTCTTAGTCTAATAGTGTGTGACGGTATCCACTAGAATTGACCACATCGAGTGAAGCAGTTTTTGTATTCAACAATATACTGTTAATTTATTGAATATAATTTATTGAATAGGTAAATATATAAAAGTGATAATCGGAGACGGAGAGGAACTATATCCTCTTTAGCATAACTATTTGTCATGAAAGAACAATAAGAATAAACTATGATCTTCATAAATGATTTATTTAGGAGCAAGAAGTATTAGTAGTCCGCTCTCTGTATATTATTGCTAATGCCTTAATGAACGTGCAATAAAATAGCAGTCTCCTTTAAGGCCCTGATGGTATTAAAACATCTGTCTCGATAACGCATACTTACATTTTTAAGATAAAATTACTAAATAGACTTACAGAAAATTGGTTATGTATGAACGTAGAAATTAGCAGTTTAGACCTTCGGCAAAAAACAATTTTGATATACCAATTCTTACGCATTTAACTTTACTGAGTGAATACATGTTAGAATCAAAATGAAAATTTTAGTAAATATTTGTAATACTCTTATCTAAGTTTTTACATACCAGATTTTTCGAAAGTCATTTTCATAATTTTATTTTATTTTATTTATAGAGCCTTAACCTGTAGGCTTATAGTTAAAGTGTGTATACTAAGTATGGTTGCTTAAGGTTGGTCACTGGCAGCCGAGCACGGACTTGCGGCAGCAGTTGCAGCACTTCGGCAGTAGAAATTTGGGCGCGTTGGTGTGGTCGAATTCTTTATTGGTTGCGGGCGTGTACTCTGCTAGGTATATTTTGCCCTTGCTGTTGTACTTGGGGCCCTCGGGTACCATCACATGTCGGTGACACAGCCGGTTCTACAAGATAATGTCATTGTCACACTCACAATATGAATTTGGAAGTTTATTTCATGGGAATAATAGTTTTAATTGATAACATACTAAAATGCTACATATACTAAAAAAATATTTCAATCGATCAATAAACTTCTGATATATAAACATTTAAAGTTTCAGGGAGGCTCTGTCTCTAAGCTCTCTCGTGAAACAGTGTGTATTGAATTTGTACAGCGAAGATGAACCATGACGTCATCATTCACTATCGTATGCTCTTTGTCTAACATGAAATATATATTCTTTCTTTATTTTGAACTAAAATAAAGAGTAACAAAAACAGTAAGGGCACGATGCTACCCGCAGTAGTTTAGAACACTGTGTCGCGGGGAAATGAAAAGACATGAAATTAAAATGCTGCAAGCATTTTAATTTAATGTCTTTTCACATTCATTCACACACATGTCTTCACATTCTTATTTTTGTAGGTATTTTAATTTCGTTTTCGTGGAATGGATCTATTTAAGGTTAGCTTTTTTATGATCTAATAAAAATATATCATACACATTTCCTATTATGTGCTAATTTTTTTACAGCTTCAAGGTAAAAATGATCACAAAGCTTTAAAGTAAAATGTCTTAAATTTATATTAATTTTAAGTAAATATGTAGACAGTTTGAAATTTTTCGACATCCGGCGAGTCTCGGATCACACAATATCTCAATCTATACCTGGGCGACAGAATACAGGATATTCTACCCAAGCATCTCTTCCTACGAGGTGACAAAGTAAAAATTTGGAAAGAACACATCGAATTCTGTAAGATTATCAATTTTCAAAACTCTCGGAAAGCTTTCCCATGTAAAATTATCAAACAGTTGTATTATGGTGATAAGAACAGTTAAAAAAGTTAGGTAAGACCTAATAAGTTCAATTTTCAATTCAGTTAAATTTTTGCAATTTTCTCAAGTTTATTTTTGATTAATGGTCCATGGTAATGGTCCACACATTTCGTTCGTCACTAAATTAGTAACGTTTGGTGGCTCTGGGCTCTCGGAATATAACTGTTTTGACAATTGGAATATGACAGATTTTCTACATAAACTGTCAGGGCCATTATTGTGTGGCGGCGTGAGCGGCAAAGTTAGCAAATTAGAAATTTAGAAAAAATAGTACCTAAAAATCTATAAAATCACCAATATTCAGAACTCCCGGAAAATTTTACTCCCCATTTTGCACCAAACAAAAAAACTTGCAATGTTTAAATATAGCAAGTTCTCAATTTAATTATATTTTAAGCGATAACAGAAAATGAAGGTTCTATGTTAGACCGTATGTATTTTTTTTTCGAGCTGGTAAAGTGAAAATAAATATTATAAGGAATTTTCACACAACACCTTATAGCCCCAAACTAAGCAAAGTTTGTACTAAGATAATCAGACAGCTGATAGAATACATACATACGATATATGATACATATAAACACCCAGACACAGAACAAACATCCATGCTCAGCAGAAATGTTTGCCCTGGGTGGGGATCAAACGACCTGCAGCTCAGAAGGTAGACATACTAACACTGAGCCATGAGGCCTGTCCAATCGAAAATATTACTAAATTTCTTACCCTAACTCTCAGGCTATGTACTTTGCCACCACGTGCTGGCGACATATCCAGCTGGTAGGCGATGGGCGGATGGTAGTCGAGTCCCGGTGGCAAAAGGACCTCTGCGCGCATCTCTGGCTTGCTGGTTTCGTGGGCCATTCTCGCGGCATCAACTTGCTTCGACGTTTTATGTGTTGCTAAGCTGCTGGGCTTTATCGGCTGCGAGGCCGACTGTTGCCGCATGATTGGGCTCTCGGTGCGGTTCGACATAAACTCGTTAACTATTACTTTGTACTTGTCGAGGAAGGACCGAAGCTTTTCGGCTTTCTCGCGGATGGCATCCACTGGCTTTTTTGCGCTGTGAACTTTTCTGGCTTTGCTATTTTCCATTGAGGCGCGGAACATCGGAGCGCCGTCTATTTCTTTTGGTTCGAGTGGCGCATGTGTATGTTGAACAGTGCTACTGCTTGCAGTAGAGTTAAGATTCATAGCACGTCGGTTATTCGATTCCAACAGCTCGTTGGGCGACTTCTCGTCCCATTTTGTCCCTTTCCCAGATTTTTCAATGAAATCGTCGTTGTTTCTTCGTAGTTGCTTTTTTAGGATGTCTAACGATTTTTCATTTGTCTCTGAAATACCTAGCAATGGAGGCATTACTCGTAACGATGTACCTGTAACGTTGTCAAAATAGAACTTATAACGTTGTCAATATTAGAACCTAAGCGTTGTCATTGTACCTGTAATATTTAATATACATTGTTTTGTTCACTGTTCGAGACATTCTGGATCATATCGAACACCTCATTCTTTAAAATGCAGATTTAGCGCCAAGAAGTATACCTGGCTCACCCAGACAAAAATTGAACGACCTTTCCATAGCGTTGTACAACAAGAGATTTCATTATTTGAATTCAGAGCGTAGCGAAAGATTTTGTTATTATTCCTGAGTTTAACTAGGCATTCTTTAGTGGAATTCTAAGCGAAGCAAGGAATTCAATAAACACGTCAAAGTAAACTTAAATTATTATGTATGTACCTACTTAAGTCTTGATTTGGGCTTAACTATGAAACCAACAGCATTAATTTATATAATTAATTAATGAAGCGCGTTTTGGAATAATAATTATGTGTGATAAAAAAAGCTTTCTCTTCGAGTTTCCACAGCTGTAGGTGTGTTATCTCACTATGCTTTGTAGTATCTGGATCCACCAGTGGAGCCTCGACGGTAGATCCAAGTGGAGCGAGGCTTTTAGCATTACTATGAAATATATCTTCCATATGGGGCCGAAAAGTTCTCGAGTAGAGACCATGCACCGGCAAGCGCAGCGTAGGAAGACCAGCCACGAAATGGACAGATGACCTTATACAAGTGGCGGGAAGACGCTGGATGCAAGCCACTTCTAATCGTTCTCTTTGGAAGTCCATGAGGAGGATTGGACATAAGTAAGATGTAATATATCCTTGAGCCTATGTGGAGGAGGCTTAAGTGGACTTCTTATAGCTGAGATGGTAGTGAGGGTGATATCTTCCATCGGAGGACTTACTCTCGGTGTTGGAGGTTGTGGTAGTGACATCATCATCACTTGAGGCGACGCCGAACCCAAACAGTAACACACAAGCGACCAACATCGATCTTGATTGCAACATCTGTATTATTTACAACCACCTTATCGATGCTCCATAAAAACTTTATTTTTCCAGAAAGGTATTGCATTACAGTTAACATATTAAGAATGCATATACATTATACATAAGTATTATAGAAACTTGATGCCTATTTATTATTCTGGATGCGAAAAGCTGTGACACTCTTAAGCATTGTCCAAGACGGTTTCTTCTTATCCTTTGGAACAACTAATCGAAATAGGGTTAGCTGATTGAATACTACACAATTTAAAAAAATTAAAATATTCGAAGTTAAAATGTCCTCTCTATTTATAGGTCTACCCGGTGTTGGACTGGGTCCAAGGGGCCCGAGATGCCAACCGCCTGTCAGGATCTGCTCTTATACTTTCAGTAACGCGTATATTATATAAGAGAAAAACAAATAAGAGTATTAATTTTTTTATTAATAAAGACAAGCCTCATCGTATAGCATTTTAACGTGTTTTGGACAATATTTTACATAATTCAGATATCCTGAAATTTATTTTTTGTAGTATTATTGAACTATGACTATTCTTGTATGAACTTACATACATAAATACAATGCGCAAAATAGATGGTGTAATAATTTTATTATAGTTTAAAAACTGAAACAGCCGACTAGAACTTCCTCCTCTTTGAAGTCGGTTAAAAATGAGCGCAAAAGATACAAGCGTGATTTTTTTTAAGGTCTTTAAATGAACTCATAAAATTATAACTATCAAGCGCAAAAACGACAGCAGGAAACTATTTGCGAGCGAAGCGAGCGTTAATTTTTTTAAGACTGACACATGAAGCTGAAATTTGGCATGTAAGTTTCAAGCATAAATAAATCAGCTAAGAAGGGATTTTCCTAAAGAGATGAATTATGGGGTTGAAACGAAGGGTAGTAGATTGTATGAAAGTTATTATTATCTATAGGTATTAATATTAGTGGCGTAACATTTAGTATATAGATTGAATAACATATATAAATGAATACTGTTATTATAGTTTTGAACAAATAAGACCGGAAAACGCAAAAATCTTAAAACAGTTGCCGTTTACTCGCTGTGAATTAAATGTGTAAGGTAGACCAAGGCAAATTAATTTTAAATTCGACACCTAACCTAAATTACGGGGTGCATATTATGTGACCAGTCCATATACAGATAATTTACACAATATAAAAATATTAGCTGTTATTAGGCAGGTCTCGTGACCGGATCTTCGAGGTCGGATGGCAGTGCAATATCCAGATCGTTCTCCGGTGGTGGCTCCTCATCGGGCATGTACAGTCGATTTGCTCTGGGTAGCCGGAATTCCGGGAAAGGCTGGTCATCGAGGCTGAGGATGGCAACACCATCTTCGCCTTCCACCTGTACGAAGCGCCGGTAGCCGTCTCTTGGTGAGCCACCCGAGCGCCGCGACTTCACTCCTACGGCATCTTTCAGCTGAAAGGGTTAGATTAGCAATTATGTAGTATACGAAGAAATCTACGCCTGCTCCTCCCCCTTATCCATAAAGTGAACTAGTATCGGTCTTTAAACAAAAAAACGTATTTACAACGAGATAGATTATTCCATACTTTAGCATATAAAGATGAAAAATGTACCGTATAGTTTACAAAAATGAAAAACTAACTTCAAAATGTAAAATTTGGTTTAAAAAATAATCATGGAATTTTCAAGGTTAGAGTGTATAGATATCTTCTATATCGACGAGCTCCATCCTCGGCCACACCGTCGCTTAACATCAGACGAGTTGGTGGTCAATCGTAGATCTATCTTGTATAAAAAAAAAACTACTCAACCGATTTTGATGAAATGTCTATGAATGGGACCATTCTGAAGGTATATCCTTTCAAACAAAAAAAAAACGTACCACCATGCCACCAAACGTACCACGATTAAAAATGACGGAGTAAAGTGGTAACGAATATAAACAAAAAAAAAAACAGCGATATCTTGAGCCCGATATCTTGTCTATCGGGTCCACAGAAGACAGAAGTAAACTGTCTTCTCTGTGATCGGGTCCCTGTCTGGGAAGTATGGAGATCGGAACCCTGTTTCTCATCGCACCACGCTGTTCCTGCCGACAGGGTACGCTAAATGGGATGGTGTAATAGGCCTTTGAAGAAGGTTAACAAATCAAATCAGTTTTTAAAAAACAATAAAAAGTTAAAAAACAGTCACCTTGAAAACTTTATACTTGAAAGTAGTAGTGGTATCGCTGTCAGCTTCGTCCGTTAACACCGGATGCACGTCCCCCGCGCGCCGGCTCAGGTGCCCGTCGTCCAAGTAATACAGCAGATCATTCTTCTTGGCGGTTTCGCCCTCACTCCCTGTCCCGTATTGTAAATTATGGACATCACCCACTCCATGGTCCTTAACTTTATCGTCGTCAACAGGTGGTACGTTTTTGGTGCTCGAGATGTAGATGTCATTTACATACGATAGCAGGCCAGGTGTGTCATCGTTATGGGAGTGGGGGGAGGAGGGTGTGTATGATACGGCGCGGCGGTGCTCTCGCTCGTGCTTCGCGGGAAAGTCTTCGGACTCGGAGGTGATGTAGTCATAGTTGTTCTCCATTAGCCGACGCCGTAGAGAGATCACCAGCTCGGATGAGCCTTTTTGATTTACGTTGGGTGTCGACGTCGCTGCATATAACACATTAAATTAAAGCCTTAAACAAGTGAGCTTAGAAAATTCAAAAACCCCCGACATGAAAACGCCTGAAATAATTTTGCTGAAACTTAGCTAAGAACACTCTCCAGCAAGTTTTATTTCAAACAAAAAAACTAGATCAAAATCCGTTGATCAGTATGAGAGC
This sequence comes from Lycia hirtaria, assembly GCA_947563715.1. Taxonomy (NCBI): domain Eukaryota; kingdom Metazoa; phylum Arthropoda; class Insecta; order Lepidoptera; family Geometridae; genus Lycia; species Lycia hirtaria. The sequence goes on along the minus strand of OX387387.1, from coordinate 8,498,362 downwards.
TACGATGTCACAGACAGACACTGCCAACAATAGTACAGAAAAGCAATTGTAACAGCTTCTATCACTTTTATTCTAATTTGAAATTTTATAAATTATAACATTAGAAACGAAAAATTAGATTTCATTTTTTAACGAGTACTTATTTTATGAATTTGCAGTTTTGGAATTTGTATGAGTTAGAATGAATTAGATTTATGATAAAGCGGGAAAATTACGTTCCGCAGACATGTATTGCAGGTGGCACAATTGAGCCCTGAAAACTAGATGTCCCGTCTCACGCGGGACGGTTGGTAACCCTATGCCTAATCGGTTAGTTCATTGAGATAACGAGGCAAAGTGTAAAAATATGTAGATGTGGCGGAAACCGATCAGCTCTGAGCCGATAAGGCGCTCGTGATGGATGCGACGGCGCCTCGACCCCGGACAGATGGATGCACTCCATCAGGAGATACTCAGCACCCTCCTCAGAAGCCCCTCAGTTTCCGGGGTCTTAACTTCCAACGTCACACTACGGCGGAGAATTCAGAGGTTGGGCAATTTTGGGAATCCGTCCCCAAACGGGAATGTTTGTTGCTGTTATATTGTGTTTCTAATAGATATTTTTGTTGTATATATTGAAAGGTTTTCATACTTTTGAATTAATTTTAATTTTATTTATTTTATTTTTACTATTAATTTTTTAAACGACTTTAAAAAGGTTGAGGTTCTTAATTGTTTTTTCATGTTTGTTATGCGATATATAGCTTTCATGCTGTATAGTGTTGAATAAAAGCTTCAATGCTTATAACGAAGACGATTTTTGCCTGGCACTTGACCGCTAACTCAGAAAAAAATAAATTTTGAAAATACAATTTAAAAAAAAAACGATTTTGATGAAACACAGCTAGGAACATTCTCAATGAAATCCTTTTCACAAAAAAAAAATACGACTTAGTTCAAAATCGGTCCATCCGTTTGAGAGCTACGATGCTACAGACAGACACATATACACACGTCAAAATTATAACTGCCTTCTTTTTGGGTCGGGGGTTAACACTGCTTCATCTCAATCACCATACACTAAGAAGATGGCGTTCTGCAACGGGACAGTCTATATAGGTATACACATAAATAAATAAATAAATATTGGTGGACATTTCACACAACACCCAAACTAAGCAAAGCTTGTACTATGGAAACTAGATGGTTGATAGAATACATATATACTTTTTTTTGTAAATACATACTTATTATGATACATAGAAACACCCAGACACAGAACAAACATCCATGCTCATCACACAAATGTTTGCCCTGGGTGGGGATCGAACCCAGGACCTACAACAGTTCAGGAGGTAGTTGTACTACCACTGAGCCATGAGGCCTGTCAAATGATGGCTGATGAGATAAGTTGTTGAGTTAAGTGATGAAGCTACAAGCGTTGATAGCTCACCATCTTTAGTACAAGCGACTAGTGAGGCGACGAGTAGAGCGAGGAATAAGACGTATTCAACTGTCGATAGCGTGCACGCAAGTGGACAGAACATGCTGCCGTTTTCTGTCGACGCATGTATGGCACTGGCTCGCTCAGTAGTGCATGCGCATGCGCATGCGCTGACTGTCGGGTTGTACAAGTGATAAATCTAGCTAAAATATAGGCATCCAATATTTTTGAAGTGTTTCTATACATAAAGATATAAACATATACAAAATATTAGACGACGACACAATTTTTTATATCTACACTAGTAATGATACTTAGAGTGATAGTTTGATTCAACATTTCGTTCTAGTGATCTATCAAAATGTATGCACGACCATCACGTATTTACTGTTTTTGACATTATGCACTTTACTCATCTCTTTTTCACTGAAGCATGTTGAAAACTCATTCATTGACTTATTTTACTAACTTTAATTGTGACTATAATTTGATTGTACTATTTTATTTAAAATGACAAATGTATAAATACTGGAAGTTCAATCACTGCAAATGATAAAAAAAGGTAAAAAAAGAAAGAACCTCGAGTTTTGCAAGTGTCGCCAGGAGCAGTGACTGAATGTAAGCATTAACCCGTTCAGCCATTTCCCTCAGCAGTAAATCAGCGATAAGCTGTTTTGATTCACTGTTTATCGATGCACTATTTGCACTATATGGACTAACTGCACTGAACTTATAATATAATTTTTTAAAGTATTTTTCTACATTTATTTATGAAAATTTTGGACTCGGCGATTTGTGTATTTGCATTTAGGCATAGGATACATCACTTGAGACAAAAGCATAGTGTGGTTCGGTAAAATGGTAAGCATACGTAGCTAAGGATGAGAACTGGTTCAAAAGTGAAGATGTTGGATCAACCATGATTTCCTTGGCGACTTATTTCCAAGTAGAGCATGGTAGCTGGTTAGTCAAGCACTAGAATTCATCTATTTACCTGTAACGCTCGTGGCAAAGCTTGATTAGGTGTTCTCAAATGATCAAGCAACGAAAGTGTCAGCCAATCTTCGGATGGGTGACCGTGAGTAGATTTTTTTTGTGTTATGTGGGTCGGATGACGCGTTAAATTGTAGATCCCGTTCCGTTTTCAAATAGAAATCGTAAAAGGCCTTCCGGCGGCATATTATCTCACTAGGGCTAGCCACGACATCTATAAAATCTTATTTGCTATATTATATTTTTTCTTCGCGATATTTTTTTTAAGCTTTAGCTTCTTGTGGGGTTTTGAACTCGCATCCCTTGATGTAGAAGTATTTTTGGCAACCGACTGACCTAGCATACAAAGTCGGTTGAAAATTATAATATCATTAAATAAATCCTTGATCCGTACCGTATCCGACTGTTATAGGAAGAGAGACAGCAGTTGTGCCTCTCGTACAGTTGCAAAATAACAAATTTGCATAAACAAATAGCAAGTAAGTAATATCTAGAAAACGAAGCGTTTCTGTGAATGATTGCGAGGCTCATAAATTAAAATGTAAAGAACAATAGCTGTTATGAAGAATCAGATCGCAATACCGAGAACCGGTTAGATGCCTCGCCTGGCCTCGTCCCATCTCGCCTCGCCTCGCATCGCCTGGCCTCGGGCAGGGAGCACGCCTCGCTGAACTATAATAAAACATCTTGTTAGATGAAAACTGAGCAGCTTCTCCGCATACTTATTGCAGAATATTAACCCTTTTCGTTGTCTACGGATCTTTTCATTTCTGGTTCGATCTCGCTGAGAGCCTCCGAGAAAAGCTCTCTCTATAGTTTGTCTTTTAGTTTCTTTATGAGACTCATAGTGAATAATTACATTTTAGAGCCAAATGTCGTTACTGGTAGTAACACACTTTTAATTTCAGGGATTGATGTGTAATATGAGAAAATACATTTTATCAGCAAGCACAGCGTAGAACGACCAGACAAGGAGGACAGACGACATCATACAAGTGGCAGGAAAACGCTAAATGCAGGCCGCTTCCAACTGGTCTGTCTTGAAATTCATGGGGGAGGCAGTGGACTTCTTATGGCTGAGATGATGATGAACAGACATACGTGAATACGTGTGTATCATGTAATATTTATGTTTGTCAGAATCATGTTACGGTCCAGAATGATAGTACACCAGACAAAATCCAGATAATAGCTACAATAACCTATAGACGCTTAACATGAGCCGCTTGGCTGATGTTACTCGTCTCTGCATTGAGTTAAAGAAAAAAATCTTGCTCTGCGGCAGGACCACATTGAATTGATATTTTCTACAAAATAGCATACAATTTTTTATAGTACAAAAATATACATTTACATAGGAATTTTATAGTGGTCCTGCCCCAAGTATCACATCTTCCAGTGTTGAAATATACCCATCCAATGGTAATGTGGTTGGTCAGCCTTGTTAATACAAGTTAACCGATGCACAATATTTGTTCTGAAGTAATGTAAATAGCCAAGCCCATGGCCCAGGGGGGGGGGGGGGGCAAGTTAACATTATGGAGGATGAGAAACGACACTATAAGCGACATCAACACGCGAAATAGTCCTCAAATAGAACGATCAGGAAGCAATGAAACAGCACATATCTCATCCATAGATGAAATAGAGAACCCAAGTAAAATGACACAAAGAAGCAATACAATTAATAATTCTAACAAAAAAATACAAAAAAAAGTACTAATCGTAGCTGACGAACAAGGTCGAAATGTCAGAGGCTTGTTACAAAAGTATTTGGGCGATGATTACATAGTAAAAAGCATCTGGAAGTCAGAGGCCACATTGAGCAACATATTTGAATCCACATCAAATGAAGTACGTGGCTATACCAAAAAGGACATCGTGATTGTAGCAGGGGGCACAAATGAATTAAACCCATATGAATTTCAGCTTAGTGTAAATCAATGGTTACAATATAATGCTAATACAAATGTTATAATGACTGAAATACCGTTCAATAAAACTTTAAATGAAAAGAAAATCAATTACGAGCTCAAATTCATATGCGGGAAATATAAAAATGCAACATATCTAGAAATGAATTATGCAACACAAAGACCACTTCGTAGACATTTAGCTGCGCATATATCTCAAATACTATTAAGGGAAATACTTCGAATAGGATATGCTAATGAATACCATAATTACAAAGTGTCACAAATACAACAGTTAAAAAATGTAAAACATTTGGTAAACAAAGACACACAAACTGATATCGACTTTTGTGATCAAACCACCTCTATGAAATGCAATCATAATTTGACTAAGAATACTCAACAAAATCACATTAACCCTAATTCTGATACACCGAGTAATAATAATGATAACTCTGGAACGTCAAATAGTGAATCTGTTCCTAATAATAATCTTTTTCGTGTATAATCATATAAATATATTGCATCAAAATATAGATGGGTTGATTAACAAAGCAAATAGAGTAACAGTAGGTTTGTCGAATTTAGAATCACAAGGCAAAAATATAGATATACTCTGCTTCACAGAACACAATATGAAACAAAGCGACACCTCACTTCTAAACATTCCTAATTTTAAATTGGCAGCACAATTTTGCAGAGCTCAGAGACGTGGAGGGTCATGTATTTTAGTAAAAAATGACATAAAATTTAGAGAAATACATGCAATTAGTGATAACATAGCAATAACAAACGTAATCGAATGTTGCGCTATTGAGCTGACCGAACATAAGAGCTACATAATATGTGTCTATAGACCTCCCCAAAGAAAAAATAATATAATAGAAATATTCTTTGAAAAACTTGGAGAGATTTTAGACCAATGCTGCAAAAAAAGAAATTTTAAAGTAATAGTGTGTGGTGATTTTAATATTAATATATTAGAACGATGTCCTAAAGTGCAAAAATTTAAAGAACTACTTGCAAACTATAACCTAAAACTTAGTTTCAACGAACCGACACGTTTATGCAGTGGCACAAGTCTTGATAATATAATACATAACATAAGAGGCGGAACAGGGGAGATATTGGAATTGGCTCTTTCAGATCATACTGCACAACTTTTTAAATTGCCTGTAAAAAAGAGTTGTCGTATCAAGTCCTGGTTTATTACAAAACGTGATTATAGTGTCGAGAACAGATGCAAATTTTATGAAAGCATTAGCAACCTCAGCTTTAACGATGTGTATAATAATAGTAACCCAAACGAAGCGTTTAATTTATTTTATGAGAATTTTCTTTTGTTTTATAATTTGTGCTTCCCTAAAATCAAAGTGAAACGCTGTCACATTCATCAACCAAAATGGGTATCGAAAGGCATAAAAACTTGCGCTAGGAAAAAAATCCACCTTCTTTGGAAATATAGAACTAACAAATCTACGGCAACAAAAGAAGCATTTCAAACATATTCGAAAAGGTTCAAAAAAGTTATTAGGTTAACTCAAAAATCCCAGAATGAATACTACATAAAAAATGCACACAACAAATCTAAAGCTACTTGGGACATCATTAATAAGCAAAAGGTCTCTTATCCTGCCAATTCTATATCACATATTGTGACCTCGAATGGTACAACGATTGATGAACCTAAAGCAATCGCAAATTATTTTAATAACTTCTTTATCGACAAATCACAAAACAATAAAAACTCTGACACTAAAAACCATAAGTCAAGCGAAACTGTACATAATCAGCAAGGGGAATCGCTTTTCTTAACTCCCACAATACCTTTTGACATTCTTAAAATTATTAGTTCGCTAAAAAATACAAACAGTGTAGGTATTGACGGTGTGTCCACGAGAGTGGTCAAAGACGTAGCAGTGTTAATAGCGCCAGTACTTAGTTATGTATTAAATTTGTGCATGGAGGGTGGTGTCTTTCCGGAATCCTTGAAGATATCGGTAGTCAAACCATTGTACAAAAAAGGAGACAGACACCAAGCAGGTAACTATCGTCCTGTGGCTCTTATCCCGATATTTTCAAAGGTTTTCGAAAGGATTATCTATAATAAGATGTACAATTACTTTGAACAGCGTAATTTATTTGCAAAAGAACAACATGGATTTAGAAAGGGAAAAACAATCAATATGGCCATATTCCACTTTTTAAAAAAGGTTATGACCAATATTGACAAAAAATGTAAGGCAACAGCTCTATACATGGATATGTCAAAAGCGTTTGACTATGTTGACCACAACATCCTGCTACAGAAATTATATAAGTATGGTATTAGAGGCAATGCATACAGCCTCATTAAATCATATCTCAAAAATAGGCAACAAATTACGGAGTTAAGCAGAATGTGTCTAAAAACTACCACAAATAAGACATATCAGTCAGAAAAAAGGATGATTCAGTACGGTGTGCCACAGGGCAGTATACTAGGACCATTACTCTTCTTAATATATATTAACGACCTTCCAAACGTTACCAGTCATCCTATGACGTTATTTGCAGACGATAGTACGGTTTTATTTATAAATGACAATCATTGCGAGCTAAAATCTGACATTGAAGTAACATTGACATCTCTGATTAATTGGTTAAATAATAATAATTTAAATATTAACATTGAAAAAACCCATCTAATGAATTTTACAATTAGACATGATAATCAAAAATTTGACATTAAACATGGCGGAAAAAATGTGACAGAAATAGAAGTCACACGTTTTCTAGGGTTAAATATTGATAATAAGTTAACATGGAAGTCCCATATTGATATTGTCTCGACAAGGTTGCATCAATTTGCATATGCGCTATTTCAATTGCGTAAAGTTGTCAACGAACCCGCATTATTAACAGCATATCATGGACACGCCGCATCAGTATTGAGATACGGAGTCATATTCTGGGGGAACTCAACTGACCGTCTAAAGGTGTTTAGAGCTCAAAAACGCTGTATACGAGCAATATGCGGACTCAAAAAGAGAGATTCCTGCAAATCTCATTTCGTTCGGCTCAATATCCTAACACTACCATGTTTATATATAAGTGAAGTTGCTGTATTCGTAAAATCTAATCCTGAGCTATTCAAAATGTGGCCTGTAGGCAGCAGACGTGAGGGTATGATTCAAATTTTACCATCCAGAACATCATTCCTAAATAAAAGTGTGTTTTGCATGGCTCCAATTATATACAACAAGATACCCGAGATTATACGATGTAAACAGAATATTACTATATTCAAAAACTCCTTGAACAACTTGTTAGTAAAAAAAGCATATTATAGCGTTAACATGTTTTTGACAGATAATCTTAATAACGTTAAATAATTTTTGAATACAACTTGACATGATCATTACTTATATTCTTGACATTTCATGTGAAGTTTGGTAACTTGGTTTATTTCTTTACAATATGTATAAATTGACATCGTTGTGACATTATCAAAATTGATTGTTATTATTTTTATTTTTATTAATGACATTTTATTTGATTGTTTGACATCTTCTGGTATGTAGGTAATTGTAATGACATTCCAAATTGACTCTAAAATAATAATAATGGACATTTATTAATTTTAACATTCTAGAATAGAGACACTGAAATTATTGATATTGAAAAGACATATTGTCTGTTTTTAAATTACGTTAAAGTGTCTAGAACAAACTTGTCGTCTGTATACCTTCCCAGGTAGAAACTAGAGCTCTCTGTCTTATGTAAGATCTATGTATACCTATCTATGTGCATATACCTAGTTTCACGGACAAATAAAGAATTGAATTGAATTGAATTGAATTGAAAAATATGAATTAATAATAATAATAATAATAATAATAATAATAACCGCAGGGGCGGCTTTGTGGCGAGCCGTCGGTGAGTGGCGACACCGCGTACCCCGATGTTTCCCTGGGGCTAAATGAGACCCCTGACCTCCAGCTTGCCTTAACCGGCCGGCTGTGTGGTGGAAACTGCAAGAGCTAAGACCCTAAGCTCCAGGGTGGAAGTGTTAAAGGGCATAACGCCGCTAGTAGCTCTCAGTGAACGCGCAGCACACCTCTCGACACCCTTAGCCATCCACACCGATGTTGCTTCTCCGGCGCCAATATGCGGCGCCACTATGGAGGGCCCATCTAGTGGGTGGCCAGTCATCACCTGCCTAGGTATTTTTGTATGGTGAGACGGAATTGGCAGGTGCCGTTTTCTCATCCTGGTGCTCTCACACAGAGGTACTTCATCTTACCTGCTGTGTGAGAGCATCAGCCAATAAACTAGTTTTATAAATCATAACCATTTCATTTCAATAGCTCCGATTTGTCAAATTCCATATTGTACAATAGTTCCATCATCCATCCACATATCAAAACACTGTATTTTTTATTTAATTTTTTGTAAAGGGCCTCTCAGTGTTGGCTTCGGCTCCACTGATGCCCATCAAAGGACCGGGCTGTGACCCGAGATTTATATGGAATAAAGAGTCATAATAATAATAATAATAAATCTTTATTTAGATTTTACATTAGGTAGTTTATAAATCAGTATGTACTTAAAAATATTAGGTTACAAGCAAAAAGACTAAATTATACATATATAAAGAAAAAAAAGGAAGAGGGGTAATTTGCAAAGTTAACTGCTTGAAGGAGACAAAAAATACAAATATAAAAGTAACTTTGTAACATATTAAGGGTTTTTTTTGTTTTTTTTTTAGCAATACATATGATTTTTTATGATGAATTTTCAGTATACCTTGGCTTATGTAGAACATCTAGTAAATAAATATTCGCGTATACAATTAAGTATGTCATTTCATTAAATAAAAGTTTTAATTTACCCCAAATTACCATTTAGTCGTTGAGTAGATAGGTACATGACTGAGCACTAACTCCTAACTAGGTTGCCCTGTATTTAGGATATCAGGTCCTTCCTGTCCATATTTATTAAATGTATCTTAACTCTTAGAAATGTGTGACTATTTAATCAAATAATACTTACGGTGTGAGTGTATAACAGGTAGCAGAATAGAATATAACATAACATTGGCCCACGAAGTTTAGCGCCGCACAAAGAGCGTTTCAACATGCAGGACATATGGGCACACACAGCACTGCAGTATTTATATAATATATATAACACGGAATGAAAAATAAGTATGTAGTTAATAAAATACATAATTTATAATAGGAAAAGTATAGGCTACTGTAATAAAAACAGAAACACGACAAATTATCTCAAGTCTACCCTCAACTGCAGAACATTTTGTATTATGACTACGCTCGTTGTATTACTGACTACAGAAACAGGTTATGTTACTACACGGAGTTAAATAACAGTGCGCTTCTAGAAGTGACATTTTGACCTTTTAACGTTAAAATAAAGTATTCGTGTCAGAACGGGAACATAGTAATATAAATTGCTTACAAGTATATTTGTTTGTGTAGAATATATTTTATGTAATGTAATAAAAGTTTTAATACTGCGTCGGTATAAGTGATCATAATTTATAATTGTAGTAATTAATCCGCATTTTAAATATTTTCATTATTATTTATTTTGTACGAGATTTGTTTCTATATATAAATATATAATTTCTTTATATTAATATTTGACTCATGGCTTATACTTTTTACCCGACTGCGTAGGAAGGAGGGCCATGCTATTCGAGTGCATTATGCATGTACCTTCGTATGTATAGATGTGTGTATGTTTATACATATAAACATACACATAAACATACATTAATCCGCATTTTAGATATTTAGATATTTTTCATTTTTATTTATTTATTTTATTTTATACGAGATTTGTTTGTATATATAGATTCATGGTTGATATTTGATCATGACTTATACTTTTTACCCGACTACATAGAAAGGAGGACCATGCTTTTCGAGTGTATTATGCATGCACCTTCGTATGTATAGATGTGTGTATGTATATCTGTATCAATCCTCATTTTAGATATTTTTCATTATTATTAATTTTATACGAGATTTATTTATGTATATATATATTCATGGTTGATATTTGACTCATATCATATCCTTTTTGCCTGACTGCGCAAGAAGGAGGGTCATGCTTTTCGGGTGTATTATGCATGTACCTTTGTATGTAAAGATGTATGTATATGTGTATATACCAATTTAACTCATGACATAAAGTAGCTTTTCAGTTTCATTATAGTCTTTATTGAGAAGCCAATTTCGTAGTTCTATCTTAAGTTTGTTCTTGGTCATTTCATATATATTTAGTTCTTTATTTATTTTGTTGTAAAGATAAGCAGATAAAAAAGCCATTTGACGGTGAGCAAATATGGTTTTGTTTGCCACACTGTAACAGACAATGTATTTGTTTCTGTTTCTTCTGCTGGTTTGAAGGGTCGATTTAAAGTTATTCATACTGTGTTGTAGTAGAATCAAATTGTGTATATAGAGTTGTCTTACAGTAAGTAGTTTGCATTCAGCATAAAGCTGTTTAGTAGGATGTCTATACCGCTTAAAGAACATAACTTTTAAAATATATCTTTAATTGTAGGTACAGGTACAATTGCACGGCCTTAGGACTGCTTTGCAGTTGGCTACATTTGTAAATCTCTAAGAGGGGGGCTTGCGACCTTGGCGACGCCCTTGTAAATAGCTATTTCGAATTGGAATAAATTTTGAATCGAAATTGCACCCAACTGCAGTCTGCATATCTAGAATAAGGCTCGTCTCTCTGTTAACTAATACTGTCTTGGAGATTTTTTTAAATAAGAATGAAATGATTTTTAATAATGCTGAGACTTCCAGAATAACAAGAACTGTTCTTTGAGATTTAAATGAAACAAGAAATTGGAGCTGTTGTGACTATTACAGCCTGTTCGGATAGAGAACTAATGTGGTATTGAGGGCACTCTTGTCTTTATCTCATTATTTTGTTAAAGATCTAGGACGTTGCTGTCCATATTTCATTATTTTATTCAATCGAGACATTAGTTCTTGTTTTTGCCGCGATAGTTCTTATCCAAACAGACTTTGCTTAGTTTATTTGTTATTTACTTAGTTTATAAGTTCTAACACAGTTTCTATTCCTACTTTCCATTGGTTCGAACGTGATAATCTAACATAATAAAATAATTTAACAAAACATACCTTTTTAATACACTGCACAATATGTTGAGGGCATTACTCATAATGCCTGGTAAATATAATTAATTTAAAATGTATTAACACATTGCCTTCTTCCATCTTATATGGGTATTATTCATACTGCCCTTGCATTATAAATAATGTACAATTAATCACTTGCTCAAAAGGCGCAAATATAATACACTGGATAGTGGATATACATATATTTGAGCCTTTTGACTTTGAAACTTTGGGACGTCGGGACCAGCAGCAAAAAAGTAAATAGCGAGCTCTTGTCTGGTCGACATAACACGTGACCAGAATGCTGGCCTCTATTTTTCTACTTTGCTCAAAGACTAAGTACCTATTGCTATTGCCATACAACGTGGTAATGGGGCCAGCTTCCTGGGAACGATTTCCGCTGCTAACGACCTTATTAGTTAGATTTTATTATTTATATGTGTGTACTTATATATTACCTATAATTCATATTTTTTAAATCATCATATGTGTGTAGGTAATTATATTTATTTATTTATTATTTACAATTAAAACCATAACAAACAAAAATACATATATATACATATATAACTTGTCTTAAAACAAATACGCCGTTTTTATAAAATTATCTGTTTTTTATTATCTTTCTGTTAGTAAATGCTTTTTATTGTAAATAAATATATATTTATGTTATCACTTTCTCCCTATACATACTAAGCAAAAAGGAGATTATTGTTCTCATCATTAAGCATAACTATTACTTTGAGCACAACTTAAACATTGGGAAAATATTAATTGTTCCAAAGAAATGATTCGTTGACCCCCGTTAAAATATGAGACAGCAAATATTTTCGTTTTGAGTTGTGGAAATAGTAAACATTAGCTTATAATGATGATTACAATCATAATTTATTTTGAATTCAGTCAACACAAAGTTCAGAATGGTCGTAAAGTGTATGCTTAGTCCTGAGCCTACAGAACGTGTGGTCGAGTGCCAAGACTGCGGTAATATCGTGTAAGCCGAGAATCCTGGACCGTCTCTAGACAAGCACCAGTCACCATTAATCTGAGGATACTTTCCTATACAAGCTATAAAGCTTATTACTTAAAATAGCTAAGTGACCGAACCTAGTCGTTTTGTTTACATTTGGTTTATATATTTATAAAATTTTAATCTAATTGACTTGACATATTTTATAATTAACTTAATTGGATTTTATAATTAATGTTATTGGTTATCTGCCGTTTTAATTATTATATATAAAAAAAGTACACCTTCATTTTGGTTGAACGTAAGTTGTGGAGTATGGACAGCGTGTGACGGATAGCGCATACTTATATTTTACAATGTATATTCGAATTTCAATAAAAAAGGAAGAAAATTGAGCTTTCGTTCATTTTCATCATTTATTAACAAAAGTTATATCAAAATGTTGTCGATATTGTTCGAAATTCAGGCAAATTCACATGTGAAATCCTTGCGAACGATAAAAAAATTGAGCGCCTGGTGATTGCACTAAAGGTTATGTTGAAACGACATGAATACATCAGTCATGGGTAGGTATTTATCGTGGTACTACCGTCAAGGGACTAGGTGTGACACGTGACGTCACTTACTGATTTATTGCTTCCCCGGTGACGCGGGATGTCGACTCTTCAACATACCTAGTGATGTGGGACTTGTTGAGTAGCTAGGATTAAAGCTTAGGTAGAAATACCGATTGGAAAATATATCACTGTCTCTTTCATTTCCATACTGAATAATTGTGACGGTGATATAGTTTCCGATTGGAATCTCATATAGATATACAACAGTGATATAGTTTCTTATCGAATGAGTAGTGAATGGGGATGCAAATGTCTTAACTTGTTTGAAATCTACCGAATCTCACTTTGTTAGTAGGTAGTTCTGTTCTATGGTTTCTTTCGAGTGACCAGAAGGATTAAAGGCATTCTTTATGCTGCAGCACATAGGAGCGGAACTCCTTGCCATATTCCTTGTTTACTGAGAATTTCAGGGCTACCAATTTAGCTACAGTGAATAGTGAATTGATCTTTTAGATCAGCTACAACGTTGTCTACAGTTTTATTATCAGGTGAGTTGGAAAACAAAATTTTCTATAACAATTGTTTTTTCATCTTACTAGCTAGTAAAGTTACGTTTCCAAGGCTAATATTGGCGTGGAAAAGTTCATTTTGCTCCCTAGGATGGAAAGTAATTTCAAAATTCGAACACGACGGAGCTCTACATTTTCAATAGAAAATATTTCCAACCTCTTTGTAATAAAAATAGTTCGATTCAAGGAGGTTGCTATCTTAGTATAAAGAAACACTAAATATTAAATTAAAATAACTTAGACATTTTGAATATTTACGTAAAATGTAAATAAAAATGTACAATTTAATTTCTCTTAGCAGTGTTTTTAATTTTTAGAACCATTTACACGAAAAAGGTTTGGATGAGTAAAGAAGAATGTGACCTATGCGAGTTGTGTCAAGAGCCTAATATAAGAAAAAAAATAGAGTAAAAAAAAAACTTTGTACTACGTAATTTTGTTGTAAATAATGTTCAAAATTAATGAAATGTGTACATGTAAGTGAACTCACGTGATTATAATGTAACTTTAGGACCAGTAAAGTTGCATAAATGTCGAGCAGATTTTTCTACTCGAGAAAATAGGTGAACTAAAAAAATTACTCGCTACGTTAAGATGAACATTTTTGTATTGCACTCGGCTGTAAAGTTATTTTATCTCGTGTCTTCTTGAATCCATCGCTACGCTCAGGATTCTACGCTAGAATTCGCTGCACTTGTGGTTCAAACCTAAAATCCTTCGCTTGCTCTGGATTCAACTGTCAGACACTCGACGGTAAAATACAACTTTCCAGCCTAGTACAATAAATAACTATTCTCTGACCTTGACGGCCTCTCATGACTTGATTTGACATTACTTTTGAAAATAAAAATACAATATTAATCTACTTAATGATAGACTGACTCAGATTTTTAAGACAATTTTTGGTACAAGGCTTTGAATCAATAAGATGCATAAATAATACAAATAAAAAGACTGTAGCTTTAACGAGCAACCCGATACAACCTTATGGCAGAGAGACAGATAGACGGACGGATGGGCATGAGTAATATAACCGTTTGTATCCATTGGGCGCTGAACTCTAAATATCAAAACGAAATCCAAAAAGTTTGTCAAGTCCGTCTAAAATTATCTAGGGACTAAATTAAGGCCGATTAATAAGATAAGGCTATCATATATAATAAACTATTTGTGAACGGTCAAGCGAAATATGACATGACAGGGAAAAATATTTTCAACAATTATTATTATGGTCGAAGAGAATATAGTTTTACAATGAAGTAATTGTGGTTAGCTTTAATATTGGTCTTTATTGGCGGCAAATCACATTTTATATCGTAATTTTCGATACTACATTGTTTTGTTCATAATGTGTGATTTACTTGTTACCTATTTACAATAAATAGGTAACATTATTGTTAGAGATAACCACAATTATTTATTTAAAAAATATGGATATTCTTTTCGACTGTAATTAGTAGAAATACTTATGTATGAAAATCGAACCACCCGAATTTAAATTTCAATTATGAAAACAATTTAGATTTTGATGAAGTGAATTTATATTTTGTTATAATGAATGTGTATTTTGTTAAAATTAATTTAGATTTGAATTTAGTTTATGAAAATAATTTGGTTCATAAACGACAACGACGTCGATCAAAAAATCCATAGATGTATTATTTATCATAAATATATATATTACGTAAACAGAGATCGAGTCAGCGTGTCAGCGATAAGGACATACGATTTACAGATTAAGAAATAGTAATAATACGTTTTTTTAAACAAATATTTGACATTTATTTTGGACACAAGTTCAACTGTCGCAACTATCCATAGACCCACAATGCGTACGCGAAAAGAGACAAAAAATTACAAGCTCTGTCTTTTTTCTTTTCGTGACTAATAGGTACTCTGCTCTTTATCATGTAGGTTGAAAAGAAAAGTATTTTGTCTTCTATAGTTTCCTTTTCTACAAAAAAAATCACATAAATATATACAATAATTCAACGTTTCTGACATGTGAATAAATTACAAAGCGAATGTATGAGAAAGGTAGATCTCTCATCACGCTTAATTTGGAATTAGCGAGTCTCTTTGATCTCTAAACGAGGAAGTAAAGGAATTTCCTTGGCTCATCAAGAAAACGAGGTAACATGTACTTACAGAAAATATAATGTAGATGGTGTTGTGTGAAAATGTCCTCCAATATGTCCTTGATTGGCCTTGTGGCTCAGTTGGTAGTATGTCTACCTGCTAAGCTGTAGGTGGTGGGTTCGATCCCTACCCAGGGCAAACATTTTTGTGATGAGCGTGGATGTTTGTTCTGTGTCTGGGTGTTTCTATGTATCATATGTATATATTTACAAAAATAAGTATATATGTATTCTATCACCTATCTAGTTTCCCTCGTACAAGCTTTGCTTAGTTTGGGCTAGATGGTGTGTGAAATGTCCCCAAATTTTTTTATTTATTTATTTATTTATATATATAAAAAAATGTACAACGCTGTACAGTGCTGCACATACATACTTTTTCACGAAAACATACAACCAACAGTATAACAAACAACAATTGCCTAGCTACGAAAGCCGCTATTATTGGGTACTGCGGCATAAAATGGTCCTGAAAGTCAAGATAAGGAGCTTAACTTTAACTATTGTTTGAAAGGTTTTACAGCAATTGGATACTAGTCCTTTATGTCTTTTCTTCATTTTTGTCTTCTATTTTCTTCATTTGTCGTTAATAGAATCAGTACCTGGGCGACCGAGCTCCACTTGGATTTTTTATGACTGAAAATACGAGCAAACCCGGGTGGACTCAAAATGAAACCTAGCAAGATCGATTTATCGTCCCCTAATCTACCTACAAACCAAATTTCATTTAAATCGTTGGAGTTGTTTCCGAGATTCAGATTATATATATACAAGAATTGCTCATTTAAAGGTATTAGATAGATTAGACAGCGATAGTCAACGAGTAAACTTTTGGCGTCGGGTATTTTTTTTAAAATGCTACTTGTTTTGTTTTGTATTCATGTTCTATCTTCTTGTATTCTTTACAAATAAATATATTACATAATCTACGTCCAATAGTATAACTCTTATCTTTACCATTTAATACTTATTTCATACTAGCTGACCCGGCGTACTTCGTATCACCTATCAATGAGTGGACCCGATATTTCCCTGGACTACGACAAACATTTCAAAAATCAGCTAAATCGGCCCAGCCGTTCTCGAGTTTTAGCGAGACAAACGAACAGCAATTGATTTATATATATATATATAGATATGAAAGAACCCGGAAGGCGCTACTTGCCAGATCTGTTGTTTTTGTCTGTACATATGTAAAGTGCCGTTCTGTAGCCTTCCCTAGCTAGACGTATGATAATATTTGGGAACCGGACGCGCTCGAGTTATTTATGTGCGTGTAAGATATTTCTCTATCGCGCGAGAGTGAAGCGCATTCATATTCAACTAAATATGTTTTTTCCGGCAAACAAAGACGCATCAAGAGATGTAAAGTGTTTATTTTGCTGTAAACATCGTTATGAGATTAGACTATAAATAGGAATCTACTTGAGGCTATACAATATTACATAATATATTATTATTATGCTCTTTATTCAATTTACATCTTAAATCTAAGTTTTTTACAATAGAAATACAAAAATATATATATTATAAAAAACTTAAACCTAGGGTGCCGCCGGCAGCGGGGCGGGGCTCAAGCTGCCGGTGGTAGGGGCTACAGAGAGAGGAACCTCCTGACAATGCGTGCCGTGTCCAGGATGACTGCCTTCTGTATCAGACCCTTGACCCAACCGTCGAGCGAGAGCCTCTGGAGATGTTGGTCGAGGCTCTTCGCTATGACACCATTCACCGAAACGACTATCGGGACAATGATCGTCGAGTCAATTATTATTATTATTATACAAATGTATACACGGGTCTAAGCCCGGACCTTTGAAAGGTATCAGTGGGGCCGGAACCAACACTGAGAGGCCCTTTTACAATGTATAATAAAAAATACAGATTGGGTATATGGATGGACTATGAATGGATTATTGTACAATATGGAATTTGACAGATTTTGGCTATTGTGATGGAATGTTAGTGACTTAAATAAACTAGGCTATAGGCTGATGCTCTCACACAGCAGGTAAGATGAAGTACCTCTGTGTGAGAGCACCAGGATGAGAAAACGGCACCTGCCAATTCCGTCTCACCATACAAAAATACCTAGGCAGGTGATGACTCGCCACCCACTAGATGGGCCCCCCATAGTGGCACCGCATATTGGCGCCGGAGAAGCAACATCAGTGTGGGTGGCTAAGGGTGTCGAGAGGTGTGCTGCGCGTTCACTAAACGCTACTAGCGTTGTTATGCCCTTTAACACTTCCACCCTGGAGCTTAGGTTCTTAGCTCTTGCAGTTTCCACCATCCAGCCGGCCGGTTAAGGCAAGCTGGATGTCAGGGGTCTCATTTAGCCCCAGAGAAACATCGGGGTACGCGGTGTCGCCACTCACCGACGGCTCGCCACAAAGCCGCCCCTGCGGTATTATTATTATTCTTTATTCAATTTAAATCTCGGGTCGCAGCCCGGTCCTTTGATGGGCATCAGTGGAGCCGAAGCCAACACTGAGAGGCCCTTTACAAAAAATAAAAAATACAGTGTTTTGGTATGTGGATGGATGATGGAACTATTGTACAATATGGAATTTGACAAATCGGGGCTATTGAAATGAAATGGTTATGATTTATAAAACTAGTTTATTGACTGATGCTCCCACACAGTGAGTAAGATAAGGTACTTCTGTGTGGGAGCATCAGAATGAGATATCGGCACCTGCCTATTTTGTCTCATTATCCAAAAATATTAAGGCAGGTGATGACTCGCCACCCACTGAATGGGCCCCCCATAGTGGCGCCGCATATTGGCGCCGGAGAAGCAACATCGGTGTGGGTGGCTAAGGGTGTCGAGAGGTGTGCTGCGCGTTCACTGAGAGCTACTAGCGGCGTTATGCCCTTTAACACTTCCACCCTGGAGCTTAGGGTCTTAGCTCTTGCAGTTTCCACCTCACAGCCGGCCGGTTAAGGCAAGCTGGAGGTCAGGGGTCTCATTTAGCCCCAGGGAAACATCGGGGTACGCGGTGTCGCCACTCACCGACGGCTCGCCACAAATTATTATACGCGCGGCGCGGCGGCGGCTGCGGTTATTATATTTTTTTTTTTTATTATATTATTAATATTGATTTTAGCATTTTTAGAGTTCTATACTTCACAAGTATCCATCCTCGTCCTTACTTTCTAACTAATAGCGAAATAAAAAATTGCGAATAACTTACGGCCTTACCCAAAAACGTTACTTAACTTTAAGCAATGCTTAACATATTTTGTCAACTTCTCACTCACACGTAATGACACTTGCGGAAAGAAGACAGAGAATTGAAGACGATGGTTAAAGTTAAGTAACGTTTTTAAAGTAAGGCCGCTTATATCTTGTAAAAACGCCTAAGCCCAAGCGTGTAAGCCTGTGTCATGTGTCTCTCTGTCTGTTTGTTATTTTTAAAGACCAAAATGACTGAACCAATAATTGTCGTTAAATTTGGTCCACAAGACCTGGACACGTACATGTGCTACTTTTCATCATCATCCCTATCATCACGGTTTTTCATCACGGTATGCGTGTGAAAACGCGGGGTGTAGTTAAGGAATAAAATAAACTTAAAGTATTAAAATAATACAAAACTTCCGACTACAATAAGAGCGACATTCGAGCGAGAGCATTCAAACCAAAAACATTGTATTATATCTTGTTGCACCCATGTTTTGTGTAATAAACGAATTTGAATTTAAGATTATTCGCTAATACGATTTTATGTGCGATTAAAAACGCACATAAAATTGTAAGAGCAGCTTAAACTCATACAGACTCAGGTTAAGGTTAAGTTACTCAAGTTAAAATTAGCTAAATACCTATTTTGGTATTCCAAAATGACTAGTTTTCAATAATTAGGAAACAAAAATACAACAACTGTTAGCATTTTCAACTTACCTCTACAGAGAAAATCCGGCTAAGTACATTATCACTCTCAGAAAAAACAGAATTACAGAGAAGTGATCCTGGCGGCTCCTTTATTCCTTTTTTTTAGTGCAGAATCCTACATTCATAAGGATGTATATTGTATAGTGTAGGCCCTCTATTTCCTGCCCATCACAGTTTATTAGATACGTGCACCGCAGAGCTTCACCGCTCTGGCACGTTTGCTTGCTCTTCAAACTATCAATTAAAACAGAGTATCGGCCCTCGACGGGACAATCTCCGTCATCCTCGGTTCTCTATGCCTCAAGCCTCGCACCTCGTGCCTCGTGCCCCATGCCTCGTACCTCATCCCCGTCCAATCAATCAAGCAATTAGCAAGAAGCGTTTCGATTCGACTCAAGCCGTCACTGCGTCTCGCTAGAAAATGACAGGATACTAGTTGAATAATCGTTACCTACCTATGATCCGTACTATGAAATATCGAATATTATTTCCTCTAAAACAATTTTTTTACCGACTCCCAAAAAGAAAGAGGTTATCAATTCGGTCTATATATTTTTTTTGTATGTTTGTTCACCGAGTACTCAGCCAATTGTGGATTGATTTTGATGATTCTTTTTTATTTGGTAGGTCATATTTCAGAGGTAGTCCCATATAAATTTTATCAAAATCGATGCAGTACTTTGGTTTTTATAACAAAATTCCTGGAAAAATATCATCCAAGTGCCTGTAAAAAATTTAACAGCAAGTCGCGTACATATGTATTGTAATGCGTATTTTAAGGTCGGTTTTTTCAGTTTTTTAAACTATAATTATTTCAATATACACTTTATCACACACTTCCTGATAACTCATTTGACAACTCGTCTGATAACCAAATGTTTGTAATAAGATGGTTTCAGTGTGTAATAAACAGAAACAACGAACCTAATAATTTGATATATCTTATAAATGAACAATTGTATTTATGAAGTTCTCCGAATATAATAGAACAGAAACCTAACTAACCTAATATTGTTCGGTCCAATGATAATTATGGCTAACAAACTTATGAATACAGAAACTAGTGTCAAATAAAATCTAAAATCAGGCAGTTCTATGAAACGAATTCGGGCAACTGTCTTTAATTATGGTATGAGATATAATAATGGTTGAATACAGAAAGAGATGGAGTGGCAACTATAAATTTGCCAGATATTCTATCCCCGATCAAAGTAAACTGCTTTGAAACTTTTTTGTTTTTTTTTTTTTTAAATATCCTTTTTTTTTAAAAAAAAATATACGCCATTAACAATAACATCAGTCCAACTTTATTTCTTTCTTGTTAGTTCCCTGAGTGAGTGATTAGAACCGGAGAGCTGCACAGTGCACATATCTGTAAATACTTTACCCGATAGTGATCGACCAGGTTTATAATTGGTGTGACGCGGCGCCCTACTGTAAACTCTCGAATTAAACATTCTGCAATTCTATAGAAAAATGTAGATGTAATATGCTACTTATAAAAATTGTAAACATTTAAATTGAAAACTTGTTACAACTACGTCAGATTTCATAGTAAGGTATATATTTTTTTTATATAATTATTATTTATTTATTTTTGCATTTGATAGAACTACGATTGAACACCAACTCACCAGATATTAAGCGTCGGTGTGGCCAAGGATGGAGTTCGTTGATCTAAAATATATCTATTCACCCTAGCCTAGGTCTCAGGGTACAGAGGAAGCCACAAAGAATTCCATTCCTGTGATGTATGTTTCAAGAACGTGGACCGTAATCATTGAGCACGGAATTTAATTAGTTTTTTTCATGTTGTTTTTGACGCAATCTCATTTATTTTTCCTTTTACCCGACTGCGCAAGAAAGAGGGTTATATTTTTGGAGTGTATGTATGCCTTAATGTCTTGACCGATTTTAGTGTGAGAAGTGTCATTAAATTTGTCTTTGCTTCCCGAGTGTCATAAGCTATATTTTTACATAAACGGTTGCTTAAATTTACTGGTTAACAACCAATTACGAAGAGATGCTACGTAGACAGTTTGCCTTAGTGGCCGACAGTAGGCCCCCGCGTCGGGGCGGCTGAGTGCTGCTTCAAATAGCGACAACTTTGACGGACGAGACCCTCTCTCTCCCCCTCCCTGCACTCAATCCACATCCCAGACGTAAATAAACTTTGTTGTCTAAATTTTATTATGTATCTATTTGAGTTTTTAATGTATTCTACTTTTGTTTTGTGTTAGGTAATGTATTCTACTTTTGTAGTTGAATACATTACCTACATCATTACATTTCTTTTCAATAAAACCGTTTAGCTTAAAAAGTTTTTTAAAGTACTTATTAATGAATATGCTTACGTCTAAAAGAATATATTTTTCGACTTCGGTTTTATTTAATTCGTGCTCCTGTTTTTAGTTGTAGATCTCGTAGCTTGTAGCGCCCGCTACGCCGTAGCGCTGTGAACGTTGATTTGATTTGATTAAAAACACCGTTAGGCATAAAATTATTACCAAGCGTTTTTAATATATACTAACGTTAATGAACTTATAATATACGAGCTTTTTTGACGTTTTATAAAACAATGACGGTCGTGTGCAATGTTTCCTAGTTAGGGAACTCATGTCCATGTTTTGTTCAGCTTTCAGCGGCTACTTTGTATGAAATCTTTGTTGTTTCTTCGGGAAATGTTTGAAAGAATTGTTTTGGCTGGAAGTTGTGAACATTGGTAGGCGGCAGACGGTATTCCCGGAGGTCGAAAAGTTGAACACAAATAATTGACGGTCGACTTCTTTGGAATCTTGGCTAATAATTCTATTTGTGAAAACGATTGGTCTAAGATCCCGCTATATGACGACTTTCACCGAGCTGGTTAATGGATGTAAAGTATTTTATATTCAATTAAATATGTCAATAAATATATTGCAAATGGGTTGTCTAAATGGGTTGGCCCTTCGTGCGCGAGTCCGACTTGCACTTGGCCGGTTTTATTTACCTCCCAGTTCGCATTGAAGCGGCTGGGATAGGTAACGGTATGGCATTGCATTTCCAACGGGCCTAAGTTTCTCATACTTGACGTTGTGGCTGAAGGACAGGGCCTGTGGCGGGAGAAGAGTAATAAAAATCTGGCTTGCTATTCTTTCTATGCGTTGTGTTCGAAGTACAATTAGTAAAGCCTTTTGTCCTGTAGCATACTACACCTCGGACCTCGTCATCAAGCCACACGTCAGCTGGCGCATATTTATTTGGCTTGGTCCGAAGATAATGGTCGAGGTAATGTGATATTGAGTTTTGGTTGGTACGTCGTAAAGGCGTAACGTGAGACGAGAGGATTTATCACCTGAAAACCCAAGAGATAGATTCGGTGATGGTCAACCGCTTCGAGAAAATGTTCTCGTGTCTTGAGGTCGGGTCAAAAGAAACGTGAAGTTTTGCAGGTTGGAGTCCCACATTACCACACTATTTCCCTGTTACAAAGTGGTAGGCGTATGCATTTCCTATTATTAGATAAATGATATTTATGTGATCACCATTTTCATTTTGTTCACATCCATTCAGCACTAACACATTCAAGGATATACAATCCTGAATATCATTCACTCACACACACAAACTATCGCACTTACAATGTTGATTTAAACTTGGTAAATAAGCATAATACTAAGACAATGTACAACTAGGGAATAATAGACACTAGCCAGTACAAACTCCTGTAAAAAATATGTGTGTAAATAAATATACTTACTTTGAAATTGAATTGAATTGAATTGAATTACAATATTAATTGTATGTTTATTATTGTGTATGTGTGTTCGGACATAAGTAGGTGACTATTAATATGAAAATAATATTACTTTGAAATTCCAGTTTGAAACAAAATAATTTAAACCCTTGTGAATACGTGTAGACATTAGCATTATATTTGTTACCGTCCAGACCTCGCACGTAGTATCTTAGTTTTATGGTATGTACGCCCGAAATGGGTAGACTGTGATACAAAACCTCTATCCAAACGCTGGCTGTCAAATTATGTTAATGCTTTTTTTATTTCTTACCTTTTTGGGCTGTAGGTTCATGCAGCATTATCGCTGAGCACTTACCTTTTTTGATACGCCAGATACTACAGCGAAAACTGCATATTTTTTAGGCTCAATAGTCTTACTTTTGTTATTTGTACTTGTGTTCTCTCTTTTTGTTGTACTGTATGGGTATAAAAATAATATATTTTCATTCTTTCTTTTCTTTCAAGTACTTACTAAAAACGGTTCCGTACTTTGGTGTTTATAACAAAATAACTGAAAAAATATCGTCCAATTAAACAAATTGCGTATTTTGAAGTCAGTTTTTTTAAACTACAATTATTATTCGCAATTCTGTTTTTGCCATGAATAAATAAATAAATAAATATTTGTGGACATTTCACACAACACCATCTAGCCCAAACTAAGCAAAGCTTGTACTATGGAACTAGATGGCTGATAGAATACATATATACTTTTTTTTTTGTAAATATATACATATGATACATAGAAACACCCAGACACAGAACAAACATCCATGCTCATCACATAAATGTTTGTCCTGAGTGGGGATTGAACCCACGACCTTTCAGTTCAGCAGGTAGACGTAAACACACTAAACCACACAAACATATTTTTTAGTTTCATTTAATAGCCGGCTAGAGTGAGCACGTAGCTACGCCATTAGCGCGGTAACCTGCCTCTGTACGCGCCGAAGGCTAGCGAGACTTGTAAGACTCGATGGCTCTTCACTATTTCTTTGAATGTTATTTACAAACACTCACTTTACTAACTGCTTGTTTCCATTGACGTGCGACAAACGGTAATAGGGAATATAAATACAATAATTATAGTTTAAAAAACTGAAGCAACCGACTTCTCATGGATGCCATTGTCAGAACTGGACCGAATTGAAATGAGACCACACGGGAAGCACCAGCTTTTAAATAAAAAAAGGATCGTCAAAATCGGTTCACCCAGTCGCAAGTTTGGAGATAACAAATATTTAAAAAAACAACAGTCGAATTGGGAACCTCCTCCTTTTTTGAAGTCGGTTGAAAAATTACCTATGTCTAGTTTTCCTGACGCGGTAAGAAGAACATCAAAGACCATGATGCCGTTTGATGCTACATTGACCGTGTATTGTTATGGATAAAGAGAACGGAGATACGGGTATTAGAGGGTTAGAGGGCATTAGAAGCTTAGAGGGTTAGTGGGTATCAGAGAGCTAGAGGGTATTAGAGAGTAAGAGGGTATTAAAGGCTATGAATGTAACATTGATATTGCAGTGCTTGCAGTGATTAAGGGTTATCCCATTGATCGCCTATATAAGCTATAGCTTTATGTCAAGTCGTATTAAATAACATTGATATATAAGTAGTGTGTCGTCGCATTTCATGCAACCATTAGTCAGTGAAAAGATCGGATTAATGCGAGTTTAATACAGTCATATAATATAGACAAACGTCATAGTTTGAGGCGTGTTATTTCCCGTGTGTGTTTGCATACGCGCAGCCCACGCGTTCATGCTCCACGGGAGCGGGTTAACGAGTGCTTAGCGCTCCTTTCAACACTAACACGTTACATTACACTACATGCATTTACATCAAATATTCCATTTTTCAGCCGACACATTACACAAAACTTCACACTTATGAGGCGACGACGTCACAGTCGCGCGATGGGGAACACACCTTTGTACCTCTACGTCCTCAACAGTCAGCTTAGTAATGTGTACAGCGTTCTTTAAAACAACTGGGTGTTGATGAACCGATAAAACTTCAGAATATTAGGCAGACGAATACATTGTTTTTCTTTTCAAACGACTTCCAAGGAAGAAGGAGATTCTCAATTTGACTGTATTACTCCGCCAATTATGAATTGTTTTTGATGATTCTTTTTTGTTTGATAGATAATAAATACTTACCTCAGAGTTGGTCCCGTATACATTTTGTCAAAATCGGTTCAGTACTTTGGTTTTTATAACGAAATAACTAAAAAAACGTCATCTAAGTAAACGAATTGCGTATTTTGAAGTCGGGTTTTTTCAGTTTTGCAAACTGTAACTATATAACCTATAGTTGTATGAATTATTTAGTAGTATGGAAACCGTTGAATACGTATAATTAATTTAGCGTTTATTTAATACATTATATTATTAATTTAGCTTACAGCTAACAGAAAGGGAGATCATCGGTCCGGTATTTGTAATGGAATTTGCCAGGTTCGCCTGCAACTGAAATAGAATTGAATTTGCAACTCGACGGACACACATGGCTCAGTAACCACCACGTTGTGTATGTATATACGTGTATGTGTGTATGTCACGTTCTAGTAGAGCACTCGATGGCATCGTGACTCGATAATAGCATTTTAATGGTTGCGACTATCGACACGGGTTAGAGCAGCGCAAGTTACAAGCGACTGGAGGAAAAATACTCCATGCAAACTTTCTACGCACTACGAAATCGTGGCAAAACGGTTTTCGTAATAAAATAAATGAAAGAAATGTCAAGCCAGGTTGGGTTGTTTATTTTGTCGTAATCATTTTAGCTCGTATGCATCTAAGCTGTATGATGTTATTTCCCCTTTATTTGTCATCAGACGGCCGGAAGCCCGAAATAGCACATCGTGATTCATAGTGGATATTCCGTTAATCAAGTTTTTGACCGACTTCAAAAAAGAAAGATATCAATTCGATTGTATTTTTTTTATGTTTGTTAACGGACATACTTCCGGATTGGTTCCATAGAAATTTCGTCAAAATCGGTTTAATAGTTTGGTTTGTAGAAGGAAACCAACCAAACTAAGGAAACGAAATTGTTCATTTGAAGTCGGTTGGTTTAGTTTATTGAACTATAGAATTTATCTAAAATAAAGTTGTTTGATAAAAGTACACACATTTATTTCTAGTACAAAACTAGTCTAGTGACAAGTAAAGTTGTTCCGTTTCCGCCTGTAACTCGCCCCACACATATTCTCGGAACAATCAGTTCCTGGAGGCAATTACTAGTTTTTGCATTCTCTGCGAACACGTCTGTTCCAATTACATTCTGTTGCGACCATAGATGGTTGCGGCACACACACACACACACACACACACAACACACACACACACACACCACTGTGTCGCAATATGCATGCAGTGCTTTGTTTTAGACACGTATTATCAGCAGATACAAGAAGAGTTTTGGTTGCATTCTTTCTGCTTTTTAGGGTTCCGTACCCAAACGGT
The DNA here is from genome assembly GCA_947563715.1 of Lycia hirtaria. NCBI lineage: Eukaryota > Metazoa > Arthropoda > Insecta > Lepidoptera > Geometridae > Lycia > Lycia hirtaria. The sequence goes on along the minus strand of OX387387.1, from coordinate 8,471,490 downwards.
AAAACGGGACCCTATTACTAAAACTCCGCTGTCAGTCTGTCTGTCTGTCCGTCTGTCACCAGGCTGTATCTCATGAACCGTAATAGTTATAGACAGTTAAAATTTTCACAGATGGTGTATTTTTTTGCCGCTATAATAAAAAATACTAAAATATAGAATAAAATAAATATTTAAGGGGCTCCCATACAACAAACGTGATTTTATTGCTCGTTTTTGCTCGACATTGATAACGGAAACAGGTAGACGCTTGAAATATTCACAGAATAATGAGTTATATTATTCACTTTAAAAATAAATAATTAAATTAAAATAAAATTAATATTTAATATCACAAACGCGATTTTTTGCCGCTTTTATAGATATTTTATTTTCGTACCACGAAAGACGAAACCCTTCGTGCGCGAGTCCGACTCTCACTTGGCCGGTTTTATTTTCCTAGACATGGAGAGATTTATTCGAGAGATTTGTGCATTTGGAAATATCAAGCAAGAATTATGTATAAAATCAATCAAGTTCTGAACGCGCTCTACCCGTTTTCCGATTTTGATGATTCTTTTATTTATCTTCATAAATGGCTTTGCTTCTATGTTTCGCATTTTTCAAATTTCGTCACAATCTCGAAATAAAAAAAATAAAAATCACAGTTCATGTTAATCAATGAAATCAATGAAAATCGTTAGACGCGATATTCGATTAAACACACAGTTATTTGTAGAGAAACGTGCCTAGAAGCTTATCGGCAATGAGTTCATTGTTCAAACCAAGTTTCAGAGCTTGGAATATCACCGCAAAGTCGCTAGTTTACCGGTCTTTTATCGCATTAATTTCGGCGAGTGTGCGTCTGTGCTGCATGGTCATATTCCCGGTGGCCCGTTTTACTATGGGTCTCCTAGGAGCTTGTAAAAACGTCATCTATTTAATATGGATATTCTGAGACCACGAACGAATGCACCGTAGTACTAAGTGATCCTATTTTAATGCAATTTTTACCGACTTCAAAAAGAAGGAGGATAACAATTAGTTTGTATTTTTTATGTTTGTTACCGCATAACTCCGTCGTTTATAAATCGATTTGAAAGTTTGTTTTTTTGTTTGTAAGGATATGTTTTCAGATTGGTCCCATAGAAATTTCAATTTTGAAGTTGGTTTTTCAGTTTTTTTAAGTATAAATATAAATCTATAGTGAACTGTCTGTCTATTTTCTACAGGATTCATTTCGGGGAATGTGCACAAGAGCTTCACGACCTAATTCTACCCTCCCCATTTCACTACAGGATTAGCAGAAAATCGGCGATTTACCACCCATTTCTCGTTGAAATGCCAAAAATCCGTACTCAGCGATATCTATCCACATTCCTATTGCGTACTGCACAAGAATGGAATTCGTTGCCGCCGTCTCTGTTTCCTGAGACCTACAATCTTGGAATTTTCAAGGTTAGAGTGAATAGATATCTTCTAGATCGACGAGCTCCATCCTCGGCCACACCGTCGCTTAACATCAGGCGAGTTGGTGGTCAATCGTAGACCTATAGTGTATAAAAGAAATATATTGTATAATTATATAAGCCGTGTCACTGTCGGTTCAGTAGTCAATAACCAGTGTTTGCGTGTACCGTGTACTCATAGCTTCGAGAATTAAGTTTTTAATTCATCCCACGACGGAATTGAATCGGACTTCGTTCTGTTCAAACACGATTTTAATAACACACACTAATATATTTAGCAATCTAATAATAGCAAATGGTCACGGACCCTGGTGTCTGTGGAGATAAAAAAAATGCAATCGAAAAAGGGTACAATTTATACTTTCACCAAAACAATATTCTTTTTACCAAAAGTTTAATTGCGAAAACAGACATCATGAGCAGAGCGAACGAAATAGCAGCGAGAGACTCAGCAGCGAAAAATGAAAAGTACTTATGATAAAATGAGATTTAGAGTACTTGTGACTTATGGTGAGAAACAGTTGTGTTGGCAAAATTGAAAATAAATCCCTTTCCATAATACTTATTTAGAACTATTCGAAATGCCATTGGAAATAGCCTCCTTATTTCGAATATTTTACACAGACATACACAAACGACATAAGACATAAGTATGTATACATACTTTGGATTATAGTCTGGTTCTGATCGATGGTCACGTGTTATCTTGTATTATGTAAGGCTATATTCTGTTTTGTATACTTAAATAAATAAATAGACAAATATATATTTTTTCATGAAAGACATAACAGCAAAAATACATGAAATATAACAAAAACAGAATAAAAAACAGATGTGTTCGCCACAAAACGATTATAGCTCAGCATACTGCTGGCTGCGAATAGCTAGCGCTGGTCTTTCGCTGGAACCGACGGTGACATCAACCACGATTTGTGCACAAAATAATAGTTATTTATTGTACTAGGCTGGAAAGTTGTATTTTACCGTCGAGTGTCTGACAGTTGAATCCAGAGCAAGCGAAGGGTTCTAGTGTAGAATCCTGAGCGTAGCGATGGATTCAAGTAGACACGAGATAAAATAACTTTACAGCCGAGTGCAATACAAAAATTTTCATCTTAACGTAGCGAGGAAATTTTTTAGTTCACATATTTTCTCGAGTAGAAAAATCTGCTTGGCATTTATGCAACTTTACTGGTCCTAAAGTTACATTATAATCACGTGAGTTCACTTATATGTACACATTTCATTAATTTTGAACATTATTTACAACAAAATTACCTAGTACAAAGTTTTTTTTTTACTAAAATTTTTTCTTCTATTAGGCTCTTGACACAACTTGCATAGGTAGCATTCTTCTTTACTCATCCAAACTTTTTTCGTGTAAATGGTTCTAAAAATTCAAAACACTGCTAAGAAAAAGTAAATTGTACATTTTTATTTACATTTTACGTAAATATACAAAATGTCTGTTATTTTAATATAATATTTAGTGTTTCTTTAAGCTGTCTTTAAATCGCAAGTGAATTGGTTTCTTCTAGGTAAGTGTGCTCCATTGTAGATCGCAACGTCGCTTAACATCAGGCGAGTTGGCGGTTAATCGCAAACCTATTTCTACATTTAAAAAAAACCGGGTTTTAGTTTTCAGGTAACAAGGATGGTAGTAAAGCATTCTATTCCCGAGCGGTTCGCATTAGCAAGGCGGAAGAGAACCGCTTAGTTCGAGCTGTTGACATATCTGCCTTAAAATGAATGGTATTGTTGCATTTTTCGGGTTTCCCTGTCGTAGAAAGAGGAAGCAGGGATTTGCCTTCGTCGATGGGTCGTGTAAATCGAGCGCACACTCACCGAAATTCAAATCCATTTATTTCGTGTTAAAATGCTATCTGTAAAAATTTGCCAGACACGCCACCTTACGGCAATGCTTTAAACTTTGCAGATTATATACATACCGTCTTACTTATAAACGCATGTTAAAATCTTATTCACTGAATAAGGACTTATCACTTTCTGTCAGATAGTAACTGACACGCGCGAAAACGAAACAAAATACTGCTTAACTAAAATGAGCTTATTCAGCGTTTATAGGTAAGACGGATAATGTAGTATTTAACCGACTGCCTAAGAAATAGTGTAATTATATTTATGCTTGCACCTAAATTGGAAAAATCATATTAAAAAACTTAAAGCTAAGCTGTCGAGCTTCACATACGCCCTCAGAGAACTCCGGCGAGCAACTGACCAGGATACAGCCACTACAGCTTATTTCGCTTACGCATTTTCATGGATTCAATATGGAATAATACTCTGGGGGACACAGTGTAGATTCGAAAGATCTATTTATATTACAAAAAAAAATGCATTCGTATCATTTCCAATATTAAATTGCCTGACATAATTATACCAAATTTCCACCGGCCACTTTTCATCAAATTAAATGAATTATTTAAATTAAATTAAAATAATTAAAATTTTCATTTTAGGAAGGTATTCATCTTACATCATACCATCTTCGACCAGACCATCATTCAAAAATAGGTGAGCTGTGGTAAAATGCCTAGATTGTCGATTATAAAATACGAATAATGCTAATTCAGTTTATGATGGAACAGGTTTCGAGGATATTTGAGATCTCCTTTATTGACACAGGCACGAGACACGAGTACGTATATATGTATGTGTAGTAGCAATATGACAATAAGTGGCTCTCCTTATGTTTTTAACGGACTTAAAAAAGAGGTTTTTAAGTCGGTTGTATTTTTTGTAACGTTTGTAACTCCGTCATTTATGAACCGATTTGGAAAATTGTTTTTTTTTCAAGGTTACTTTTAAATTGTACCCATAGAAATTTCATTAAAATTGGTTTGGTAGTTTGGTTTCCAAAAAGTCCAAGTTGCGTATTTTGAAATCGGTTGTTCCAGGTTTTTTAAACTATAATGATTTATGTAACCTGAGACGACAGATTAAGCTTTACGATTGATCAAATATAACTCAGTATGGTGGACTTGAAAATTTTGTGTGGCTATGTATTCCGCTCGTCATCTCTGTTGTCTTTATATTAATTGAAAAACGACTCAACGAAGTATTAAGAATAATTGTATAAACTTTAATTACAGTTGGAATTAAATATGCAGTGTTTGTGTGAACGCGCGGATTATGTGTATGAGATTTTGTGTGAAGATAACCTATGTATAGATCAAAAAGCTTGCACCTTGCGTTTGTTCCAATACCCATTTATACCTATTCTTTTCATAATTTACTATCTCAGCGTTTGACCACATCCCACCATTACGATATCGTCGAAGATAGAAAGTATCTAGCCTGTTTATGACAATAAAAGTTAGTTTTCTTGTAAGAAAATACAAAATCGAGGATATCGGAATCTCTGATTTTTACAAATTCCTGCTCTTTTCCTCTTGATTATTGAAATGTGCCCGAGCCACGAACCCCCGTAATGACACCGCAGCCCGTACCCTGGTGTAACCCCGCCCCCGCCCCCGACGGATACTGGCTATTTATATTCGGTTTACATTTGCTTCACATTTCCTGACACTCTGCCGGAGAGATCCGTGTAGTCAATAACATGAGAAGCGTTTTAGCGCGCGCGGGAGCGCACACCCCACGCGACACCGCACGATACCACGCGACATTGTGCGATACCGCGCGACGCTATACGACGCCGCCCAACGCCGCATCACGTCGACGTCGGGACTGATTTTGGTAAAAGGCTAAGGCACTTCGCAGACGGTGTCTAGTATCCGGCACTGATGATTTCTGACATAAGAAACTACCTAGTCTTGCCATAAATATTGTCACGAAGAATTTTTTTTTTTTTATTGCAAATAATATTTATTACTTTTACAGTGTGTTCGTTTAATACATAAATATAAAACAATTTAAAATATAAAAGCTTATTCGAAGTGGTCTCCATTGGCTGCAATACAGTCCTTTAAACGTTGAGGCCAGTTATCAATAGAAGCACGCACTCTTTCCATGGGAAAATTCTTCACTGCCAATCGTATGGATTGTTTTAGGGACTCCAAATTATCATGGCGTTTAGAGCAAGCCATACTCTCTAAAACTGACCATAAATCATAATCCAGCGGATTAAGATCAGGACTAGACGACGGCCAGTCTTCAGCTCTGATGAAGTCCGAAACGTTCACTTCCAACCAAGACTGCGTGGACCGAGCTTTATGACCTGGCGCCGAGTCTTGTTGGAAGGACCATACTTGGTTATTGAACATGGTGTTGTTAAGGGGCTTAACTACCTTCTCAAGAATGGTATTTTGATACACTTGTGCCGACGCTTTGATACCTTTTTCACAAAAATATGGCTCAGTCACTCCTTCATAGCTAACACCCCACCAAACCATCACTGAAGTCGGATAATGCCCACGTTGCACTCTGTCGACTAATTGGGAAGCTTCCTTAGAGCTTTGAGCATAAATACGGTCATTTTGTTTGCTAAAATGTTGCTCAATTGTAAAGATTTTCTCATCCGTAAACAAAATTTTTCTGTGACCCCCCTTTGCGTACCGCTTCAGTAGTTGTTTCGATTTTACCACCCTATTCTTTTTTAAATTATCAGTTAAAAATGACCAGTGCGTCTCTTATAGGCTGGAAGTCCTAAGTCATCTTTTAAAATACGCGACATGGTTCTGGGTGCTATCTTCATCTCCCGAGATAAAATCTTTTGCTTTCGGACAGGATTTCTTCGAATTCTTTCCCTTACTGCTTTGACCACCTTTTTCGTACGAACACTACGTGGACGGCCAGATCTTTTTCTGTCACAAACAGAGGAGGTCTCATTGTACCTATTAATAGCCCGGTACACAAACATTTGACTAATACCAAGCGTATGGAGAGTTTTAAAAATTGCATTTGGCTCCATACCAACTTTGTGTAATGCAATCACAGCGATTCGGTTCTCTTTATCACCCCACTCCATTTTAATATCGCAAAATATTGTACAATGTATTGGCGCCAAAATTAGAAAACTCAATGAACAATCGTATAAAAATGACAGATTCCAAATTCAAATGTAATATCTTTCTTATTTTTAACTGTAACAGTATTTATGGCCAGACTAAGTATATCACAGAAATAGAGTACGAGTATCGGCAATCGATCTTAGTTTCTGTTACCGAACACAGTTCCTAGTATTTCCATTATTAATTGGCGATGAGTTAGCCCGTTTCCAATTCTGTGAATTTAAGTTGCAATTTCGTATGCATTAAGAATGTGAACCGAAAGTGTTCTGTGACAGATACTTGGTATTTTAATGCAAAATGGGTGGATGTTGCTTGTTTCCGAACTCGGAAACTTTTTGATTGACAATCGACGAGTGTTGAGTGGCAGTACAAGTGGACACCAAAAGTGTCTACGTGTGCGTGGTTAGAAGATGATTTCATATTGCATAGGTACAATACGAAATCATAATGGTAAAATATTTATCTTTTGCTGGTTTCCAACTCACGACACCAAAAATCTCGTCTGCGCAGCGCCTAATGTGATCACTCAGAATATAAGATAATCTAAAGAATGGGCTGCATATTTACACCTAGGTTTGGTTGATTTTTAACCCCCAACGCATAAACGACGGTGTGTTATAAGTTTGACGTGCCTGTGTGTGTGTCTGTATGGTCTGTAGCATCGTAGCTCCCAAACGGATGAAACGATTTTGATTTTGTTTAAAAGGTGAATTAGTTGGAAATGTTCTTAGCTATGTTTCATCAAAATCGGTTCAGCGGTTTTTTTTTTGAGCCGGGGTTTTTGAGTTTCTAAACTTATATTTGTTATTTGACTAGAAGTAGAAGTAGAAAGTAGACAGTTACAGTTTTATTAGTCAAACATGATTATGATTTATAATCCTGAGTAGATCTAGCTAATAGCTAATAGCCGCCCAGACTTACCGTGTTAATGTCTTATTTTTTTTATTAACCTATACAGTCCCACTGCTGGGCAAAGGTCTCCCCCATTTCCCTCCACAAGTCACGGTCCTGCGCCATCTGCTGCCAATCTTTTTGGAATTTGTCAAGATCGTCACGTCAGCGTTTCCTAGGTCTGCCTGTTAATGTCTTATATCAATAAAAAATCAGCTCATTGGTAAGCGCATCAATTGTGATAGGCTGAACCGATTTGGCAATTTTTGTCGTAAATTCTATATATATTTGTTTTGGGTGCCTTTAAATAGGGAATGAATCGGTGTCTTCTAGGTACGTGCAAACTCGATTACCAACCGCGCAAATTCAATTACCAACATAAGGCGCGAGAGTAAGTAAACCAAGTATAAAATAAAGTAGTAGTCGGAATTTCGCTTTTCTGGAAGCAAAAATAGGTTATTCGGCTTTTTATAAATTAATTTAAAAAAAAAAAACGAATAACCTATTTCAGGGAACATAGGGAACACAACATTTTCAGGGTTCCGTTGTAACGACGAAGAACCCTTATACATAAATTCGGCGTGTCCGTCTGTTAGTTCGTATGTCACAGTCATTTTACTCAGATACCATTAGCACTATGTAAATGAAATTTGGCAGGTAGATGCGTTTAGTAAACCGCTAACAAATGAGTGATAAATTTAGCTGGCACGCCATACGTGTAAAGAAGCGATGTATTTTTTCAACCCTACCCCATCGTGTGGAATATCGTTGAATAGGACTTTTAACAAGACTAAAACTTTTTCATACATATTTTTCTTCTCAGATATGTGTGAGATATATCCTTCCAAAGCTGAGAAAATTGAATCTTCTCCCTGCATTTTCGAACTATTACGTTTAGAAATTCATAACCATAGTAATAATATAGAATAGACCATATTAAAAACTTTCAATTAAAGTTATTTTAAACATTTTGTGATTACAACTTTTCGAGATACATAATATGTAAAACACATAAGTCGTTGAGGTAGAAAGGTCGTTGACCTTTTCAAGTAGTATTATTTTTGACTATAGCATTAAACATACGGAGCTCTGTCATATGTATGTTCTGCTAATGAAAAGCTAAAGCGTAAAAAATTATAATTTTTAATTTTATAATCTTCAAAAATGTAGCTATAAATAAATAATAAATAAATAAATATTTGTGGACATTTCACACAACACCATCTAGCCAAAACTAAGCAAAGCTTGTACTATGGAACTAGATGGCTGATAGAATACATATATACTTTTTTTTTGTAAATATATACATATGATACATAGAAACACCCAGACACAGAACAAACATCCATGTTCATCACACAAATGTTTGCCCTGGGTGGGGATTGAACCCACGACCTTTCAGTTCAGCAGGTAGACGTAAACACACTACCAACTGAGCCACAAGGCCAGTCAAAAAGTAAGTTCGTATAGACTGAGTGGCCAGCCCTAGTGTCAGAGTTATTAAGCCGCCGAAAGGCCTCTGACCTGGCTTGACGATTGTTGTTTTTTTTTAAGAACAAACAACCAGGACCTACAATTTAACGTGTCGTCCGACCCACGGTAGCACTCAGAAAGAAATGCCTCTCACGGTCACCGTCACGATCGGTTGTTATCGACAGCGCCTTATTAAAATCCTATTTATAAAACCGGTGGTTTTATTCAGCTGAACTATTTTATCGCGTGTGAATTCTAACAGAAGTTATAAAGTATTTATAAAGCTATTAGGTGTCAGCAGGGACTTAGTTATAATCCACACTTGAACTGGAAAACGAGCTGTCATTATGGACGAAAGTACTAATCAAAGTTTTAATGGTTGAAAACATATTGAAACACCGACGAGTGAATCTGAAGGAATAATTTCAAAACGATTTATGGATCATTTTATAAATAATTTTAGAGCAAAATGGTCTTATACGCGTAACGCGTAATGTTTTGCGTCTTATAAAACGATGAACGCCAGCTGCACGCACGAAAAAGCATGACTCATTGTCACGTTCCGCCTGAGCCGATGCAAGCAAGCGAGAGCGCGGATCAAGCGATAGAGAGGCACGATCACCCCCACATTTTGCATAACTGGAAATCCCTTACAGTCAGGTTCTCACGCTCCTTCCTCCCGCGAACAAGCAAAATGTGGAATGTCCTTTCTCGGAAGGTTTTCCCGCCGAGCTTCAACAAAGAGGGTTTTAAAAAGGGTGTCTACAATCTACAAGCACCTTTCCGGGTTAGCAAAGCAACAGTAATGTCAGTGATGTTGCAGTTGTCCATAGGCGACTGTTATCGCTTACCATCAGGCGAGTCGGCGAAAAAAAAAACAAAAAAAAAAAACGATAGGCCTTTCATGACGTTATCACGTAAAATTATCGTCCGTAAACCAACTTTATAGACAACCATTTTTTTTAGTTTTTGAATGCAAGCAAGAGTACAGCGATGCACATAAATGCAGCATTCGTACTGACTCGCAGTGTTGAGTGTACCTTTGCAACATCCCGTGTCCTTACGGGGTAAAGACCATGAGTCCGTTTGACGCAACATTTGAACGTGGTTAGAGGGTTAGACGGAAAGGAGAGGGTATTAGAGGGTTAGAGGGTAATGTGACAGGGTTCAGGTATACATCAGACTAGTTTATGGTCAATAGTAGATCTATCAAATATAAAAAAGTCAAGTATACCTACTGTAAAATTCAGTACTTAAAGGACTTTTACAGTATGCCCGGAAAGCAAATCAGCCAGTAATTTCTATGTTTTCTTTTTCTCTCAGACCTGCATGGTAGATGATTAAACACAGAAATAGATCACCAACGATCTATTTATGTGGATCAGCTGATTTTTTCTCGTATTTTGAGTTATACCCATATAATATGTATTGTTTATCTGTTTACCTCTTCACGACGATTTTTAACCCCGACGCAAAAACGACGGGGTGTTATAAGTTTGACGTGTCTGTGTGTGTGTCTGTCTGTGGCATCGTAGCTCACGAACGGATGAACCAATTTATATTTGTTCATTTTTTTGGTTGAAAGGTGAATTAGTCAGGAGTGTTCTTAGCTATGTTTCATCAAAATCGGTTCAGCCGTTTTTTGTCGGGGGTTTTTGGGTTTTCTAAAGTTATACTTGTGTCTCATCTATCCCACTATCGCATTGGCGTAACTTTTTCAAGATGTGATCTGTGAGTGATCAGTAGATCATTCACACATCTCGAAAAAGTTGTGCACCAACATTTTATCACCATACATTAGATCGCGCTAGATTCTATCCAGATAGATTTATAATGTGGCACAGCTGTATTTCATTATTTTGTTCGAGGACAACGGCGTTGTTGTCTACTTTCATTATTTTCTACGGTTGAAACATTAGTTTTAATTTTTGCCACGATTATTCTTTATTCAAACAGATTCTAGTAAACGGTTAGGTATAACTACATAATTGTCATCATAACCAGCTTCCGAGCCTAATTTAGTAATAGCATTCCTGGTACTGACAGGAAAGATGCGGGTTTGAGTTTCGTCAGATCATTGAATCTACCTACTGTATTAGTACTTTTTTAAATAAAAACTACGGGTCATTCACGTCTGTTTTGAGCCGAAATATCCGACTGTAGTTTCAACCGCATTCGGCGGTCTTTTCTAAAGGAGCAGCACACACGTCACTCTCGGTCGGTGACGCGCCTTACACTGCACTGTATTAGTACTGTGTGTAAGCAATAAGTAAGTACCAAGTAGTACCGCGTAGTAACAACTCGTCTGCTGCAATATTTCCATTAGAGTGAAAGGGCCACATTCCACGAGTCACATTCTGTTTTCAATCCAAACAATATCCAATGGCAGACAAATTAGCGAAATTACTCTGAGATATGGCGCCCGTTTGCAAAACATTTCAAGAAAAAATATTTTTTTTAATTATTAAAAAGCATCCCGGGCTGTCCCTCGAGTGCGACTAATTCAAATGGAGGTATTTATTTCTAGTTAATTATTTGAAAGCCACCTCCTCCCCTGTCTCCCCCCACTGGGATGATTGGAAAGGAAACAGTAGCTGAGATGAGTCTCCTTATCTACCAACCTAGATAGACTAAGGAAAATTATTCAAAGAATTTCATTATTGCCTTACTGCATATGAAGGGAGAAGGTTTAACTTTAGGTTTGTCAACGTATATATGTATAAGTGTGAATGCAGAATAAATAAATGACATATGTCAATTCAAACAAGAAATTTGTTGACGCATCTAATCTACGTTTAGGTATGCGTTCGCATCGATCTTCTTATTATTATTATTTCTTAAAAAAGGCTATTTTTTTGCGCATCAAATGTAAGTGTTCCGAAATATAATTTGAAGTACTTTTGTAATGGATTTTTATAAGTTTGAGTGTGTTTTTGTGTCACCATGTCATTTTGTGACACTGTAGCAGAATTGAAATTTCTGAACTATTTAAAATTACGTTGTTATGCCCGATACTCGTGAGATACCCGTATTTTTACTGACAGCGGAGTCTTAGTAATAGGGTCCCGTTTCGCCCTTTGGGTACGGAACCCTAAAAACCTATAAATGGCTTTATCCTGATTGACCTACAAACTTACCAAAGCCATTTATTTAACTTACAGTCTGATTGAACGTTGGTTCCAGAGACTAGGAATTAAACGGGGCCTTCCTTATAAAGTGTAGGGAAGGATTTCTCCATCGCGAGTGAGACCGCGCGATGTAACTAGTTTCATATACAAAAATATATCGTGAAAAGTTGTTGTACTGTGGTAGAGCGACCTGCCCCGGGGTATAGGAATCATTGCTATTCACATTTACAAAAAGAAAAATTGTTGTAATCTGACAAAATATTTTCCGAACGAAAAGTTAGGCCGGGAAGCAGTCGGTTGCAAATGTTTTGGGATAATGCCTTGGAGACATTTAGCTAAACGATTTTTTATGAAACAGATGTATTGTACAGGGTGCTAACAATAGCGGGGTGTTGGGATTACAATTAAGAAATGTAGAACAATCGTTTCAAAACAGTTGAATTATTTGAACAAACGGATTACTCAATACTTACGTCTATTTTTTCCATTATTGTTAATTTAATTATTCGTTACTAGATGACCCGGCGTACTTCGCATCACCTATCAATGTGTGGAACCTATATTTTCTCAACGTTTAAATTTTACCTTCCCTGGACTACGACAAACATTTCAAAACCAAAATCAGCTAAATCGGGCCAGCCGTTCTCGAGTTTTAGCGAGACAAACGAACAGCAATTGATTTTTATATATATATAGAGATTATTATAATTATTCAGCGCCGATTTAAATCGATTATCGAAAGCGATAAAAGAAGACTCGTCGTGTTCACATAAAAATGTGTAACATACTGATAATATTACCTACCCACAACGGAATTATAATAACAATTTCAAAAATAATACAGATATTAGATATTATGCTTAATACACTAGGCTTTATAATAATCACTTTCCTATAAACAAACTACTTTTGAATTTGTCGTTGTCGCAGCCGTCGACGTAGGCATTGGTTGTAGATTTTGTCGTAGACGTCAGCGTAGGCATTGGTGTAGGCCTTGTCGTAGACGTCAGCGCAGGCCTTGGTGTAGGCCTTAACTCCGTCATATATAATCGATTTTTAAGCTATTGCATAGCTTTTATCGCGGGCCTTGAGCGTGGAGACCGAATCCAGAAATTCCGTAACGAAAATAACCTAATGCAGTAACGCCGATACAACCAATGCCACCTAGAGGCGATTTGCAGAACTAAAGAGACAAGCGTGATATTTCAAAAAGTCATTAAAAGTTCTGCTATTCATAGATAGATGGCAAAACTAAAAACTAAAAAGTATCACCGCTGTGCCGGTCGGAGTGGGGGGTGTTAGGAATGCTGCATAAATAAAATAAATAAATAATTATAATTACATAAGTTGATAAATATGCTATACAATAGCTTTACCACGGCAGTCTCCGAGTGCCACACGTCTTTTTTTTTTAACATTATCAAAATTGGTTTTATAGTTTGGTTTTAAATCAAAGTTGCGCATAATGAAGGTGATTTTTCAGTTTTTAAAAATTCAATTATTCACTCAAGAAAGGAGTAGAGAAAATTTTTGTTGCTGCCCTTAGCCCTGCTGATTATAGATACATACAAAATTACAATTGCTATATGTATGTCATGTGAGACGAAGGGCAGATATATATATACATGATGATTTGTAATTTATTGATATTCGTACCGTATATCCAAGGAAGCGAATATGAGAAATTCGTCAGCCAATATTATTTATTTACCTAGTTCGGTGAACCCGAGAGTTTTATCTGATCACTGACCCGAGAGGCGATGCCTTCCAAATTATACAACACGCTTCAAATAATACGCATTTAAGCTTTGTTTGCTTTTATTTACGATATTATTTTTAAATTTTAGTCATATTTTTACATAATTATGTTCGGATAATTTAACTTGAACATCAAAATGTTTGACGTATCTCTATATTAAATTTTAAACTAAATTCAAAGTTAATATTCTATTACTCTGTTATTTTCGTGTTGAAATAATTTTAAATACGTATTTTTTGTGCATTAACTATTTTATTTTTATATATTGACGTTAAAACCTAATTGGCAGGCCTCATTGCTCAGTGGTAGTACGTCTGTCTTCTGAGCTGTAGGTGGGTTCGGTCCCCGCCCAGACCAAAACATTTCTGCTGAGCATGGATGATTGTTCTGTATCTGGGTTCTGTATGGTATGTATTCTATATAACAGCCATATGGTTCCCATAGTATAAGGTTTGCTTAGTTTGGGGCTAGAGGGTATTGTGCGAAAAATGTTCAAAAATGGTCAGACAAAGAGCACTGAATTCGAATTTTAAGACATCAGTTTTAAGATGGAAACTAACGTGGTTTTCACACACTTTAAATTAATAAAAACTACGGGTCATTCACGAGGCGAGCGGCATGTTGCAGTGCGAGGCGCGTCGCCGACCGAGAGTGACATTTGCGCTGCTCCTTTGAAAAAGACCGCCGAAAGCGGTTAAAACTATAGTCGGATTTTTCGACTCAAAACAGACGTGAGTGACCCGTAGTTTTTATTTAAAAATTTATCTTAAGACTTCAAAAAAATTCTGATTTTAAATATCTTAGTTTTCTTTAAGATTGGGAATACGACGGAACATATACAAATACTGTGAGTGATATATAATTATATATCTTAGCAAGAGTATATCATATATTATAGTATCACTAAGACAATCTTCAGATAACACTTCACTTCCCACTTAAACACAACTTTTTGTTTTTTCTTCACTTAAACTAGCCGAGTATTTTTTTTTCTTTTATAATACGTACGTTTATAATCCGAACAGACAAAGAGTGCAACAAATTGCCAGTTTCTTTGTTTCCTGAGAATTACGTTGGGCTTTTCGAGAGTGCTTCATCTTCGACCACATCGTCACTTTCCAACTGGCGAGTTGATGGTCAAACGCTGATTTATTGGCGTTAAAAAATACTTGTTCAGAATAAATATTCGAATTAACTCAACACACACACACACATATTCGTTTAGAAAAACGAAACAGCGACAATACTTTCTCAAAAGTATTTCAATATACAATAGTTTTGAGGTGTCACTATATTTAGATATTAAGTATAATTCAAAACTCTATTCACACTTTCCACTTATCCCAAGAAAAGATCCTCATAAAAGTCCCGCGTCCCATCGAGCCGAGTCTGATGATACTTGAGCGCCGTTTCCCATTCTCACTCACTCACCCTGTGCTATATTCATGCCCTGATAAAGTACAAGTATGTGACAAATTCAGGAGATTGCAATTTGTTCCGTGAACCCCTTCCCCGCCCCCTGCGAGACCGCTATCAACCCCCGAAAGGGGTAATTTCATCCCCCATTGAACCGCGCTCAATGGAGAAAAAATGAGTCAACACTTTATTTATTAAAGCTATGGATGGGTAAATAAAATCAGAGTCAAGACCGGATTATGGACGGAAGTTGGTGGTTCCGTAGAAATTGTGGGATTATTATGGAAATCGTTTTGTATGCAATTTCTGAAGGAACATTTTGTTGATATTATCCTGTTGTTAATCATTGATGCTTTTTAGGACGGATATATATATCACTATTTTAACTCACGATCCAAAAAGAGGGGTGTATATTTATGTTATTATTTTATTATGTTATTTTGTCGGCCTTGTGGCTCAGTTGGTAGTGTGTTTACGTCTACCTGCTGAACTGAAAGGTCGTGGGTTCGATCCCCACCCAGGGCAAACATTTGTGTGATGAGCATGGATATTTGTTCTGTGTCTGGGTGTTTCTATGTATCATACGTATATATGTATTTACAAAAAATATATATATACCTATGTATTCTATCAGCCATCTAGTTCCATAGTACAAGCTTTGCTTAGTTTGGGCTAGATGGTGTTGTGTGAAATGTCCACAAATATTTATATTTATTTATTTATAGAAACTAACGTGTCTGTTACACATTTTCATTTTGACCAAACGGGTTATTTACGTCTATTTTTTAACCGAATTCTCCGACTATAGTTTGTACCAGACGAGACGTCCTTCGGGAGTGACGTCTGCGCTGCTCCTTTTGAAAAAGACCGCCGTATGCGGTTGAAACTATAGTCGGAGAAATCGCCTCAAAAATAGACGTGAGTGTAATTACGTTTGTTCAAAATAAAAATGTATATTTATGTGTATGTCAGGCATTGTAGCTCCCAAATGGATGAATCTTTTTTATTTGATTTTTGTTTAGTTGTCACTTTCACCTGTAAGCGTAAAAAAGTAAACAAATCTTGGGAATCAAATTTTTAAACAACTGTCACATGGAAATTTGTAAATATGACACCTATATAATACTACAAATAATAACACTGACTATGACTATGATCTGATAATAAATAAATAAATATTTGTGGACATTTTACACAACACCATCTAGCCCAAACTAAGCAAAGCTTGTACTAAGGAACTAGATGGCTGATAGAATACATATATACTTTTTTTTTGTAAATATATACATATGATACATAGAAACACCCAGATACAGAACAAACTAACTATGATACAATAATTGATTTCCATGTAGCGCTCGTGGCATAGCTTTACTAGATGTTTTCGAACGATCACCAATGTCAAGCAACAGTCTTCGGATGGGTGACCGTGAGTGGCATTTCTTTCTGAGCGCTACCGTGGGTCGGATGACACGTTAAATTGTAGGTACTGGTTGTTTGTTCTTAAAAAAACAGCAATCGTCAAGCCAGGTCGGAGGCCTTTCGGCGGCTTAATAACTCTGACACTAGGGCTGGCCACTCAGTCTATACGAACTTACTTACTTATTGATTTCTATCGAGCTGACCTGATGATCGAGCCGGGATGGACTAATGACATGATCATGATCTAAATTAATGATATTCCAAAAGGCTGAACGAAACGTTCTAATTCTACATTTATCGTACGGACTGCTAAATTGTGGAATAGCCTTCCTGAGCGGATCTTTCCCGATGAATACGATTTGGGTGTCTTTTAATTCCTTTTTTTTTAATATGACATCTCATAAAAATTGTCTAATCTAATCATTTAAATACAGCCTAATCGGCTTGACGGATTTAATGAGATGAGCCTGCCAAAGAATTAAAGATACATCCGTATATTCGTACATACATACGCTCAAAAAACATGAATGTCCTTCTGCAGTTGAGCAAAATGTGATAAAACTACTTTTTCTTTCCGTTAAACAGCCATTTGTTCGTTTCAGTAGACTTTCACGGGACCATGAAAGTATGAAATCATTCCATAGCTGAATAATAGCAGGCGTGTCTCGCGTACTTGGTCGCAGCCCCCCCCCCCCTTCCCCCCTGACGTGTCGATTGACAGCTGACATTGACATTCAGAATTGGGGTTCTATCAGTGATTGGTTTCATAATACTTTTTATTGAGCAGAAATAAACATCTCAATTTTTTGAGGGGTTTCAAACAGGAAAATTGCGAAATCGCTGTGCCTAAAATGCGGGGGCATTTTATTATTACTTTACTGATTTAAATAATTATTATGGTTTAAATACAAGTCACAAACACTTTCTTAAAACATTTCTCCTATATATAAAAATAAAACTGTCTCTCACTTGCTAACCGACTTTCAAAAGAAAGAGGTTCTCAATTCGAGTATACGTTTTTTTGTATGTTTGGTACGCGATTACTCCGCTAATTATGACTTGATTTTAATTAATCTTTTTTTGATAGGTAGGTAATAGTTCAGAGGTGGTCCCTTATAAATTTTATCATAATCGATACGGTAGTTTGGTTTGTATAACAAAATAACTGGAAGAATGTTATCCAAATAAAAGAAAATGCGTGCTTTGAAAGTTGTTCCAGATTTTTAAACTTTAATTATAAAATATACCCACTCAGTGATTTTGTATGTTTAAAAATATTATGATGAGCGAAAGAGATAGCTGCTCACTTTGAGAATAGCCTTAAGTATGTCAATGGGACGAATTCTGTAGGTAATTTTTAAACAAGTAAATTCAAAGAACGAACGAGTCTCATAGAGTTTTCGTTTCTTTTTGGATTGGATTGGATTTTTTCGATTATTGATTATAATTAGTTTTAGTGCCTTCAGAATTAGCCCCATTGACACACTTAAGGCTATGTTCAAAGCTTCGATACATTTGAGTGTTTGACACACTGATCTACAAATTTATAGACAGTTCAAAAATTACACACATCCGACGGGACTTGATCCCGCATTATCCCGATTTGTACCAGGGAGCCTTTACCATTTTGGTCACGGAGGCGTCACGTGGGATCGTCGAAACTTTCAAACAGTATTTTTTGTTTAAACCAATCAAACGTTAGTGGCGCCACTCGTAGCACACGCTTCAAGCGTGCAATTACTCAGCAGAACCCTTTACAGGTTCCTTAAACTGACGATAGATGTCGCACGTCTGTAAATAAGCCCAAATGACACCACCACACTCCACGTGACACCACGTCACACGTCCGTGGCCAAAATGGTAAAGGTTCCCAAGTACAGATCGGGATAATGCGGGTAGTCCCGTCGGATGTGGGTAATTTTTGAACTGTCTATTCTCGTAAATTTGTGGTTTCTTAGGTATTTTTGTACTTTTCTGTCACATCCTGAATATTATACCTCATGTATAATATTCAGGATGTATATATAAGTATTCCTATACTAACTTGATTTGTTACCGTCAAACTTTACTTTTTACGTACAATACTCTTTGCTTTTTACCTTGTAGGTACTATTTATTCTTCGTTTCCTTTCCTAGAAGTGATTGTATTATTTATTGTTATTATTTTCTTAGAACTGATTGGAAATTAGCTTTAGGTTGATTTTATTTTATTCGAATCGTAATAGATAAAGTTTGAAGCTCCTACGCGTGGCTTCTCAATTCTGCGAACTGTGAATAATTGTGTTTGAAAACTTTTTATTATTGCCTATTGGAATCAGCCGGTTGGAAGATCTGTTCGTCTGGACCTGGAGTGGGCCAGACATGTCTGATTAGAGATGGGTAAAAATCTGAACAATTTCGACAAGACCTTTTCAAGTACTATGTTTGACAGCTCTTTCATCTATACTATAACATTTTTTGTTATCCGTAATACAGAATACCTACATGAATGCCGTCTTTTCAAATATGCATGCCAGAAATTTGAGAGATTTAAAGTTTGTGTACTAAAATACGGTAAAAAACTGTCTCGAAGCCAATAACTGGCAGCCAAAAAAGTTTTGAACACTTGAACTCCGATATATAAAAATGGTCCGTTATATAAAACTCCGATATATATATAAAATCAGTCAAGCCGTTTAAGCCGTAGGCTGTCATATAGAAACACAGCACATATATACCTACATACAAACTCGAAAAACATAACGCTCTTTACGCAGTCGGGTAAAAATGAAATTAGAAACAAAACAAACATAAAATAATCACACATTTTGTAACGTGATTGTGAATGGTGAACGTGGCCGTAACTCGCATTACTGTCGGCGCGTTGGCGATCCATCGTAGAGTTCGTCCCTCAACACTCGTTCTAACACACTGTACCAATCAGATCGGGAAGCGTGTATTGAAATGCCAATTCAGTAGGTCACCACATATACAGAAATGCTATTTCAAAAGATCCTCGCCACTGAATAAATAATAGTGTTTTAGTGTTTTAGTCAACGGTTGATTGAATTTCAACAAAACAATATACAAACTACACATAGTACATTGAATTTGATTTTTCTTTCTGACAGCTATCATGCAACAATACTACTTTAATAAATCACGATATATTGCTTAGACAAAAATGCTAGTTCAGTAAGTCCCTACCATAAAAGAACATTTATTTTATGGTAGGGACTTCTGTTTCAAAGAAGTGTGTGTGTGTGTGTGTGAAGTTAATAATAACACAATTGTTGAAACAGATTTGATTAACATTTTTAAACAATGATTTAAAAACACTACATCATAAATCACGAATGGTAACATACGAGTATAGCTTATATATAAATAATAAATATTTGTGGACATTTCACACAACACCATCTAACCCAAACTAAGCAAAGCTTGTACTATGGCACTAGATCGTAAGAGAATACATACTTATATATATATATATATTTGTAAATACATACATAAATGATATATAGAAACATCCAGACCGAGAACAAACATTCATGCCCATCACACAAATATTGGTCCTAGGTGGCACAAGGCCAGTCACTATGCTACTTCAGTATGTCTCACCACAGATTAATATACTTAAATACATTATAAATTATTACACACAAATTGTTCTCAGAATAAGTACTATTATTTAATATGTGATAGGGTAATATTGAAAAAGCATTTCTGTATACGCGTCCGGGACGGATCCGAGCCGGGGCTGGGGCGAGCTCATAAAATATAATATTGATAAAGCAGCCGCGACCAATCCGATTACAGCAACGAGTGCGCGCTACTAATCGAGCGAGAGCAGCACAGCTGGTAGATAAATGAGATCTATATTCTATTTATGTTGTAGGTATACATCGGTTATTTACTTTCGAACGACCGAAGGGATTTAAGAAAGTATTGTCGTCATGAAAAATAAAACCGGCAAAGTGCGATTTTTACTTGCACACCGAGGCTTCCGTACACCCGCTTAGACTCAAAATAAATACTGAAACAACGGCTAAGTTACTCAGCAAAAACATACTTCATATTTTACTATGGAAATTAACGTGGTTTTCACACATTTTTAAATAAAAACAAAACACCGACCGAGAGTGACGTGTGTGTTGCTCCTTTGAAAAAGACCGCCGAATGCGGTTGAAACTATAGTCGGATATTTCGGCTCAAAACAGACGTGAGTGACCCGTAGTTTTTATTTAAAAATACTTCATATTTATATGTACACAGATAACATTTATACAGTATACATCCAAAAACATAAACCTACTTCTTGAGAAAAAAAAATATGGTAAATAAAAAAGAACTCTAATATATTCGAATGTCAACCTGTAAAGATTGCTCGCTACGAACAATGCTTACTCAGTAAAGAGATATGTGAGAGTCTGTGAGTACCACTTAAATTGAAACTAAGTAAGCTTAACAACGAAGAAAACTGTTTAGAAGCCCTTAAAGCTGTGAAAAGCAACGTGCAAGGTAAGCGGGTCCTTGGCAGAAATATACTGGGCCGTACAGAAAGGGTATAATAAGCTGAAAGAGATTTTATATAAAAGGATATTGCAGGGGTTCTTAAACTGAGCACTGTGGTGCTCTGGCGCGCCGTAGAGAATAAAAACCGGACAAGTGCGAGTCAGACTCACCCACCGAGGGTTCCGTACAAACTAAATAATAGGGGGAAATCATATATTTTTTTATATTTTCCTTTATAAACCGAAAAATATACGCACATTCCTTACTCACCACTCGGAACTGAGTGGGGCGGGGCTATAGTAGCGGCGCCTTCCACTCGGATCCGAGCGAGCGTCCCGTTCATTTTGTAGTAGTCAGTAAACCGCCGGCGTTTGAGGCAGTCAACATTGCTTTGCGCGGCCACTCTGTACCTAATCAAAATTCGCCTAAAAAGTTTTGGTTCCCAGCTGAAGTGAAGGGTCTGCAGGGGGCGAAGAATGTGTGAAAAACCTGTTTTAGTTTATGCTAATGAGGCTCTTTCATATGATACCCCACATGATACGGTTAATTCACTTTAAAATTTGGGCCCTCATTCCTTGCATAGAGAAACTATTTTTTTGTGATTAAATTAAAAATGTCCAGTTTTCGGATTTTTTCCTATATAGGTACTCTAACACAATGCTTCTTGCCAAATTTCAGAGTTCTTGGTCAAAGGGAAGTACCCCATAGGTTTTGATTCCCTTATGAGTGTCGAAATGTGCGTTTTTTACGACATACCTATTCGGCTATAACTTTTTTTTACGAAAACTGAGAAATTTTATTTTTCTTTCTGCAGCAAGATACTATGGATTTACATATATGGTTTTAATTTCAACTCGATACCTTCACGCATTCCGGACAGACGGACAACAAAGTGATCCTATAAGGGTTCCGTTTTTTCTTTTTGAGGTACGGAACCCTAAAAAGGGCACCGTGAGGTGTTAACTAACACCCAGACTTCAAATAACTAAGCGTTAAGCACGAATGAATATGAATATGAATATGAATACTTGTATGAGGTATTTTATTCACATTTGTGATTGGTATTTGTATACTGCGCTTGGCGGTGCGTGGTCTCCACTCGAGAAAAGACATAAACACACATTCATAAACGTTAAGAATAGCTAATATATTCTGTTATTTAGTCTATTGAAGATTGTTATACGCCTATTGTAAATTTTTTTTATGGTAATTATTCCAATAAACCTATAAGGGTATTTATTTATTTAAATAACCTGTAAGGGTAAGCATAAGCTTACCCTTACAGAAAAACCTTTAAAATGCAAGTGCGGTTCTCGCTCGCCGGACGATGGCTTTGCCTGCCCGTCACGGCTACGATGTGAGAGGGGCGAGGAGCTGGCACGGAAGGTAACGAGTTTCTTTACTCGGCTTGGCTTTGATTTTATAACGAAATAAAGCGAACGTTTCAACTAACTTGTACAGGGTTAACCGTATGTTATAGCTTCAGCATTTTTTTTTAAAGTTGAAGTGGTAAGAAATAAATATGTAAACGACAAAATTTCCACATTTACACGTTTATTTTAGTCAAAATAACAGATATGACAAGTATAAGTTTAGAAAAATCAAAAACCGATTTTGATGAAATATAGTTAAGAACACTCCCGATTAATTCACCTTTCAAACAAACAAAAAAAAATAGGTTTTACGTTCGGGAGCTACGATGCCACAGACACAAACACGTCAAACTTATAACACCCCGTCGTTTTTGCGTGGGGGGTTAAAAATAACAGCTATTGTTAATACATTGTAATATTGTTCTTGTGAAGCTAAAGGAAGAATATTTATCAAAATTGATTTCAATAATTTTATATTAAAAAAAAGCCGCGTGCGAGCGAGACAGTAGCTCCACTCTACTCTTTGCCATAATATTTCAAATCATAGACAGTAGAGCTATTTCAATCGTAGCGAAAAATAATAAAAGGCCAAGTGCGCGACGTGTCACGCGCAATGTAGGGTTCCGTAGTTACATACTATAATTTATGTGATCTTAAAACAGGGTCTCTTGCTTGATATTATGAGTTAATTATGTTAATTTAAATGAAATATTCATGTGACTTGTGTAAGTCATTATTTTAAGTGATCTTCTATAACTTCATATCTTGTAAAGCTTACTTAGCCGTGATAGTTTTCCTTTTAATATCATCATATTAGCATGATTTTTTACTCGACTGCGTAAGGAGGGTTACATTTTTCGAGAGTATTTATGTATGTGGGATGTATGTATGTTTCTATATGATCACCTACAGCCTAAACGGCTTGACTGATTTCGATGTGCGACCGTGTCTTTAGATTTGCCTTCCCTTCCAGGTTGTCATAGGCTATATTTTTTTAAAATAATAATAGATCTCAAGCAAATAAAAAAATGCGTTTTTTTTGTAACTTCCAACGAACTTTTTCGTATAGATCTATCCATTTTTATAAACTAAAATAAATAGACACTTACTACACTTTTTAAAATCAGTTGCAATTTAAACGTGCAACTTTTTTAAGAAAAAACAATTTTATTTTTACATTTCAGTACAAAAATTAATTTTTATAAATCACTATAATCTTGTAATTAAAAAGTTGTGTAAAATTTTTGAGAAATAAAAACTCATTTTTAAATTTCCGTGAAAACTTTAATTTTTTATTAGAAATACCTGTAAGATTCTAACAATGAATTTCTCGTGTTTATTTTATACGAAAACGATACCATACAAGCCCTAGTAGCTTTAAGTAACCAGTAAGAAAAATCAATATAAAGATTATAAAGCAAAGTAGATGCGAACTTCACCCCCCTCCCCCAGTGCTTTGGGTATGTTTCTGTCTTCCCTCCACATCTTAAAATGTCTTGGGCCACCCTTGGTAAAAAAATTCATGCTTTTAACCAAAAGTACACAATTATACAGCGAATACTAGTATACAAATTAGCAAACATTTAATTATTATCCTCAGTTATTTAACAACAATGTAACCATTTATTGCGTGCCAGTTCCATCATAGTGAAAGACCTTTCACAGTTTGTACAACTCCAATCTGGTTCGTTAGAATGGTACATATCAAAATGCTCCCGCAAAAGGATGTACATCTCATCTCCACTAAACTTCACCTTGCATTCCTGACACTCTATGATAAACCATGGCTTATTCTTACTCGGCTTACTCATAGTTTTTCCAAGCTGAAAACAATGCATCGGAGACAATGTTTCTTCCACATATAAATTATAGCTAGCAGATGGTGTAGTCGAATCAACTTCTTTTCTTAACTTTCTGTAATATGGATATTTATTTGAATACTGTCTGTATGTAGCAGGGGTTTTAAGTTTATCTAAAGTGTACCAGTCATTTCTTAGTATCTCCATTAAAGGTTTTAAAATCAGTATTTGGTTATTTTGAGACTGTGCATCTTTAATCGACATTTCTAGCATTTTATCGAACATTTTGTATATTTTTTCTTTGTCCATCTCCTCATGTGAATGATTCTGTTTTATTTGTATCTGACATTTGAATTCACGGTTAAATTTTTTGTTTTTAATGCCATTTCTTGTGTTGACTAGAACGTGTTTTAGCTGGTGGTTAGTCCACCTTTGGTAAGATAAATTTTTTAATTCAATAGAAACATGAACACCAAACCAATTGAGTATAGCTTCTATGGGCAGTTTATTGACAGTGATAGAGGTAGGTCTGAATTCTGTCAAATTAAAGATAGTATTTTCTACATCTCCTGATACAGGTTGACTTAATATTAATTCATTAAGTTGCTTCCTGGAACAGTAAACTTCCAGTGTTAACTCACTTGTGTCTACCTTTTCCATTTGTTTTGCATTTTCCTCAATCATTTTGCTCACAGCATTCTTAGCGAGTGGTTTTGTCGCATCCAGTTGGTTCTTGAGATAATCTTTCAGATCTATATATTTCGCTTCTAAGGTTTTCTTTATAGATTTGTATGCATTTTTCTTGCGAAGATAGTTAATTCCATTATCAAATTCATCCCATTTGGGCCAGTCTTTGAGAAACCTGGAATCAAAAATTATGTAATTACTATAGTATAAAAAACTGAAACATCCAACTTTAAAATATACAATCTCATTTATTTGAATGATATTAGAGTAATAATAATTATTCAATATAATATGGGCAAAAAATTCCAGAAATTTAAATTTAAACTAATTGTACTATAACTATGTGCATCATATGTGTAGGTACATCTTAAAACTAAACAAAACAAGCAATTTAAAAGTATACAAAAAATACCTCTTCACAATGTTCAAATAAATGTCAACTTCCAATTCATGCAGTGTCGTTATATCGATGTTGAATTCTTTATGTAGTATAGATATGATTTGAGCATTTGTTAATACTGTGTTCTGCTTGTTATCATTGCTTATTAGACGGTGGAAAAGCTGCATTATTGGACGAGCTGAAATAAGATACATTAATTATTTATTAGCACAGGTAATATAATTTATGAAGAAATATTGGCTATTTTTGGTGTTGATTATATTTTTAACCAACTTCAATAAAGGAGGTTAGTATTAGTATCTATCGTAGTGCATCTCAGATTGTTTCTTATTGTAGTGTCAAATTATAGTATTTTTATACTGTTCAGCATAATTATTAAGAATGCATTCATTACAACATATGCGGAGACATGTAAATAGAACTAAGATACCCTAATCTTTAAGTAGGTACCTTACGTTAAATAACTCTAATTAAATTAAATTATTATAAACTTCAGCGATCTATACGTATTTTGAATTCTTTGATAAACTTACTTTCCGTGTCCGGTACGGTGTTATCGCCGATGCTTTCACTAGTATTCTCTACCATAACTACATCATTAGAATCATTGTCAGACATTTTTGTTTTTCACTAAATTCCCATCAGAGTAATAATTATTGGGGAAGATTCCTTTTCCATATGTAAATACATATAAAATCTTGGATAAACAACTTTACATTTATGCATGAATTATGAAATCAAAGAAAATTAATAATCTCTGCAATAGCCCGAACACACACAAATTATTAAGTTTTTTTTTATTTTAAAGCGGCTCTGGCTCTGGCTGGACTGGAAACAGGGCTGCCAGATATAAAAAAGGGGGGATCGTACATCTGCTACAAAAAAGTCGTATATCAGGGAAAAATTAAACGAAAAAGTCGTACAATCAATCGGGTTAACTTAAACCTTAAATAAAACCGGTAAATGACGTTTTTTTAGAGGATTTCCCGAAAAAATACTGCCAATTCTGTTTCTTTTAATAGCTTTGGCCAGGTATTAAAAAGTCGTACGATTGCGATCCAGCGATCGTACCTCGGCAAATACGCCAAAAAGTCGTATGCTTACGATTTAAATCGTAGATCTGGCAGCCCTGACTGGAAATCTGTTTTTTTTTTAAGTTTTACCGGTTTTGTTTGTCCTTTTAGCCATAGCTTAAATCGTAATGGAAAGGTTTTTTTTTTAATATTTAACGGCTCTGGCACCCACCAGTGCTGCCAATCCAAAATTTTCGATGCCCTGAAACTGTGCGCTCAAAACCCCGATTTCCCCTGCCGAAACTCCGCAAATTCCCCATTTTATGGATCACGAAATTTAAATATATTCTCTAACCCATAGTTTAATAAAGTCTACTAACATTTTATTGAGTAGTTCTGTGTAAATCATATCACCTACAATAGCACACTAAACAAGGAATATGTATATTTTTTCTATAAATTGAGTCCGTAGTTCGACTATCATCCATCTCACTCGCGCATACCACCATTTATGAATATAAAAAATTACTGAATGAACTTACAAAAAATCGTCGTTTGTAAAACTAGAAAACAACATCTCAAATATATCACAGACTATACAATTTGCCACCATAATACAGTCGTCAGTCTGAAATATAGCGTCTCGATCGCGTTTTTCTAAAGAATCCATGTAACAAGATACATGACCTGAATTTGTTTAGACAAACTCGACGTGATGAGTCACAAAAATATTAACAGGACTCTAAACTCCCCTTTTCTATAGAAAAAAGAGTAAGGTAATTGTCTAAACCCCGAAATAACCCAAGCTAGACCAAACCACGCGCTACCCCTCGAAATCCCGAAAATCAGGGAAAGCCCCCCGAATCAGCAGCGCTGACACGCACATGACAAATCGTAACGACAGTGACAAAACAACTGATATTGACAGTTTACAACATAATTTTACTTAGTTTTTTTTATTGGATTTCCCGCTTAGAGCCGGATATGGTGTTTTGCCGACAACGTGAAAAGACAGGTTTCGTCGCTTTATTTCACTTGCCCACACTCACGCACTTGATCAAACTCTTAATGAATAAAACGCCACCATTTTTATATCATTAAAGTTCATAGTAACACAAGTTTAGGAAAATAAAATAAACAACAACATGTTTCCATGACGTTCCCGCTAAACCTCTCTAGTTTGTGCAAAAAATATTGTTTGCATAAAATTATATTGTAACGTTTAGAACACACCAAGGAAGTTGGATCACAACACAATGGAATGAGCCATTTGCTTGTCGCTATTCAGCTGTATAAATCGTGTCCGTTTCATTGGGGCCATTCATTTATTTATTAATATTTATTTTATTATTTTTAAGTCAATTTAGGGGGGGAGGGGGTCCGACCATGTCTTATTTTTTCTTACAAGGGGTTGGGAGGGAGTCTTGATAGTTCATCTTACGTAACATCACAAAAATTAAAATTAAAGTTAAAATTATACTATGAAAAAGCGCGGGCAACCGCGCGAGTGCCGAAGTGCCCTCGGATGTGTATAAAAGTACAAATAAACATTCCTAAAAATTGTTACTTTGAAAAATAAACATTATAATAAACCAAACGTGTATTATTTTTTCCTTTAGATTCTTGCGTAATAAATGTTACACAGGGGGGGGGGGGGGGGGGAGGGGGTCGGCCTATTCTTATTTTTTCTTACATAGGGGGGAGAGAGGGTCAAAAACTGGCAAAAATAGTCTTACGTAATAAATGAATGGCCCCATTCCTACTCTTCGTAATTCAGCAAAAGAGAAGGCAATAGAAATGTCATGTAGGCGCAACCCGACCACCACAATTATGCAGAGCAACGCTAAACCAGAGTCAGTAACTAACTCGTCAACTGTTGAGCTTTTAATTCGACTTCGACATAAGTCATTGCTTTAAAGTGGACGTGAAACAATTTAATAATGCCAGACTATTCCGTTTTAGAATTTAAAAATAAGAGCACTACCAAAAATGTATCGAATGGAGGTATTTCGTTACACAGGTAAGTGTTATTTAACTAATTTTTTTAACGAAATAAAACAATTTCAGGAAGATCACAAATAAATTATTTTATTACAGTCAAAAGACAACCCAATTCTTTAGGTATTAAAGTGTAATTTGCACTGTCGACCTCCAGCTACTCGACTGGAGTTTTGCTAGATAAGTCTTTGCTTCTTATTAGAGCGTCACCGTTGACAGTAATACGAATAGTATCGATATCGATAAAATCCTACTATAATATTATATATAAAATATAACTATATCCTAACTAATAGTATAAAAGCGATGGTAACTCTGTCTGTCGTCTGTCTGTGTTACGTTGTCACGGCTAAACAGCTGGACCAATTGTTATGAAATTTGGCACAGATATTCTTTAAGACCTGGAAAAGGACATAGACTGTATATTATCATCACCATCATCAGCGTTTTATATCATTAGGTGATTAGTACCGCGGGGCGTAGCTAGTAATATTGTAAAAGCGAAAACAACTATCTCTCTATATGTTTGTTAATTTTTCACGGCTAAACGGCTAAACCAATCGATATGAAATTTGGCAGAGATTCTTTAAATAAAATACAGTCGAATTGACCTCCTTATTTGCTTAAGTCGGTTAAAAACATAAAAATTAAGGGAAGGAAAGAATTCCAGAACAATAATCAAAAGCAATAATTTTCTATTTTGCACTCCAGAAATGATCCCGTCTTTAAAATTCATTTATTTACATTTAAACCGGAAACGTTTATTGGACAAAATAAGAACAAAAGAACAACTCCGGACGCGGTGCAGTATTTTGTAACAGTTTATTTCAATTTCAAGCTTGTTACGAAAAATATCGATAAGTTTCATCGATTTAACCTCTTCATTATTTGGGTAGCGCTATTCAACTCAACATGAAGTTGAGTTAAAAAAAAAAAAAAACTTTTCAACTTTAACACTAATAACTTTATCACTAAATTAATTTAGACGACACTCGCTTTAGAAAAACTCGCTTGTCATATTGGTTTGCAATGAATATAATAGATAAAAGGGGGAAATTACATATTTTTTTATATTCTCCTTCATAAATCGAAAAATATACATCGTAAAAATATTTAAAACCCTGTTTTAGCTTGTGCTAATTAAGCTCTTATATGATCCCATATGATACGGTTAAAGCACTTTAATATTTAAACCCTCCTTCCTTGCATAAAGACCCTATTTTATGTGATTATTTGATAGAATAAAAAAAAAAAAGACATGTGGCACTCGGAGACTGCCGCGGTAAAGCTATTGCATAGCATTTTTTATCAACTTATGTAATTATAATTATTTATTTATTTTATTTATGCAGTATTCCTAACACCCCCCACTCCGACCGGCACAGCGGTGATACTTTTTAGTTTTTAGTTTTGCCATCTATCGATGAATAGCAGAACTTTTAATGACTTTTTGAAATATCACGCTTGTCTCTTTAGTTCTGCAAATCGCCTCTAGGTGGCATTGGTTGTTAACGTTACTGCGTTAGGTTATTTTCGTTACGGAATTTCTGGATTCGGTCTCCACGCTCAAGGCCCGCGATAGAAGCTATGCAATAGCTTAAAAACATACAATAACCATCGACACGAAGAATGAATGTGATTAAATTAAAAATGTACTATTTTCGGAATTTTTCCTTTATGTGTACTATATTATTATGACAATGCTTCTTGCCAAATTTCAAAGTTATAGGTCAACGGGAAGTACCCCATAGGTTTTGATTCCTTTGCGAGTGTCGAAATATGCGTGTTTTTACGACATATTCGACTGATTTTATGTGATTAAATAAAAAATGTACAGTTTTCGGGATTTTCCCTTTATGTGTACTACATGAGAATGCTTCTTGCCAAATAACCCCATAGGTTTTGATTCCCTTCGTCTTGACAGATAACAAAGTGATCCTATATTATAAGGGTTCCGTTTTTTCCTTTTGAGGTATGGAACCCTAAAAAGCAATTCATGAAACGGATAGTTTTTTGGTTTATGATTAATTTTCTCATTTGGTATGGATCCATCCAAGGGGCTACATGACAGGTGCTATTACTAGCTAGTTTGGTATTATTATTACCGCATTGCGTCACGTTATGTCGCTTTATGACAACTGGTCAAAAAAGTTAGAGCTGGCTGGTTATTTGTTTATTTCATTCAGCAGGTCGTTATCAGAAAGAAATATAGAATCGGCGATAAATATTTGCTTTTGTGTAAGAAACAGCGAAGAGGCGTATTCGACTGCCAGATGTCAAATGTCAGCAAGCAGTTGGCAGCCAACAGTGCTTTTGGGGTGGTATTGTCGTGGTATTTATTGCCGAATTATGTATTTACAACATCGATACTGTAGTGAGTAGAAATTGCTCGTTGGAACTTCCAAATGGCAAACGTTGAGAGTATTTTAATAATTGTCGATTGATTGTAAAGAGTACAATAATATTTTTAACCGATTTAAAAAAGGAGGAAGTTCTCAGTTTGAACGCTTTTTTAAATGTTTGTTACCTAAAACTTTGTCATTTATAAATCGATTTGGAAAATTCTATTTTATATATATTTTTTTATTTCATACATTCAGTTTGGTCTCATAGAAACTTCATCAAGATCGGTTCAGTAGTTTGATTTATAAATAAAAACTGGAAACATGTCAACTAAGTAAATAATTAAATAATGTTGCGTAGTTTGAAGTCAGTTGTTTAAATTATTTTAATATTTAAATAAATTAAATTATTATAACCTACTAGTAATTTTACTGGTACAAAGTAATTTTTAATGTACACAGTAGATGTTAGAAGTGTATTGGATCTAGAATTCAATACTTACTCAGAGCAACAGCAATGAAATGCGTTCCGACTATCATTTCAACCGCAATTATGACTGCGGAGGCAATTCCAATATCACACATATGCCGATAGATTCTCACAGACTATAGCTATTGGGTAGGTCAGCACACACGCCTGGAATTAATCTAAATCCTAACCCATTCAAAAGCTAAAGCAGTTCTCACTCTTTTTAACACGGTTTTATTAGTGCCTTAACGTAATAGCGAGAAGTTGACAATACATGTTGAGCGTAACTTAAATTTGAGTAAGGGTTTTCTGTAAGACTTCAGCCTCTAATGGTTCCAATCATATAAAAAAATAATTATTAATAT
This sequence comes from Lycia hirtaria, assembly GCA_947563715.1. Classification (NCBI taxonomy): domain Eukaryota; kingdom Metazoa; phylum Arthropoda; class Insecta; order Lepidoptera; family Geometridae; genus Lycia; species Lycia hirtaria. Next base: position 8,440,022 of record OX387387.1, on the reverse strand, counting down.
TTAATAATATTTATGCCTCTGTCTTTTCGAAGTTATGTGCGTATTGTTGATTGCCGCCAACTTCAAAACGGTGAAGGAAAAACATCGCGAGGAAACCTACATGTCTGAGAGTTCTCAATGATCTTGTAGATGTGTGAAGTCTGCCAACCCGCACTTGGCCAGCGTGGCAGACTATGGCCTAACCCTTCTCATAATGAGAAGATGGCCCGTTCCCAGCAGTGGGACAGTTTGTACAAACAGGGCTGATAAAAAAAATAAAAAAAATATATTTAGAGATAGAAAACAGATTTCTCGTGTTGTATAAAAAAAATGCGTAATTTACTGGCAAAAGATGGCGCAACAACGATTATCGTAACATTTATAGCTGTACTAGGATTCCCTGTGTCGAAGATAAGGGCAAATTAGACACAGGCCTCGAGAAAATATTTAATTGCAAACTGAGAGTAACAACACTAATACAAACATATTCCTGCCCGGGAATTGAATCCAAGACTATCCGCTCCAAAGTCGAGCACGCCACCATTGACATACCTACTAGCCGCCAGATATGAGTGAGCTTGAAACAAATCGACAGTCGAAATATGAATATCGTTGAAATTGAATAATCACTTATTTCAGAATATCAGATTTCGTGGTAAGTCATGTGTTAATATCTAAAACATTTTGCCACTTTATGGTTTTTAGGGTTCCGTACCTCAAAAGGAAAAAACGGAACCCTTATAGAATCACTTTGTTGTCCGTCTGTCCGTCTGTCCGTCCGTCCGGGTGTCAAGGCCCGAAAACATCCAACCCGGATGTCCGGGTGTCGAGGCATCTTGGGAATGCGTGAAGGTATCGAGTTGAAATTAAAACCATATACGCAGATCTATAGTATCTTGCTGCAGAAAGAAAAAAATCCTCAGTTTTCGTAAAAAAAGTTACAGCCGAATATGTCGTAAAAACGCACATTTCGACACTCATAGATGAATCAAAACCTATGCGGAACTTCCCGTTGACCTAGAACTCTGAAATATGGCAAGAAGCCATTGTGTTAGAAGTACACATATAGGAAAAAATCCGAAAACCGGAAATTTTTAATTTAATCACAAAAAAATAGCGTCGTTATTCATGAAATGAGGGTCGAAATTTTAAAGTGAATTACCCGTATCATGTGGGGTATCATATGAAAGAGCTTAATTAGTATTAGTTAAAACAGGTTTTTAAATTTTATTTACTAGTTTGTACGGAACACTCGGTAGGCGAGGCTGACTCGCACTTGTCCGGTTTTATTGTATCTTACGTACGAACCAATAATCGGGAGAGAGCGCCTGATTTTCACATCATTTTTAACTGGCTTAACTTGAAAAAAGTGTCTTTTTGACCCCCGACCTTTTGGGTCGGGGGTCAAAAAGGCATAAGTGTTGAGGGGTGTCATAAGTTTGATGTATGTATTTGTGTATCTCAAATTCACATCATTTCATTTCTTTTGAAATTGAATTGCAATATTTTGTATCTGTATATCTGTGGCATCGTAGCTCTCAAACGGATGGATCGATTTTGATCTAGTTTCTTTAGTTTGAAAGAGGATTTCATCGAGATGTTCTTAGCTATGTTTCAACAAATCCGGTTCAGCTTTTTTTGTCAGGGGTAGTTTACTAAGCTTATACTTGTTTCCAAGTCAGTTGATGTGAATTATTTAGTTTTGTTTATAAAATGGTATCTTATAAATGGGGTCCAGTTCTCGGATGCACGAGCCATTAGGTCCTTTTATGCTTAAATGTAAATTAATATAAAACGGTAAAAAAATTGCTACTAAAAAGTTGCTACTAGAAAATCTTAAGATTTACCTTAGTTTGGACATTTACAGTAACACATACCAACAACTCTGCAAATTATTAGTGTTCTGAATTTTAATCTTTCTGTATTTTAAATCACATTTTTTTATTTATCACGGTTATTGGTCATTAGAATGTTTATTAACAGGATTTATATACACAGATATACAGTTTGAATTTGCGTGGTTCATGAAACTACATTGAAATATCGGTAACTCGAAACAAATGCAGACCACAGGTTTATTTTACAGGTTTTTTTTTAATTTTAGTGTTTCAGCATTTTAGGCATTCTGCACTTTAATTATTTCAGCTGTTTATAGTTGTTCTGTCCTCGGAATATTTAAGCTTTGTAGGCACTCTGATCATAAAGGATCTCAACGAGATTGGATCTGGATTAATATCATTAATGGTATTTAACATTAATATTTGACCATTGACCATTGACCATTAATATAGACCAGGCCAACCCAAATAAAAGCTTGTACAAACCAGTAGACATGTTACGGCCGCATCGTAATGAAGTTCCAGCGAGGCGAGTACCCCAGTCCGGCCCTACCCGGCCCACACACTACAGGACAATGCGTAAAGGGCTGCTGAAGAAATAATAGAGAGGAGAGTGCGTCCACTCAGCGATCGCAGACAATAACACGGAACGGACTTAGGACGCGGACAGGGCATCGAAACTGCTTTCGGTCAATCGAGTACCATTTATTTACCATTGACATTAAAATTGGTAGTATGTTAAAATATGTACAGCGATTGCAATGAGACATGTGAAGTAACTGTCTGTCGCTCTGTCTGTTTGTTACCTTTCACGTCCAAACGGCTAAACCGATTGTAATGATATTTGGTACAGAGATAGCTGACAATCTAGAGACGGACATATGCTACTTTTCATCATCAGCGTTTATCTTAACTACGGGGGTGAAATGAAACCATGGGAATGTTTTATATAAACAGCCAATGTTTATATAAACCATTGTGTTCGCGTTTCTCCAAAATAACAATTACACTCACTAATGTTAGAAAATCGAGTTCTATTAATAGTTCAAAGATAATAATATACTGAAATTAATTCAAATTTCAAAACGAAACCCCCTAGGTCCGTCTCTGCGCAGTTTCCAGAGTAACGCGTAGTTTTTATGCGAACCCTCGTTTTGCTTAGATTTTACTCCGCTGATGCGGGTTCCAGTGAATTTGAATTGAAACGCTGTTTTTATAACCCCCGATACTAGTACAATGACTTTGGAAATAAGCTATTTCGGTACAACAAAGTTATATAAACACGAGCGGGGGAGACACTAGCGCATTATCTGAACAAAACTGAAGATTTGTCATGAAAATATTTAGTTTTTTGTTTTTATCGTTTTGTTTTAGTTAACTTGGTTAGGGTGAATATAGCTACTTTCAGGCCGAGTACGAGTATAGTCCAGTCGGCAGAATGCTGTTTTTACTTGTTTTTACCCCATTTTGTTTAGTAGATTAGTTTAGGACCCAGGTCGGTAGGTTATTTTATCACATGCATTTACGAATGTGTAAGTTGTTGTCTACTTGCCTACGCTCGTCGGCAAGTTTGTTGGCGTGTGTGTGTTTTTACATCCAACTACATAGAAGGAAGGCAATGTTTAATGTATTACGAGTTTGTGGATTCGATAACCACTCAAAATTACAATTAAAAAAAATAAATAAAAAACACATGGGATTTTAGATATAGATAGAGATAGATATATTTTATGCGTAAAATCGCTGTGAAAGATTATAAATGTGCATTCTTTAACATAATTCCAGTAAAACCACTAGTTAATTACGAAAAAGTTCGTTGGAGGTGACAAATAACGCATTTTTTTATTTTTGCATGAGATGTATTATTATTACAAAAAAATATAGCCTATGACACTCTGGAAGTGAAGACAAAACTAACGACAAATCGCACATCAAAATTGGTCAAGTGTCTAGGCTGTAGGCGATCATATAAAAACATACATACATACCCTATATAAAACATACATATATATATACATAAGAATGAGGGTTGTTTTTCGAGTGTATGTATGTACACTCGAAAAACAACCCTCATTCTTACGCAGTCGGGTAAAAAGAAAAGCACATCCATGGACGTTGCAAGTTAATCTCTAGATTGTAACAAAACCAGTCACATAGAGTTCCAATTATTCTGGATCTTTACCCATCTGGAATTTTCTGTTTTTTTTTGTAGGAAGTATTCCTGTATTTATTTACTTATTGATCTTAAATGTCTAAGATACTTAAATCTAAATATTTACAAATTTTCATTAAAAAACAACAACAATAAAAACATTAGGGCGGAGCGGGGCTCAAACTGCTGGTGGGAGAGGCTACAGACTGAGGAGCCTCCTGACAATGCCTCCTGCCTTTTGTATCCGACTCTTGATCCAACTATCAAGCGCGATCCTCTTGAGATTTTGGTAAATAGTATTATTATTAGTAATTACATGTTACTATGTATTTTGTTCGGGTCTCAGTGTAGTAAATGTATATGATTATTATAAATGCTTATATAAGTTTGCATGAGCTTGAGAAAATTTGACGATTTCTGGGAAAGTTTGTTCCCATTTGGGAAAGTTTGTCGATGTGTGGGAGTGTGTCTTTTGAATATAACGATATTAGTGGATAGTGTAGGCGGGAATAAATTAGAGCACGTAGTTTTATAATATTTTAGGCATGTAGGAAGATAACTGTACTGAAAGAATGTATGAATGTGTGTGTATGTAGGAATATTCTTTTATTAACTTGACTGTTACAAAAACCTTTATGTCATCAACAGATCCCTGATTAGAAAAATGGTTTTCACACACCTTGACGTAATATTCGTATACCTTAAACCCTGCGGGTCAGACAAAAAATCCTCAATTTACGGGTAGGTACTTATGCTAAAATTTTATTTCTTTACAAGAATGAATTTCTGCCAATTTACAGCTTTCCGTCATTGCTTGGATGACATATTTTTTCAGTTATTATGCTTTAAAACTGAAGTAATAAGCAAATTTTTATGAAATTTCTACTAAATATATCCGGGCAGGGCTGTCGCTGCCCTTACAGTTTGCAGAGTAGAACAGAATAAGACCCTTAGGGTGCCCGCACACGGGGCACTGGCCACAACCACATAACGCCGCCACCGGCATATTTCCTGTAGTTTTCATATATTTTATATAGACTCGCCGCACACGGTAAACGCCGGTGGTCGCCACTCGCTTCAAACGGCGACGGCGTTTGTGGCTGTAGCCAGTGGCCCGTATGCGGGCACCCTTATTTGCAAACGACAGCAATGTGCAGGCGTCAGTGACATAAGCACTCCTATTCAAAATCATTCGGATTCGAAATCGGGTCGGATACTAAATCTCCATCTTAGTCATTCTGTATGGAAATTACAGAGATGGAGATATGGTTTCCGGCCCGATTCCCAATTCGACAAGTTATGAATAGCCCTACAGTAAAATTATACTAACATTGAATATTTCCAGTATTCTCAGAAAGGACCTACCTATTCATAATTTACTGGTAAACAGGCTCGGTTTTGGGGTTAGTCTTTCTGACGGTTCATGTAACTCGTTCATTAGTAGAGCTCTAGCAACAGCAAGCTGGTAGTTTGCGCGGGATCATGCGGTAAACATTGCGAGGTTCCGTATATTTACTATTATAAGTAAATAAATATTCGCTAACATTTCCACAAAACATCATCTAGCCCCAAACTAAGCAAAACTTATACAATGGGAACCAGAGAAGCTGATAGAATTCAAAATTATATACTTTTTTGTATAGCATAAATATGATACGTATAAACACCTAGACATAGAACAAATATCCACAATCAGCAGAATTTGGGTTTGAGTGCAAAGCGTGACGTCAACCGCCAATGACACTTATGCTGCTCCTTTGACGAAAACCACTAAATATGTTCTAACCCGTTCTGCCAAGAAATTGAATAAATTGCCGATTTTTTAATCATTTTATCTCTCAGATAAAATGGTATTTTCAAGGTAGGTATTACCTAGACAGGTCTGTGTGCTTCATCATCGACCACATCATCGACCACACCATCGCTTTTCAACAGGCGAGTTGATGGTCAAACGCAGACTTATTCGCAATAACAAAAGCCTGCTAACAAAAAAAGTGGAAAATTGTATATCATATCATTATTTTACGATGTGTATAAATATTCAGTAGGTTCTATTTTGCTATGAAGCGCGGGACCCTTTTAAAAATAATGAAATACGTGTTTTGTTTCATAAAATTATGTAAAAATGTTATTTATTATGCAAAGAAAGCTCGTTCAAAGACTAGTTCTTTGAAATATATAATCAGCCTACAGCAACATTACAGACGCAGAGTTGAGTTTATTTTTTATATAATAGCGAAGAAGAATAAATTAAGGGGAAAAAAGGTTTGTTGTTTTTCAAAGTTGAAAGATGTTAAAGTTATTCGTTACTTCAACATTTTAAGGTTATGTTTATGCATTAAAACTTTCATGAATATAATTTTTTAGGGAACCGTAGTCAACTACAAATCATAATATTCGCCATGTACGTCCGTCCGTTCGTCTGTCCGCGGCTTAGCTTAAATAAAGGCTGATAGTACTAAAAAACTGTATTTTGGCATGAATTTATATATACTATTTTTTATCGATCTATTTATACTTGTAAACCAAGCTGTAAGTTTGCCAAAAATAAATCAAATATAAAAACCCCAGGAAAGTGGTAGAATAAAATATTGAATATATTTATATATTTTGGGGTGCCTCCCCTACACGTAAAGTAAAAACATGACAATTTCATTTAAACCTACAAAAGCTAACTCGTTTTTTCATAGTATTAAGAGGCCTTATTTTAAATTTACATAAACTGTGATGTGCAACTACGGAACACGGTCTATTTTGCGCGAGGTCCGACACGCACTTAACAGGTATTATATACAATGGTCATTTATTTTTCTTTCGCGTGGCTGAAGGGAACAAAAGTATTGTCGTTATATCTGTACACCATAATCTTTGTTCAATTATTTAACGATTTGATTTCATTTAGTTAGGTATTTTTGTGTATATATAACATCTGATAATAATCTGTCACGCGACAAGTTAACTTAATTAGATAATATCAACAAATGCTCCCTTATTAAGGTACGTACTCACCGGAATTACTAAATCGGGCGACATAATTTATATAAATATATTTACATAAATATATATGTACCTGGGTGACCGAGCTCCACTCGGATTTTTTATGACTGAAAATACGAGCAAATCCGGGTTCACTAAAAATGAAACCTAGCAAGATCGATTTATCGTCCCCTAATCTACTACAAACCAAATTTTATTAAAATCGTTGGAGCCATTTCCGAGATTCAGATTATATATATACATACATTTACAGAAGAATTGCTCGTTTAAAGGTATTAGATATATAAACATTGTAATTTCCAAAAGGGTTATAAAAATTTGTAATTTCCAAAAGGGTTATACATTAATCAGTCTGCTGTCTAAGTTTCAGGTCTCTCTGTTTACTAACGCTGTCTGGGAGAAATGTTTTAAATAAGTACGGAATGATTTTAATAATGCTGAGACTTCCACAATAACTAGAACTGTTCTTTGAAGGGAGACATAAATGAAACGTAATAAATCCGGCAAAGTATGAGTTTTAAATTTCTGTCTATGTCTATGTCTATGTCTACTTGCATAACGAGGTTTCCGTACATGACGCATAAACGATCAATTCGAATGTACAAATGTTTTTAGGGTTCCGCACCCAAAGGGTAAAACGGGACCATATTACTGAGACTGTCCGTCCGTCCGTCTGCCACCAGGCTTTATCTCATGAACCGTGATAGTTAGATAGTTGAAATTTTCACACATGATGTATTTCTGTTGCCGCTATAACAACAAATACAAAAAAACTGAATAAAATAAATATTTAATCCCTTAAATATTGTTTGTTGGAGCGGGGAGCCCCCGCTTCCATACAGCAAACATGTTTTTTGCTTGTTTTGCTCGATATTGATAACGGCAACAGGTATACGCTTGAAATATTCCCAGAATATTGAGTTATATTGTTCACTTTAAAAATAAATAATTAAATAAAATTAAAAGTTAATATTCGAGGGGGAATTAATATCCTCCCATACAACAGACATGATTTTTCGCCGTTTTTATAGATAATGATACGGAACCCTTCGTGCGCGAGTCTGACTCGCACTTGGCCGGTTTTTTATATCAGCCAAGAAAACGGACTGTGTATTTTGAAGTCGGTTTTTTCAGTTTTATAAACTATATATTTTTTTTTATAGAAGATAGATCTACGATTGACCACCAACTCGCCTGATTATTACACATATATAATATTTGTTAGGATGTGTTACGCGACTTAGATGAATATCGGTTAGGGGCCATTAATTTATTACGTAAGACTATTTTTGCTAGTTTTTGCCCCCCCCCCTCCCCCCTCCCTATACAAGAAAAAAATAGAACAAACCGACATGGACATGGTCCGACGATAAGACATGGTTGACTGCCCTCCCCCCCTAAATCGTCTTACGTAGTAATTGAATGGCCCCTTAGAGTTAGTTGATTTCGGAGACAATGATAAACTTATAGATGCTTATCATTACGCAGGGATGGTATGGTTTGTATGAAATAAGTCACAGCGAAACAGACAGAATCCTCTTTGATCTGGGATCTTACCAAATTAATATAAAATATCCTGGATCTGCTTTGATGATGATGATGATCCTGGATCTGCTTTGTTGTGCACCGGTATACGTTCATTTATATACCATAATTCCATAAGGTACGATTAAATGACACATTGTTTTATGTGAAAATGCACATGCGCATCCTATGCCGTATTGGAACCTTTTTACAAGCTTTTATTTAGTTTCACCTGTCCCGATGTTTGTCATCAAATCTTGCAAATTAAATTTTATTCACTTCTCGGTTACCGATTGAGTTGAAATTTTGCATACATGTGTAAATCGCGTGACAATGCAATATTATGAGGACATGGTTCTGATCTGATGATGGAGCTGGAAGGTGGCCAAAGGAACTTCGCAATCGTTCATTCGTCTTGCGAGTACTTTATTATTATTAAGAACATAATAAAAGCTTGTTTTAAATAATTTTTTTTAAATATAGATACTTGTTTTATGACTACCCGGTACAGTAAAATTAGTCGGTAACTTATTAAATTCTGTTTTTATTTAGTCGCTAAGTAAATCATCCCAGTGTAGCAGCAGCCTTATATTACTGTCTCAGGTGTGCGTTAACACGGCAAATGTTTGTCCAATCCAACCATTACAGGCTGGAATCAATGCCATTAGCAATTATTATTAGCACGATATTATTATTAGCATGGTATTATTGTTAGCATGCTATTGTCATTAGCATGCTTATGGGTAGATACAATGTAATTTGTAGATATTATCAAATTGCCTTGATGATTAAGATAAGTTTGATGATTACGCTACAGTTCGAAAGTGAGTGCATATTTCTGTATTGCCTTGACAGATTTTGAAGTGTGAAATCTTACGTCATTCATCATCATCATCTCAGTCATAAGAAGTCCACTGCTGGACGGGGAAGGCCTATCCCCATGGCAACCCAAAATACCAATTGGAAGCGGCTTGCATCCAGCGTCTTCCCGCCACTTGTATGAGGTCATCTGTTCATCTCGTGGCTGGGCTTCCTACGCTACGTTTGCCGGTGCACGGTCTCCACTCGAGAACTTCTCGGCCCCATCGGCCATCGGCTCACGTCATTGGTGAAATCTAAAAAGTCTAGAAAGTCATAAGATAGTTTGTCTGTATTTGTCTATGATTGCTTACATACGTGCTTAAACTACACATCCAATTTCGATAAATGAGATGTCAATCGACTCGTTATTTTGGCTTAGGTGAAATAGGGATTGTACTAAAATAGTCAAGTTTGTACTAATTTTTAACCGACTTCCAAAAAGAAAGAGGTTATCAATTCGGTCTGTATGTTTATTTTTTGTTTGTTCACCGATTATTCAGCCGTGCATTGCTTTGATGATTCTTTTTGTATTTGGTAGGTCATACTCCAGAGGTGGTCGCATATAAATTTTATCAAAATCGATGCAGTACTTTGCTTTTTCTAACAAAATAACTGGTAAAGTTCCAAGAATAATTATGTTTCGTACAAAACTATTTACGAAACTATAGTTACGTACGCGGCCGAAGCGAAAATATCATCCAAGTGCCTGTAGAAAAGTGAACAGCAAGTGGCATATATAGGTAGTTCCCGTCACGTAAAAAGAACACTGGTTTGTTCGCGCTAAATTGTTCTTTTTAGATTGTCTTATGGACAAGGACGCTAATGTTCTCAGAAAAGTATCGCTTAGACGCAAATCAATTTAGAACATAGATAATATTACTTCAGATAATGCGTTCAATTAGAAAACAAATCCGATTCAAAGCACGCGTTCTTAATGTTTGAGCAAGCTGTTCTCGGAGCCAAAATGAAGCTAGAATGGATAGAAGTATCAACGTGGGAGGATATTGCACTAAGACCTACTGGTTGGTGTAGGCAGTTCGTATATTAGGTGACAGTATACGGGCGTTGGCTACAGTGTTAAGTAAAGCGTTAAAATAAATAATAGTTTAAAAAACTAGAAAAACACGCTTCATATTATTGTAGTGTCATCGGTCCTCGATAAGTCTACAAAGTTTGAATAAAATCTGGCCGTTTGAAGTAGGTCTAAATCAAGTCCAAAGGAGTCGGTTACAAATACACAAACAAACATGCATACAGGTGAAGCTAATAAACACATTCTTCCTATTTTTTAAGTAACTTGTCATAGTTTTAAAATTTATGATTTGTTTCAGACAGTATAATAAATGTTTGTGTATCTCAATTCTATTGTGATACAATACAACCACACATTGAGATACACAAACATTGTTATATAGTCTGAAACAAATCTTAAATTTTAAAACTATGACAATTTACTTATAAATACGTACATGGATAGAATATTTTGATTAAAATCACAAGAAAAGTACGTGTTAATGTAGTTTTAAAAATGAAACTCTTACTCTCCGTAGATTGGTATAGTTTTGGATGTCACAAGTATGACATGACCTATGTACGAGTATTGTACAATAATAAAATCTTAATTTTGGTGGGATTGTAGTAACGTGTAACATTTTTACGAAGTTGTCATTTTATGCCTAATAGAATTATAAGGTTAATTAATTAATACTGGTTTATAAAAAAACAAGTCTAGTAGCCTTATGTATGACCGACCCTGAGTATAAAGTTGCGACTAGAGTTTGTAGAAACAAGACGCGTGTTATTGTCGTCGGCACTCGCCTCTCCATGGCGACACAGTGTACAGTTAGCAACAGAATAACTTCTACAACAATTATAGCACCTTTCTCATATGATAATTGGTTATTCCATTATGAATTTCAAAAAATTTTTCTTTTCTTTTCGAACAAAGAAGGGTATGATGTAAGAGAAAGAAAAAGAGAACTATACATATACGAGCACTGTAGATGTACGATTTTACGCCTCAGTCTTTTTTATAGCGGACGGTCTCACGCTGATACGCTGACAAAGACGACGCTGCCTTGTATAGGACGCAACTTATATTTATGCATTCTGCTACCTCCCAGCCACCAAGCAGGTTTCTGGTACTGATACCAAAGTGGCCGCTAAAAGAATACACGCGAAGCATGCCTGCCTGAAAACAGTGTAAGAGCTTGTCTTTTTGACCTATAGATTCCCATCTTTGGGGTCAGAAGCCAGGAAATTTGTGCGTGACCTAGGCTGACATCTGCAAGTGTACAACCGCGATCCGTGTTCTGGGTGGTATTGAATACAATATATTTCTAGCATCATTCAGCGTGGCAATACTGTTAGCTCCTTGGGTGTGTTTTCTTCAGGTTCGATGCGCGAAGGACTTTTAAATCTATGACAGTCGGCGTACATTTCTTGTAGCTTTTGTGTCATTAGTTCGATATTTTGACACTATATTATGAATATTAATTTAATTTGCAATATTGTGAATTATGCGTATGCGTTTGTGCCCTGTGATTGTTTGATTGAAAAAGTACTCGCGTTAAGGCGCGGCTACACATTATTCTACTAAATTAATAACATACATAGTGCATAATATGAAAACAAAGAGAAGCTAGTGTTTGGTAAAAAATTCGGACTTCAGTATAAAATGACACCTTTTTTCCTGGACAAAGATGCAGTTGTGATGCCGAACAGTGTCATCTAGTTAACTTAGTTGGAGTTATCCAACCGGTCTAACATTATCTACTGTTGTGATTCTACTATGTACAACAAAAGTGGACCGACGAACGGCTACAGAGATGCAAATGCGCGAACTGTTGCCTCACACCTACTTCAACTACTCTAGTATTAGTACTGCAACTACTACTGCCTGTGCTAGCTTCGCTGCCATATTGCTTGAATATTTTACTCTGATATTCTATCGCGCAAGAAAAATAATTGAAATGACGAGATACTACTGTGTTGTTTTATTTCTGTCTACAAAGTTACGGAGTATACTGACCCATCTTAGTGATGGGATTTGACTCACGTACCTATTATAATCGTACTGAATTTTAAATTATAGTAATATAATGTTAAAAATTACATCAAAATAAATATGAGCCTTAATTTAACAGATATTTTAACAGTGACAATCGTATTCAAAAAAAGTTACAATTGTGTCACGAATAAGTGCCTAAGACGTGTCAACACACACGTATGATTGGGTTCCGTAGCCAAAACTAAAATTGAATCAAGTGGGTTAAATTTTACACATAGTACATCTGAAAAGAAAATCAATCCCTTCTTTACATGAATGTATGTAGTGCCACCTCATATTATTATTTTTTACATGATTTTAATACTTACAACAATTTGTGGCGGTTTACAGAACATACCTACCTGCAAATTTTTTGCCGACTTACAAAAATAAGAAGGTTCTCAATTCGACTGTATGTTGTTTTTTTGTATGTTTTGTTCATCGATTATTCCGCCGGTGAATTGATAGTGATGATTCTTTTTTGGTAGATAATACCTCAGAGGTGGTCCCATATCAACTTTATCAAAATCGGCTTAGTGCATTGGTTTTTAAAACAAAATAACTGAAAATATTTCATCCAAGTAAACGAATTGCGTATTTTGAAGTCAGGATTTTCAGTTTTTTAAGCTATAATTATCGTTTAGCTGGTTCTAATAGCCTCTGGCGAAAATAACCACTACATACGGCCATAGCGAATTTATAGAGGGTTTACATAATGCTACGGACCCTAAAAAGGTCATGACTAAAATAAATAATTCTATTAGGTAGCAAATATATACTTTAGAATTAATTTCAACTTTGAGGGATACTTGGAATACAAAAAAATCACTGAATTGAAATGAGGTAATTGAGTAAATTTTTTAGCACAACACTATTATCATTTCATGTAAAAGTGGCAACAGTTACCTGTCATTTTACATTGTCCGTAGTCTGGTTAGGAAAAAAAAAAAGATTTAGTCTCGTTTTGCGCACTACATATCGCTCTTGCGTAACTTTTCTCAGATATTTGAGGAACCGGTAGCACGATGCCCACATTTTAAAATTACAATACATGAGATCACGCTCAGACTACAATCGCACTTACACAACTTTTTTCCTTACAGTATTCTTATCACGTCATGCCCACTCGAGGCCCACTCTACATTGAGTACTTTTATATATAGTATGTACATAATATATATATGCACGTTGCCCACAATTTGTATAATCCCACACAAAATATATTTCATCGTTATGAAATTATTGGTCTTAGTCATTGAGCTGTATGTACTACGTACGAGGGTAGACATCACTCATAGCTACTGCGGTGAGAGCGCCGCACCACACTCAGTGGGTTACTAGTGAGGTGAGTGCTTTCGACGTATGGCGATAAAACACACGATAGATGCAATTCTGCGTTGCAAGTATATCGTATCGTATAATAGGTAAACGTTTTATGCCAGATAAATCTACGATTGACCATCAACTCGCCTGATGTTAAGCGACGGTGTGGGCGAAAATGGAGCTCGTCGATCTAGAAGATATCTATTCACTCTAGCCAAGATTGTAGGTCTCAGGAAACAGAGATGGCGGCAAAGAATTCCATTCCTGTGCAGTACGCATTAAGAATGTGGATCGATATCGATATTCCAGCGCTGTACCGCTGTTTTGTTCAATTTACCAAAAAATGTGTCAAAGCGAATAATTTTGCTTGAGATAGCTCCTCTGGTACGTAAGTACAGCTCAATGGTCTTAGTTATAGTAATGTGTATTTAGTGTTATCAAAAGGTAATCAATGTCAATGTGTGATTAATATGTTATACATACATTTAAAGGCAGGTTGTGTGTCAATGGGCTTAACCTCGTCACAATGTATTATGGGATACTTAGCAACTATAGAACTGTGCTACATGTATGCTTACAACGGTAAACTATGTATGATTCGAAATACATTTTGTTTGAAACTTATTTACCTAAATCCGATTCATAGAACTGTCTGTATCCAAATGTTTTACTAGACACGAATTTTAGATTAGATAAGTTTGTTAGGCAAAGTTTAATTTGCTTTTTTTTTAACACGCTTTTATTTCACCTGCATGTTTTGTTGTTTGTAACCGACTCCGTTGGACTTGATTTTGACCCACTTCAAATTGGTCAGATTTTATTCAAACTTTGTAGACTTATAGAGGACCGATGACAATACAATAATTTGAAGTGTTTTTTTTTTTTTTTTTTTTTTTTTTTTTTTTTTTTTTTTTAGGTTAGGTTGCCTTGTCTTAAATGTCTTGCCAGTATGAAAGTGTGCGACGGGCGCTCTAGCAAGACGCCGTAACATAATAACCTCTCCCATCCCTTCTCAATTTGTTTGCGTGCTGCATCGTGTTATATATGTCGCTTGCATGCTGCATATTTCCATACTGTATTAGGTTAGCGTACGCTATCGGAGACGGTAAGCGATACGCCGACCTGGCAAGGTTTTACAACGCTCTCGTGTCTCGTCTTACACAATGTGTATACAAATTTTTAGAGAATTTCTAGCGCAATTCTGAATAAAACTTGGATGTAATAAAAATATATATAAATTTATGTTTCAAAGTAGGTCTGATCGACGCGACGTGTGACCAAAATAAATTCTGGTGCGTATTTGGCCCAACACATGATCATCATCATCTCAGCCACAAGAAATCCACTGCTGGATATAAGCCTCCATGGATTTCTAAAAAGACCGATTGGAAGCGGCTTGCATCCAGCGGCTTCCTGCCATTTGTATGAGGTCTTCTGTCACGTGGCTGGTCTTTCTACGTTGCGCTTGCCGTTGCGTGGTTTCCATTCGAGACATTTTCGATTCCATCGGCCATTGGTTCTACGTGCTATAATACGTTCTTTCCACTATTACTTAAACTTGTTAATCGACTGTGCCATGTCGGTGACTTTCGTGCATTTCTGTGCTTTCGTGTGTTTGCGCTTTGCAACCCTACGCATAAGAATTAATTACCATGCAACATGGCAATGCTGCCAGCATTGGAGTGTATTTGAGTATTTAGTTTATTTTTAGGACTTCATTTGTCTGGGGCTATGGAATTTCTCCAGTGAGGAACAATGGCTATAACGCAGTGAGATCTGTAGTGGTATTTAGAACTCATTCGGAATCGATTCGGAATCTAAATCTCCGTCTCTGTCATTTCTATAGAATATGACAGAGACGGATACATAGATTCCGAATCAATTCCGAAAATCTATATCTCCGTCTCTGTCATTTCCATAGAGAATGGTAGAGATGGAGACATAGATTCCGAATCGATTCCGAATCCAAATGATTTCTGAATATCGAGCCTGTAGTAAATATTCGCCACGGATTGCCGCGTGCACACGTACCTAGGACCAGATATCGTATTCCGGAACCTGACACATCTACCAGGGTAACTTGCTTAGAACATAACGCGAATGCTGTGGACTTCACTCTTTTACCGGGCAACGAACTGATTCCGAACTTGGTTCTTGATGTGAAACAACTATGGTAGAGCCTTGGCAGTAAAACCTACTTGTGTGCCGTGACGTAAAGTAGCATGAAGTTTTCTATCTACCTAAAAGATAGATAGATAGATAACTCTTTATTAAAAGACCACATTGTACAAACATATTGAAAAATGACAATATTACTATGACTAATCTTTCAACAGGCCAATAACATACGAGTATCTTTTAACAAAATATATGTTATTGGCTCAAATGAAAACCGTACAGAACAACAGCACTTTAATTAACCAACTTCCAAAAAGGAAGAGGTTCTGAATTCGTCGGAATATTTTTTAAAATTCTTTTTTATGTATGTTCCCCGATTACTCAAAGACACCTGGACCGATTTGGAAAAAATATATTTTGTTTGAAAGGTGGTGGTCTCAAGTGGTCCCATAGAAATTTAATCAAAATCGGTTCAGTGTTTTGGGTTTTATACTAAAATAACTTGTTTATGTAAAGTAACTTCAAGTTATCAAATTTCCATCTGATTTTCCCAAAATGATATTTAAGTAACTGTGAGTGTAATTATAACATTTCCGGATTTTTTGAGAATCTTTCCTTATGAGAACAAAGAATTGTTTTTGCCGTGAAATGAGTACTAAGCCTTATTAGAATTATAATAAACTCTTAAAATACGCACTAATCGTTCCAGACTTAAGCGATGCGTTATTAACGATCAGCATTTGATTTTTATTACTAATTATAACAGTTAAAGTTAATCAGCCTCACTGTGTACTTCCTATTCACGACCAAACGATTAGAGCATTCATTATGATATTGGTTACTTGGAAACTGACGTGGGCTATATTTTATTTCAGCTAAGACTAGATCTTGTGGAAGGTAGAGTTGTATTTGCTATTTCTTCAAAACTTGTTAAAACCTGGCGATGCAGGCTCTGACAGCCCAGAATACCACAACACCGCGTGTTGGGTGGAATTGCAAAGTTCCGTAAGCGGTGACGGCGGCGCGGCGGGCGGATTCAATCCCGCCCTAACTGATTCATTGCGCTACGGACTAGCTGCGGCCTGTGGGTTCACTCTTGTTTTTTCATTGTAGCTTTGCGGTAAAATTACTTTGAATTGTGACTTTTCATGAAGCCTGTCTTGATTGTTAATTTTTCAGAGCCTTGTGAAAATCAACAATTAGAAAGGATAACTGTATTTGTTTGAGCGGGCTGTCTGTCTTTATATCCCACTGTTTCTGTTCAAACAGTCTAGAATCCGGATGATGAAATACCGAATATCATTTCTCCGAAAACATTTATTTGTTTGAAAAGACACTTTATCAAAATCTCGAAAGCTCATTTGACAACTCGTCTGATCTTTGCAATGAAAAGTTTATGTGAATAATAAATAAAAACCTAACGTACATAACCTAATAATTGATATATTTGATAACCTTACCTTTGTAAATAAGAAGGATTCTGGGGTATAATAACACAAAAATCTAACAAACCTTACCTAATAATTGTTCGGGCAAATGAAACATATACTAACTTAAGAAATCAAAAACTATTAAATAGATTCGGGCAAATAAGATTCAAACAAATGTATTTCAGATCATAGATAGGTTCATCATCATCATCTCAGCCATAAGAAGTCCACTGCTGGACATAGGCCTCCCCCAGAGATTTCCAAAAAGGCCGATTGGAAGCGGCTTACATCCAGCGACTTCCCGCTCCTTGTACGTACTTGTACTTGTGGTCATCTGTCCATCTCGAGGCTGGTCTTCCTACGCTGCGCTCGTCGGTGCGTGGTCTCCAGTCGAGAACTTTTCGGCCCCATCTGCCATCAGTTCTACGTGCTATGTGCCCTGCCCACTGCGATTTCAACTTGCTAATCCGCTGTGCTATATAGGTGAGTTTTGACATAGATAGGTTACTACATCGTAGTCTCAGTAGTGAGATTCTTGATTCCTCGCTCGCAAGTCACGAGTTTATCTTGTTCGTTAGATGTCGTGTAAATGCCAGCGCCTGCTGCGATGCTTCTAGCATTACATTAGCTATGTCATTTCCTTCAAGGACGGAATAATCTAGAAATCTAGGTCTTCTTGTTAATGTTGGCAGGCTAGGTATTTAAATAAAGCACGATTGATGTAATGTTGTGATTGAAAATAGTACGCATGTTTAAACCTATAAGTTTATAGTACATTACATATACGTTGTATATATTTTTGTAATCTGTTATTTTAATCTCTCAGGTGCAGAAAAGATCACAACTTCGAGTTAATTAATTATTTTTTTGACATTCTACACTTTGATCTTTTTTTTTTTTTTTTCAGCCCTGTTTGTACAAACTGTCCCACTGCTGGGAACGGGCCATCTTCTCATTGTGAGAAGGGTTAGGCCATAGTCTACCATGCTGGCCAAGTGCGGGTTGGCAGACTTCACACATCTTCAAGATCATTGAGAACTCTCAGACATGTAGGTTTCCTCACGATGTTTTCCTTCACCGTTTTGAAGTTGGCGGCAATCAACAATACACACATAACTTCGAAAAGAGAGGTGCGTGCCGTGGGATTCGAACCCAGGACATGCGGATCACAAGTCAGACGGTCTCACCACTAGGCTGCTGGAAACTTCCCACTTTGATCTTAGTCAACTAAAAACAAACTTATTTTCACAGAATTCGCCCTATTACATTTTTTTAAGCGTCGACCCAAAAGCGAATTGATGTAATGTTTTCTAAGATTTTCGCAATTCTCACTCATTGAAATTAAACATTTTTCAACGGAAAGTGTTCTTTCGAACGCTTCAGGTCAAAAAAAATATGTAAAATATTCGCGACAAATCCGTTAAAAATTGTTTAATTTCAACTATTTCGTTTGACGTGTCTATCTGTTGCATTGTAATTCTTAAGCCAATGGATGACGCTGTTTTGATCTAATTTTTTTAAGAAGATTTGATCGAACGAGTTTTCACTCACGACTTTGTTTCATCAAAATCAGTTCAACAATT
The DNA here is from genome assembly GCA_947563715.1 of Lycia hirtaria. NCBI lineage: Eukaryota > Metazoa > Arthropoda > Insecta > Lepidoptera > Geometridae > Lycia > Lycia hirtaria. Next base: position 8,421,168 of record OX387387.1, on the reverse strand, counting down.
TTTTATGGTGGAGATTTTTAAGTTTTCTACATATACTTGTTCCTTTTCTCATTCCTTACTTACGTTGGCAGCAATGGTATAGCAGAATTGTGCACAAAAAGGGATGAACATTGTGTTTGTCTACTTTTCTTTCCAACTGCAGTATCGGTAGAAATAGTACAAAATACTTTCACATTCCTCGCCAATGCACTTAGCACCTGCTCAGTATGTAAAGCGGAATTTGGTAGATGTAACTATGCGACATATATATAAGTAGAGGGGATTTTTTTTCTCACTGCCCCGTGGGGTGGATAGAAGCCAGAAGAATTCAAAGTAAAAGACTGATGTATAGAATAATCATTCTTAAGATTTGTAGCCAGTCTGTCAAGATGTCAGCACTCGCACTGGCTGATTTTTAATTGCTCCAAAACTCCATATAACTATACTCCTGCAGTTAAAAAGGTGAATCCCCCGTAAAACTGCGATATCCTCAGTAAAAGCTTCTTTTATCACCTGCCAGTTCACTTTACGAGCTATAAAACCACAAGCTGCAGGCGTGCGATAGTGCTGCTAATTTTTATAAGCAGCTGTCTGCGGAGTGAGCATTGTGTTATTATCATAACAATGTGTTTGTAGATAGAACTAATGTGGAATTGAGATCACTGATGCCTTATTTCATAGATATTTAATTTTATCTCTGATATCGTTGAGCACTTACCTTTTTAACACGCTTTTATTAGCTTCATATGTATGTTAGTATGTAACGGAAACTTTAAACATGATTTTGACCCCCTTTAAAACGTCGAATTAAATCGAAATTTGGCATAATCATCAAGGACCGATGACAAGACAATAATTTGATATGATTATGCGTGTTTTTTATTTTGTTTTTTTAATTATTATACATAGTTGATACACCAGATACTACAGCGACAACTGCATATTTTTTAGGCACAATAGTGTTACTTTTTTTTAATGTTTATATGTTGTTACTTTGTATTTGTGTTCTCTCTTATCTAGTTGTTCCCATTGTAGTGGGAAAATATAAAATGTATGGTGTATAAAAATATATGTTTATTTTTTTCTTTTTTCTTTATTTTTCACAAGAAGAATATTGTGTATAACATTGTTTAGCATTCTTTCTCTTTTGGTTTTGTAACAAGAGAGCCGTTATCTCCCATACAGATAGGGGAAAATTGTTTTCTACTCCTTAAGGTGGAGATTAAAGCACACAGCTATCTCTCTCGCGCATCTCAACATTTTTGAACATGTAAAATCATTGAGTAGGGATATTAGAAAAGTAAGAGGCCAATTTGTTTATTTAGATAGAATAAACACTTGAAAAAAGTTTTAATCAGATATAATTTATAATGGCGGCGGAATATTGAAAAAACTTATATTTTCCCTCTCCTCAGCCAATTTAAAAGATATCGAAGAAAAACTTTTATTTAAAAATCACTCCTATCTAAATGAACAAATTGGCCTCTTACTTTTTTAATATCACGATTCAATGATTTTATATGTTAAAATAGGTTGTAATGCGCGAGAGAGTTGTGCGCGTTGAGCGAATTCTTAAGATTAACCGATTTCGATAATTATTTTTTTAATTGCTTGAAATAATAAATGGTATGCCTCTACAGTTTGATTTTTATATTCAAATTTAGTTATAATTCCGAAGTATTTTTTTTTATTATCAAAAAAGTAAACCGTAGTAGGAATAGTCATTAATAGTCCCAACCATTTAACAAAGAGTTATCGTAGTCAGTTAATATTTTAGAGATAGAGAACAGCTTTCTACTGTTGTATGAAAAAACGCATAAATTTACTGTCAAAAGGTTGTATGACAACGTTTATCTTTAGACATATTTACATACAAGAAACATCAATCAAATTGCATAGCATGAAATCATCGAGTTTCCTCGCCTTTCCGGATAGACAGCAATAGAGAGAGTATAACCTCTTTGTCTATTGACAAGCTCGACTAATACCCAGCAGGGAGACACAAGTTGGTTCCGTTTCGATGTCGAGATTGTTCTGTTCCGTCGGAACTGGCAGCTAATGCTTGCTAACTGACAGCTGACAGCTGACGTGCTCCTTGTGTGTGGTGCATCGGCGCGGAGTGCTGGACACTACAGAGAGGTTAGAGTAACTCTATTACTACTAAACTTATATTATTTTAATACTCGAAGTGGTTCCGTTTCGATGTCGAGATTGTTCTTTTCCGACGGAACTGGCAGCTAATGCTTGCTAACTGACAGCTGACAGCTCACGTGCTCTTTGTGTGTGGTGCATCGGTGCGGAGTGCTGGACACTACAGAGAGGTTATAGTAACTATATTACTACTAAACTTATATTGTTTAAATGCCTACTCAAAAAAATACTCACGTAGTCACGTAGTACGTTGCGTCTATTACTACTTGGAAGAATAAATTATATCGTGGCGCTGTAGATACTACCTCGAAACTATAATGACATAAAAATCCCTGAGAGTGTGGGAAAAAGAAAATCCACAGTTAATCCAACAGTTTTTCACATTTAATTGTGATCTAAAATTGTCAAATTTATTACGTAATTGAAATGTCGTAGTGTATTGCAAATTATCCGCCACCCGTATTTTTTCAATTAAAATGTAATTTGTAACGAAGCAAAATACGAGTATCTTAAGACAAATTCAAGCCATGTGATTTTTTTTTTAATTTAATCCGAACAGGCACAATGTAAACTAGGAATTAAATTTGTGAAATAGGGCTATTTCGGTACGATTATAATTTTATAATGATCCAAACTACAACAGCTAAAACAGAAAATTAATGATTTACTGTACGACTTTCTCGCCATAAATGATATAAATATCCTTGCCAAATTACAGCTTCTAGTACTAATATAGTCTTTAAGCACAGCTGCGGTCAAATAAACAAAGAGACGGACATGGCAAAACTATAAGAGTTCCTTGTTTACTACGGAAACCTAAAAAAGTAAGTCGAAATATGACGAATGATAGCGATAAAAGGAGATCACACTACTGCACCGACCCCATTTGACCTCACGTGGGACTTAGGGTAGGAAGATGATGTCTTTGTGTACAAAATAGGACATCTCCTACTGTCTAGATTCGTATGTTAAACAGGATGTATCAGCGTGGTGCTCCGCCGGGCGCCGGGCGCTGGTCCGAGTGCAGTGGTTACACATACCAGTCACAGGGCTCGGGCCAGCTACACTCTGTCCAAGGCAAGAGAGGCAGCGAGTTATAATAGTTTCTCAGATTTCCACGAAATTACATACATTTAATATCGCATATTTTCCCTTATAGAGTAGGCGGACAATCAAAGACCACGAGGCTGTTTGGCCACCCCCACATTAGGCGTGCGCGTTCCTCGGGCGTGTGAGAGACGTGCGCGGCGCGAGCGCGCTGCGTGAGCGACGTGTGTTGCCGCCGTGTGGTGTGCGCTCGCATTGGCGCTTAACCAATGCAGGCCAGCGGGCACGTCACGATCCTTAATACCCCTTTAAGGAACGCGACGCGAGCGCCGCGTGCACTCTCCACACACGCCGCAAGGCAGCAAAACGCGACGCTCACGCAGCGCGCTCGCAGCGCGCGCGACACTCACACGCCCGAGGAACGCGCACGCCTAATGTGGGGTCAGCCTTTGACGCCACAATTGAATGAAGGGGGCGGGTAATAATTCATTGACGTTAAACAAGTTTTAACGGAGTTATCACGTATATTTTACATAATTTTATAAATTGATGGCGTGGTCACAAGCAAAATTAGATGATAGTTGTATTTTTTGTTTTGAAAATATTTATTTTATACATATACATAGGTACTGCCTTTTATTTAATGCAAAAATTAACAGCAATGTTATACACGTTCAGGAATATTATATTCATTTAAATATTATAATTTCAAAACACCGAATAGTTCAAATACACAAACATAAAATGTGTTATTAGTAGTAGTTAAAACACTGAAAATTATAAGTACATAGTTTTAAAAAACTGAAACAACCGACTTCAAAGTACTTCGCTAACTCGTTACTTGTAATATTAGAAAGGATTAGGATACATAAAGTTCATATCATCATGCTGAGACGCGTAATAATTAAACAAAACGTTCAATCGTCAGACTAACTCTATTTCCACCTTATACACATTGGATGAGGAGTAAGACGGTTTTACTTTTACTAAATCCTTCACGGTTGTAAACTTTTTACTTGTAAAGAAAAACGTGTAGGTAGGTGGAACTCTGCGATTCTATAATCTGACGCACTTCACTCAGAAATACAATGAAAATTAACATTTTTATATACTATTCATAATTATAGTTTAAAAAACTGAAAAAACCGACTTCAAAATACGCAATATATATAACGCCTACAGAAAAGTGAATGCACGAATATACGCTACTTTGCTATCCACTTTTATATAGTTGTTTCGATGATACTTTTCAAGTTATTTTATTATAATAAGATAATTTTATAGTTTAAAAAACTGAAACAACCGACTTCAAAGTACGCTACTTCATTACTTGTAGTATTAGAAAGGATTAAGGATACATAAAGTTCATATCATCATGCTTAGTCGGGTAATAATTAAACAAAAAGCTCAATCGTCGAAGTAACTCTAATTTCACCTTATAAATACACATTGGATGAGGAGTAAGACGGTTTACTATTTCTAAATCCTTCACGGTTGTAAACTTTTTAAAGAAATATCTCTTCATCCGCTCGTTTTTTTTTGTCAAAAATGAGATTTATCATTGAATGTCAAAGGCTTCGTCTTTGAAGATTAGAAGATGTGTAGATGTTTATACGATCCTTAATTAATCTTTAACATTTGACATTTTTGCAAAGAGAAACGTGTCTTTGGAACTTTGCGATTCTCTAATCTGACGCATTTCACTCAGGAATACAATGAAAATTTTCATTTTTAGATATTTAAAAAAGTAATACAGCAATGTCTATAAAATAATTATGGGACCAACTTGGGAGCTTTCTCTATATTATTATGTTAATTCAAGAAACACATACATTAGTTAACGAATGATGGAGTAAACGGTGAACACACATACAAAAAAAAAAATACATACGGATCGAATTGATAACCTCCTTCTTTTTGGAAGTCGGTTAAAAACAGTTGTCGTCCACTCGTTTTTCCTTGTATCAAGAATAAGATTTGTCTCCGATTGTCAAATATTTTCACCACTTCATTGTGCAAAGACAAATGTGGGCCATTATTTTATTATAAAGGCCATTTCGTCAAGTTTTACACATTATTTCTAGATTTAGAATAACTATTTTTCACCATTTCATGATGGTTTATGTTTACTTATACTTTATAGTAGACATTACAGGTATTTGTAGCGATGTTTTCTTGATATCTCATACAGTTTTTCATCTTTATTCCAGAAGTGACAAGGAAAAAACAACTGCGTTACCTTCTCACAAAATTATTTTTGATAGTTAAAAGTATTTATTTTGATTTTAAAAATATCACATATAGAGTACCGACACTATAATTTCATGTTATAACATTAAATAATAAATAATGTTAGTCTAATAATTTATTTAGTTAGAACATCTAAGCCCTAGACACCTTTTGTGTAAGTTAGGTTTTATTTATTTATTTAACATTTTATTGCACACAAGTACAAAGTAACATGCTGTACAATAGGAGGACTTAATGCTAATGTAGCATTACAATACATTATTATTATTTATTTCTTGGTTTTATAATATATTTATTTAATATAAGCTAGGTCTTAGAATCATAAATAAATTTGTTAGCTAAGACTAGGTTAGGTTTAAAATAGGAAAAAATATGTTTAGGTTTAAGTTTTCCTAAGCATTTCTATTTTTATATTATAAAATAGAAATGCATAGAAATGCTATACGATAGCGGTCGTATGCTATGTATGAAATACATATGCATATGGTACATTATTGGTAAAGTACTTATGTTTGAAAAACCTACCAATATATTATTTAGTATTAACTCTATCAGAAATGGTCGACTAATCACTGTTCTTGGCCGAGTCCGCTTGCACGTTATACTTGTCCGGCACGTAGAGAGAGTCTGCGGTGCGTTGTGCATACTCTCTCATGCTGACCTTTAGGAGCTCATGGAACAAGCGGATCCGGGGGTGGATGGGCTGCTTGAACGTCTTTAAGCGCTCCAAGATCGCTGACACCTGCCAGGGGAGAATACAGTAGCGATTATAGCTCAGTAAGACCAACGACTTCTCGTCGTCCATCCCGTTAAGTTCCAGATGAAAGTCTTAGACACACACAGAGAGAAAGAGAGATTTGCTCGTTTCCTTAAGATATCGTGTTTGAACTGAAGTAATTACCTAGCTGTAGTCAGCCCTGTTTCAGTACAATCATTGGTAGTTATGCCGTGGCGCGAGTGGCAAAGATACGAGGCCAAGTAGAAATTCAAAATCTATAAAAAAAAACACAAGAAAATCTATAAAAGCACCAATTTTCAGAACTCCCGGCAAATTTTCCAGGTAACCCCCTTGCTATCTAACCTATCTAACCTATCTTGCACCAAATAACTGGACTATTTATATAAATTGTCCTGTTCATTGACTGACTGATTGTAGGCAAACTTACTGTAGAAAAGCTTTGAAAGCTATAGAAAGACTATATGAATAGCAGTTGTCAGTAACTAACAAGTACTTACTTAAAAAAACTTTTTAAGTTAAACGGTTTTATTGAAAAGAAAGATAATGATGTAGGTAATGTATTTACTGTATTTTTCTAGAAAATCCCTTTCATTTGATACCCATATTGTGGGGGTTGTGTTAAAATATGAAATCCGCCATTTTGTGGCGGCGGCCATCTTGGATTGACAATAATACAGAATATACTAAATTGTATTGTCATCAGGACTAAAGGTGTATACCAAATTTCAGATCCATCAACTGTAAGGGGGTAAAACTTCAATTACTAAATTTGACCTAAACAAACAAATAAACAGGTCAAGCTAAATAAAACCGTATAAAAACAGAAAGTCGTATGTCAACGTATGTAAGTACATAAATTATAAAGAGCTTATATATACGTATTTAAGTGTTCAAAAGTGACTTACATGTATGTTGAGATCTGGATCAACCTTCAATTTATTGAAGTCTTCATTGACGCTTACAATTTTACGGTCTTTGCCTCCGCAATTCTAAAATCAATATATTCGTTCGGTGTTGATATTTCTAAGATGATGGGATAAAACCAATTACAAAATATGATGATATTAATAAAAAAACCGGACAAGTGCGAGTCAGACTGACCCACCGAGTTCCGTACAAACTAAATAAAAGGGGGAAATCATTTTATTTTTATTTTTCTTCATAAACCGAAAAATATACATCGTAAAAACATTTAAAAACATGTTTTAGCTTATGCTAATGAATCTCATTCATATGATACCCCACATGATACGGTTAATTCACTTTAAAATTTGGGCCCCCATTCCTTGCATAAAGACACTATTTTTTTGTGATTCAATTAAAAATTACCAGTTTTCGGATTTTTTTCTATATCTCTAACACAATGCTTTTTGCCAAATTTCATAGTTATAGGTCAACGGGAAGTACCCCATAGGTTTTGATTCCCTTGTGAGTGTCGAAATATGCGTTTTTTACGACATATTCGGCTGTAACTTTTTTTTATGAAAACTGAGAAATTTTGTTTTTCTTTGTGCCGCAATAAACTATGGATCTGCGTATATTGTTTTAATTTCAACTCGATACCTTCACGCGTTCCTGAGATAAAGGTCTTGACACCCGGACAGATGAACAGACAGACAGACGGACAACAAAGTGATCCTATAAGGGTTCAGTTTTTTCCTTTTGAGGTACGGAACCCTAAAAACCCAGAAAAACACCCCGTTATATGAAAATAACTTACACGATACATTTACCAACTCTTGTTGGTATATTCCAAGATTTTATTTCTAACTAAAACCTAGAATTTACCAATATACTCTTTCAGTAGAATAATATAAATATTTGTTTATAGAAGGTGGACTTCCGTGCAGTGGAAACAATGTCAAATAACTTACAACGCAAGCAGCTTCTTCATTTGAAGAAGCTTCTTCAGGTTCTTCATTTGATTCAGGGGTTGTATGTGGTTCAGGTACTTCTAGTGGTGTTGCTGCTGTTTGGCTTACTTCCTTTGGCGTGGACCGAGTAGTGGGCGTATTTATGTTATTTGTTTTATGTTGTTTTATGTATCTTGATGTATGCTTACTCCATACACACGACAGTATACAGACGAACAGGAACCACCGTTGCATTTTATTCTAAATACTGAGTAGTGAGTAGACGTAAAATAATTGGAAAATTTCGCGGTGCTTGGCTTCACTGATTTTATTGCTATTCTATGGAATTGAAGTTGAATTAAATGAACTGAATCGGTATAAAATACTACCAATCATACTCGCAGACATAATCTCATATATATATATATATATATATATATATATATATATATATATATATATATATATATATATATATATATATATATATATATATATATATATATATATATATATATATATATATGTATAAATCAATTGCTGTTCGTTTGTCTCGCTAAAACTCGAGAACGGCTGGGCCGATTTAGCTGATTTTGGTTTTGAAATGTTTGTCGTAGTCCAGGGAAGGTTTAAACGTTGAGAAAATATCGGGTCCACTCATTGATAGGTGATACGAAGTACGCCGGGTCTGTCATTTTAACTACTTGCTAGTAAGACAAGTTAATTGTGTATGCTTAGGATCACAGAAGACTATAAAACTAGTGCTTATTGTAGTTATTGTGAAATAAGCATTTTTAGCGTTTGAGAAAACGTATTACTGAATATTTTTACACTTTAATTTTATAATGTAAACGAGCAATTCTTGATTAAGGGTTCAACGCGCACAGCTATCTCTCTCGCGCATCACAAACTTTTTGCACATATAAAATCACTGAATAGGGATATTAGAAAAGTGAAAGGAGAATTTGTTTATTTCAATAGGCAAATGAAATATTTAAAATAAGTTTATCTTCGATATCTTTTAAACTGGCTGAGGAATTATAAAACTTGTGTTTTTTTCTGATTCCGTCACCAGTATGAATGATATCTGATTAAAAGTTTTTTTAAATATTTCTTCTATCTAAATAAACAAATTCTCTTCTTACTTTTTTAATAATCCATTTTCAATGATTTTATATGTTTAAAACCGTTGTGATGCGCGAGAGAGATAGCTGCGCGCGTTGAGCGAATCCTTAAATAATATAATTAGGATCTCAAAATCGGCTCCAAAGAATTTGTAAAATTTGGTATGTAGGTAGATTCAAGGACGACAAGTCGATCTAGCTAATTTTCATTTCTAATGAACCCAGGTTTGTCGGTATCATCATAAAAAATACGAGCGAAGCTCTGTCGCTTAGACACCGAGTAGTGATACAGGAGGCGAGGTGGAAGCGAGGCCGGGGCGGGGCTGGAGCGTGACAGGAGCGGGATTGTCCTATGTGTACGAAGTCGCGGACAACAGCTAGTAATAAATAATGTGACGTCTTGTAAGTATTGCCCGCAGCGGCCGTTAATCACAACAGTGTCTTATCAGTGACGGCGTTATCATGACACGAGGGTTTGTGTGTGTGAGTGTACGATATTTTGTACACGAGAATTACGTGCGTGTTAAACGTTGTAACCTCGCGTTTGTTGGTTGAATTATTTTGGGATTCACTCGGGTTGTTTTTTTGTACAATAGGTTTGCGTTTGACCGCCAACTAGCCTAATGTTAAGCGATATTGCGGTCTACGGTAGAGCGCGCTTACATATAAGAAACCGTTCACTCACGATTATAAGTACAACAACATTGTTAGCTATTTATGTGTTAAGCAATAGTGTACAAGAATAGAATAGTGTGCTATATTACGAATTGAAGAGCAAATGTTTCCAAGGAATTTCCGGGTAGGTCTATCTAGATTTAAAATGTAACAGACCGAGTGAGCGAAGCAAACGAAGATTTCTGTATCCACTATCAATATTTTGTTCCTTCTGTCCGGATGTTTCTTGGTACTCGTTGTACAGTTTGTATTTTCAACTAATCTTTATGTAACCTAGTATACAGGTTTTGTAATTTTTTTTGTCGTCGGGGATTTTTAATTAAGGGAGTATTTCCCCCAAAATGGGGGAACATCTCTGGGACGCCACTTACTGGCCGATTTTAATAATAGTTACTATGAGCGTTTGGTACTCGATTCTAAACAAGAATATCATAATATATAAGCAAAATCGGTCAAGAGGTTGTCGAGACAAAATCTCGGAAAAATGAGTAATAATACTAGCTCATTTGTAATCCAAATTAGATATTTGACAGAAACATTTAATACTTAATTCTGAACAAGAATTTAAAATTTATTAGACTCGGGAGCACAGACATTTTTGTAACAATTACAAAAACAAAAAGTTTTTTGTAATAATTAAGTATTGTTACAAAAAATTTGTACTCGCGAGGTGTATTGTGCAGAAAACTATTAGTATTTATACGTAAATAGCCTAATCTACTTTGAATTTGAAGAGAGAGATGTAGTTAGATATATTTTTATCACCTTCGTGTCAATGGATATTGGAATGCCTCACTTCTCATGTATCGAATTACTGTTTCACCTCATTTGTGTACAAAACGGTATATTAGCTTAACAAACAAAAGATCAAGTAGCTCAGGAATCCGCTCGCGACCAGTCGCAATTTGCTGCGGCGATCAGCGACCAGTCGCCTTTAGTCGCTGCGACTGGTCGCACCAGTCGGAATTTGCTGCGGCGATCAGCGACCAGTCGCCTTTAGTCGCTGCGACTGGTCGCTAGAAGTCGATTGAAGCGATTGTCGAAGTACACAATAGCTCTTGTATTGGTGCCGATTAGCGGAGCAATCTAATGCAGCTCGAATACTGTGGGAAAAGAGGTAGCTGTCGGTATTATTAAGGTGGCTTATATGTATTTCTGGCTGAGAGTTGCTTAGATAGATAGATAGATAAACTCTTTATTGTTTACACCACTATACTAAAACACTAATTAACACGAGAGCGTGTAAGCCACGCTAGCGAAAACAACAGGTAGCCTTATCGCTGAAAGCGATCTCTTACAGGCAACCTTGTGATGGAGATTCCAAAGAATAGAAATGAACGATGGGATGTAAAACAAAGAAAGAAAAAGAAAAAGAAAAAAATAATAAAAATAAATAAATACCTAATAATAATTAGACAATAAAACATAAATACGAATATAATATACCTACTTAGAGATAAATAATACATAAATTCTAATATTAGTTGACTTCATTTACGAAGAATTAATTTGCGTATTATGATAAACAATCTAATTCTTCCTGTTTAATGGACAACTTGGTGTGCTAAAGACGTTAGACAGATAAAATTGTTATTAAAATATATTGTAGAATATAAACAAAAACTTTTAAATTAATAGAAAATCTCTAAAACTTCAACATTTAGCAATGTACAAATATCTTTTTTAAACTAAAAACAAAATACCCGACTGCATAAAAGTGGGGTTTGCAGTCTACTTTACAATTTCGTTACGCTTCTCGTTGCTGTTGAATGCACGTTTTTTTGTTAACAAAAGTATGCGTAAAATCGTTGTAAAAGATTATAAATGTACATTCTTTACAAAAAATCACTTATTTGTTACAAAAGTTCAAAAGAACAAAAGTTCATTACAAGTTACGAAAAACAGATTTTTTTACGAGAGTCGTATTATTATTATTACAAAAAAATATAGCTAAGACATTTAGAGAGTGTTCTTTGTTTTGGGCAGCGATTTTAATAGATTAGATTAATAGAACCCTGTCTCGCTGTCTCCCTGCCTATGTTAGTAGCTCACTGCAGCTCGGTACAACAATGGCGATTCGATTAGCTGAATCCTTCCATTGGCAGTTCCTGCGAACCGAACACACAATTTACTTCTAATCATTACAGAAAATCCTCGAGACATTTCCTATTGTGTGAACAAATCAGCTTACTTTTCTATTTATTTATTGACAAGCGTATTACACAATATAGTAGTGCACAAATAAAAGTGGAAATAAAATAACTAAAGATCACTAATAAGGCGAGTTGGTGATCAATCTAATATGAGAAAAAAAAAAAAAATTAGAACTAGTATTTATATTAATATAAAAACAAAACACCCAACTGCATAAAAGAATGCATTGATTGGCCAATATAAATTGGCAATCAAATGCATTTCCTTCTCCCATTATTAAATTTAAGTAGGAATAATAATATTCCTAATTAAATTTAATAAAGGGAGAAAAAGAAAAACATAGAATGTACCAGCTGCTTCTCTTCTCGGGCATACTGTAAACGTCAGTTCAGGGACTTGAGGGAAATTACCATTTATGTAGGCGATGGGCCCCTGTCACTGCAAGTCAACATCGCATCCTAGCCTGTTATACCCTCTAACCCTCTAATCCGTGCATACTAACATTTTCGAAGATATAAAGTGATTGAATAAAATTATAACAAAATTCGTCACACCAAACACTAAAAAGCAAAATCAAAAATTTTCAAAAAACTGTTCATTTTGATCTAAGTTCAATTTCAAGCATTAAAATCTAGTCTAAGTCTAAGTCAAGTCTCTAAGTCAAGGTTAATTTCGTTAACAGATATTATGTCATGTTTACCTTATAATTATTATAATCATATGTGTTTTAGATATGGATGGAATACAAATACACTCACAAAAACACAAACTCACACATTTATAAATCACGTTTAATATAATAGTGAGATTTATATTGCGAGAACGCATTAATAATATGACTCCTTTTAATAGTATTTGTTTAATTACTCCAGGAACTCGAATTCAGGATATTTTTGAACCAAACAGAACAACGAAGTCGGTTCTTAATTACGAATTATTTATTAATTGGCATCGCGTACAAATTCTCATTTATTCTACGGACAAAATTACACTTTGCCTTTAGGCGTTGTCTCCATGGACGAGTTGTTACTAAAATATACCTACGATACTATTCATGCGAGAATAGGACTAGATACCATATTATGAAGATATGGCTGTAAGCCAGTGATACGTTATATATGATGGGTTGTCTCCGGCTCTGCGTGGCAAGCCTCAAGTAGGGTAATTGCCCGACCTGGCTTCAGTGGCGACACGTCGGGCAACGCTATCAGGCGCTAATGTCGTGATTTGTGAACTGTGACAATGTCATTGTGGACAGCTAACTATGTTTATCCCTTTCTGGCAACAATAATTCGTATATCTCTGTTTTTTTCTATGCTTTAGATGTCGCTGTGAGTCTGCACTATAGCTGTATATAGTTAAAGCATGATTCGCCATGTATTCGCCTTTTATTCAATGAATATAACCATACAAAAAAATAAAAACAGGAAAAAAGTAGTAAAAAAGTAATCATTGATAAAATTTTGTTAAGGCTCTATCGGTAGTAAATCTTCTGTTTCGCTTGCGCATATCTACAATTTTTAAAGTTATAAAATTACTGAATAATCTCGCGTGTATATAAAACTAGAGACGCATTATTAATCTTCAGTAAGAATTTCATTTGCTATACCAATTCTTATAATTACATGCAAACATGGAATTAAAAGTACTTGAGCCCATCTGAGTGAAAACATGTTTGAATCAAAATCAAATTTTAAGTAACTGTTTGTAATAATATTTATCCAGTTTTTTGCATTGCAGATTTTTCGTCAGTCATTTCAGAAATTTTATATTCAATAATGTTGCTATACTATGCGAGCGAGACAGACAAGTAACTATCTAACAAAAAATCTGCACATGAGGCATTACTAACGGCAAATGGAAGCTTTAGAATCAGTGGACCGGCGAGCTGTGAGGTTAATCGGTGACGATAAGCTAGCTGCTAAGAAGCTACTTTGTCTCGAGCACCGCCGTAAAGTAGCATGTCTGTCTATTTTCTACAGGATTCATTTCGGGGAATGTGCGCAAGAGCTTCACGACCATATTCCACCCTCCCCATTTCACTACAGGACTAGCAGAAAGTCGGCGAATTACCACCCATTTCTCGTTGAAATGCCAAAAATCCGTACTCAGCGTTATTGATCCACATTCCTGTTGCGTACTGCACATGGAATTCGTTGCCGCCATCTCTGTTTCCTGAGACCTACAATCTTGGAATTTTCAAGACTAGAGTGAATAGATATCTTCTAGATCGACGAGCACCATCCTCGGCCACACCGTCGCTTAAAATCAGGCGAGTTTGTGGTCAATGGTAGATCTATAATGTATTTAAAAAAAAAAAGCCTTATGTGCAGATTTTTTAGCATTTCTGTTAAAAATCTGCACATAAGGCGTTATCGTTGTCAACAGTTTCCTGCCAAGATTTATCCGTGAGTCACAAGGTATTTAAAGAGTCACTCGTGTAAATGACGCCTTAGGAAAAAACCCAACCGGAATTAAAGCCACAATATTAATTGAAGTAGAAAGCGGAAGCTTGCAGCCCAGCAATAAGACTATTGTACAATTACTACTTGTAAGGCTTTTTACACCAAATGCGGAAATGTCTTCTACTACCTAACTATACAACCTATATAATAATATTATCACATACACAGCATATATACACATTATAGCATAATCATACATATAACATAAAACTTTTAAACAACAAGGTTTACGTATTCTTCTCTACAAATCTTATTTTGATACCCATATCGTGGGGGTGCATAAAAACAAAATTAGTTTGCCATCTTTGAGTTCACCATATTTAATTTAAATTACGTCACTCAGCTAGCATTTTCATCCAAATGTCCAAATCTAATATTAAAAAACCGTCATAACTACATGTACATAACTTCAATATCTAAGCCTCCTTCTTGCGCAGTCGAGTAATAAAAATAGTCTCCATCGAACCTAGATTCGTACAAGTATTAAAAATTCTGCAGCACTAGTTTCGAAATTTTGGCTTCGTAGATGGTTGAAGCCAAATTAACTAACTACACATAACTAATTGCACATGCATACAATGTTAATTGTACTCGTAGATTATCTTAAAAATGTGGAAAAGCCTAAATGATACAGCGAATACCATCACGATAGGCGCTTAATGGAACATCATGTGTGACAACTGAAAATGTAAATTTTATGGGGTTTTGCTATAAGCTTGGTTCCTCCGCGTACTTACACAGCAGATGCTACGCCGTAGCACCCTTCATCGCTGTAGACCCTGCTAAAAACTTCATTTGTGACACGTTCCTCCAGGATTTACTTAGATCCTACACCGTAGCACTTCCATATTATGGGGTTCTCCGTACTACCTTGTTAGTTAAACAATTTTTACTTCTGATATATTTATGAACATTTGACTCCAACAAAATAAGATTAATATTTACATAGACACAGAAATAGAATCTATTATGACAAAAACATACAAAAAACACACATAGTAAAACAACATATATAAATAGGAACAACAAAAAAATAATATTTTTATTTCAATTCGGCCCCAACTCAGCATTATACCAGTTGTAAACAACTAGCAAAACTATTTTGTAAACTCCTAAAATTCCTAAATAGAAAAATAATTTTCGCACTGTCGAATTTTTTTATTTAATTACCTACCTACCCAACGACAGTCCACTCCATGAGCTAGACGAGAACAAAAACATTTGAACTTTACGGAAATATAAAAAAAAAGTATTACAATGACAAATGACAGTACATACTCTACGGACTCTGTGAGCTAAGTCGCGATCGCATAGACATATAAACTTGGCAAAACCATATGGGTTTCTTATTGACTACAGAACCTTTAAAATACGGTCAAGTAGAAGTCGAGCTCGCGCTAACGGACGACACTCTAAAAACAATATGAAAGTTGCTGTCTACTTGACAGCAACTTAGACAAGACTAGTCCACTTAACTTCGACTCTCATAACAGACAATAAAAACTTCTAACTTAATCTGCAGAAAAGCGCAGCTTAGTCAAGTAGAATTTGCTGCAATAGAGCACGTGCCATTTGCAATAAACTTTTCTGCAGGAGATTAATTTATGATAGAGTAAAATGGGGATTTCGGTATTGAAATTAAAGTGGAATTGGACAGGACATGTTGCTAGGCGAAGTGATGACAGATGGAGTAAGGTTTTGACGGAATGGTGGCCGAGGCAAGGTAAGCAGAGTGTTGGACGTCTAGCTGCAAGATGGGTCGACGATATAGTAACTATCGCGGGTCGAACCTGGACTCGATTGTCACAGGCCCGAGGAAGATGGCAAGATAAGAGAAAGGCCTATACCCAGCAGTGGGATAGAGAAGGCTGTGGATGATGATGAGAGTAAAAAAACATATCATTTCATTGTGGTTATACCTATCAAACCCAGAACGAAACGCCTCGAAGAATAACCGCGGTCAATGCAGCATCATTGCAGAATGTACTGTATACAGTAGGTGGAATACGACCACGGTTATCCTCTCAATACCACTATGAATATGTATGAAATGAAATACAATTATATATTTGTTACATTTTCTTGTTTCATACTTTTTAGAGCGTGATTTTTCAGTAGTCGGGGTTTTGAACTTTTGTTTTTATTGGGGAAACAATCCTTTAACCAAAAAGCTGCGACGACAAAAAAAGCTAGAAAATAGTAAAATCTGTATGTATACCAAAGACTTACAAGACTCCTAATGCGATACAAAATATTGTTCCAAAAACTTAACACCAAATCAGGTGTTTGCTAATGACAGGTCACAAACGTCATTTAATCTTAAACGTCATCTCATCGCAATCACTTCTCAATTCTTACGGTGCCAAGATGGTGAACTGTGTTAAACAATCTTGTAAAAATTACAAACTTCTTTAAAAAACTATGGAAAACATTATCACCTTCCATCTCTAAGTAGCAAAAATATATTTCTAACAGTATAAAAAGCGTAATGAAACAAATTTTTTACGTATTTGTAGCGTATGTTCGTGTCTCACCTATGACCACGGATGCTCCAGTGTTTGAAAAATCGGGTCTTAAATTATGTGAAATATACGCGATGAAATTTTTGAAATTTATTTCATTTCAATAAATAACAATCGCGAATATTAGTATAAAAAGCATATATGCATTTCATTTCATAAATATATTTTATTATTTATACAAATTACTGCAATTACTGCAAAGAATTAGAGATGGGTCGATGTAATATAAGTTATCGATGACAATAAAATTATTATTTTTACGGACTTCAAAAACGAGATTATCAGTTAGCTTATATTTTTCTTATATGTTACCCGCATGATTTCGTCATTTAAATTGATTTAAAATTCCTTTCAAATCTCAAAATCGGTCAGTAGTTTGCTTTTTAAAATAAAATTGCGAATTTTGAAGTCGGTTATTCTAGTTTTGTAAACTATAATAATTATAATATGTGAATCATCATCATCATCTCAGTCATAAGAAGTCCACTGCTGGACATAGGCCTCCTATAAAATGGGATCCCATGGGTTTCTATAAAAGCCGATTGGAAGCGGCTTGCATCCAGCATCTTCCTGCCACTTGTACAAGTTCATCTGTCCATTTCATGGCTGGTCTTCCTACGCTTGCCGGGGCGTGGTGTCCACTCGAGAACTTTTCAGCCCCATTAGCCATCAGTTCTACGTTCACTGCCACTTCAACTTGCTAATCAGCTGTGCTATGTCGGTGACCTTTGTACGTGAAACATGGTATTTGATTTTACGATAAATGTTTTTTTTTTTTATTCTTAAACTAACACAGCACCATGCTAACTATTCTGTTTAGATTTTCTAGTTGATGCTGTACAAGCAGAACATTGGGCAGATATAGTAAGGCGAAGTCAAAATGATCCTTGGTGGAAACCGAATTCTCGCTTAACAATTTGTTCAGTGAATTTCCACAATAAATGTAAATACATAACAAATACAGGGCGCCAGCGTTTACAACATTGAGCAATACCTTCAAAGGTTACTTTGAATTATAAAATCATGACATTAATAACATTTATTCAAATTTAAATTTATAGTCCCATAGAGAAGTTGGAATCACAGAATGTTCAAAATAATCTTCATTGAAAGTATTTAATATGGTCTACTATTATGGTTAATAATGAATTTTTAGGTCTTAGTTGAGAAATGTAGGGGGGGAGGGGGGGGACACGACTTTTTAACTTTAGCGAGCTATATCTCGCACATATCACATCTGAGACACGATAGGGTGGGGGCTAAAAAAAATATCCAGTCTTAATTGTATATATGAAAAACCCAATCTCTATTTTTATTTTTTTTGAAAATTTTACTACGGCATTTTGTAGCGGCTCACAAAACACAATTATGTATAAAAATTTGTTTTTATAGGGTTAATAGGCTCCGAGTAAAATGACTGTGACATACGGACAGACATGACGGAATTATAAGGGTTCCCCGTAGTTACTACGGAACCCTAATAAAACGATGTTTCTTGAAACATTACAAAAAAATTCAAAAGAAAAAATTGGTACCTATAATTACTTATCGATATCGATACTTTAATACCTCTTGGTCTATCTCTGGCTTAATGTCATTAGGTTTTTTTTTATTTATTTCAGTATTGCCAATATATGTTTTCTCAATTTTCCTGTATCATTTGTATTTACCTATACTATATTGTTTGTAAATAGGTGTGAAAATTTATTTATTCAGTAGAATTTAATCAAATTAATTGGGTCCATTACTGGTGCTACGAATTAACCATTGACATACTTATCTAAGTATTGTGATAAATCCATTAGATTTCGAGAGGCAGTGATGTGTTAATGAATACGGAGGACAAAAAATAGTGCTACGTTAATCACAATGTAGGAACTCTGCTATAGTAAAATAAACATTTGCTGTTTTATCCTATTTTCAAAAATGAAGTTCCGAATGAAATAGCTGGGCGTGGACCGTTGCACTCCAACAAAAAAAACGTAATATATGTTTACCTGACTGTCAACTGATGCGAAAGCAAAAAGAACCTTCGTGATCTTAACCTACATTATGTACACATTTATCACGCACACACACACACACACACACGTATGTTTCGCCGTAGCATAAAAATATAGTCTTTCCAGTCACAATTACTTTGACTCTTATTCTTCTCAACAGATCGTGGAACTCAAAGTCCGTGTTAAGGCCGGCTTAAAGTTTACTAAAATAAAATATGACATATCATAATCAAATTGAAATGAAATGAAGTTTATTGGAAAAAATAACTGCGAATGACTTCTACTGAGCTACTGAGTAATTTTTTTATGAATGAGGTATTAGTCGATTCATTGCCGTTGTGACATCAGTTATATGACGTCACAATTTGTAAATTGCATGTATAAACTTATTTAATAAATACTATCATCATGAACTGTATTTTTTATTTACAAAATAAAAATACATTAGATTCTTTTATAAAGTGATGAAAGTGGCGCCGCTGCCTGTTTCGCTCGCACGCGGCACCCATAGATATAAAATTATTTAAATTACTGATTTCATTTTTGATTTCAGATTTTCTTTCAGAGTCATAAGAACACTATTACAATGTATTAACAGTAGCTGTTATTTTATATGTGATATTTTGACCGTGATAAACGTGTAACCGACAAAATTTTCACATTTATACCTAAATTTCGGTCAAAATAACAAATATAATAATTTTATAGTTTAAAAAACTGAAACAACAGACTTCAAAGTTACTATTATTTCAGTTATATGATTGTATGAATCTCTCATGGACCATTCTGACTTTAATCATGATTACCCGATCAAATCGGGAGATATCCTTTTCAAAGGCAACTTTGTAGATAAATTTGGCAAATGGACGTGTATCTATGGTTAAAAATAAATTTATAAAAAAATGAAGTGTCAAATTGAAAAAATAAAATTGGCCCGAATTTAAAAGGCGGTTTGTATGGAGATTATCCTTCTGGGTCCTATGTAATAGGGCGAATTCTGTGATGTATACCTACACAGTTTTGTATACATTGGTTGAAAAAATACGACTTGTACGCGAGCGCCAACAAACATTCGGACAGAAGAAAGAAAAGGAGTTTTGGCGGGAACGTCTTAGTAACGTGTTGTTGCTTTGTTTTTATTTCCTAAACTTGTGTTATTTTGTACATTAATGCTATAAAAATGGTGGTGTTTTAGTCATTAAGTGTTCGATAAAGTGCGTGAGTGTGGGCAAGTGAAATAAAGCAGTAAAACATGTGATTTTACGTTGTCGGAAAAACTCCATAGAAGCTTCTAGTAAAGTCGCCACCACTTTACTGAAGCAGGACTCGACTTATAAATTGACTGTATACGTGACTTAGATTGTGACTAGAACATTTACAACTTGTTTTATTCAAGAAACTTGAAAAAATCCTAATACTTGACACTGGCAAATGCTTTAATGCGGGTCCAATACAAAAAAGAAGAAGAAGAAAGAAAAAATTGTTATTTGGTGCAGAAAATACAACAAAAAGCAAATACAACAAACATATTATATGATATGACATTGGATTTACTTTTTTAAGGGCCTAGATAGATAGATAAACTCTTTATTGTACACACCTTAGAAACTTACAATCAAGATAAGATATTTAAAATCTAGTGTAACAACTGGCGGCATTATCGCTAATAGCGATCTCTTCCAGGCAACCTTACTAGTTAGTAAGGCTAGTTTTTTTAATCAGATAAAAGTATCAGTCGGATAAATTTTAGCTCTGTTGTATTTATATATTATTAAAAAAAAAAAAAAACTATATTTTAACTGAAAGATACTTCATACCTTGGGATTTAAAAAAATAAAGATAAGAGGTTTAGGTAGAGTTTAGATAAGAACAGTAACAAATATACAGATTATAAGGTTTTCAACCCCCTACTCAAAAAGAGGGGTGTTATAAGCTTGATATGTGTATCTGTGTGTGTGTGTGTGTCTGTGACATCATGGCTCTCAAACGGATGGACCGATTTTTTTCAATTTTTATTTTGTTTGAAAGATAATTAAATCGAGAGTGTTCTTAGCTATGTTTCATCAAAATCAATTTAGCCACATTTTTTACGGAGATTTTTAAGTTGTCTAAACTTATGCTAGTACTTATAAAACATCGTGGGTAGAACCTTATTTTTGAAGTTGGTAAATGCCAGGTAAAACCGCGTGTTGAAGATAGTATAAAACTAAAACAATTGCAGTGAGCACCGGAGTGTTCAAATTTAGAACGAACGCCAGATCTCCAGCAGCGATAAGACTGCCTTTCACATGGAAGTTCAAAGTTTATACGATAGTTTCGTGGAAATTCTTGAGAGGATGTTTTCATTCATTCCTTTTTGTGAGCAAGGACAATTAAATTTACTTCTGTAATGGATGGAGATGTCTATTAAATTTAGGTACTTTTGTAATGGATGGAGATATCTTTTCTTGATATTACATGATAATGGAATAATCAAGAGTAAATTTTCGAATATTGTTTATTTTGACCACTTATAATACATGCTGGTAATAATTATAATGACTTTGAAATCTAAAATGTTGACTTACAGTGTGATTGCCAAATCATTATATTTTGTTATATACATAAAAAATCTAATCTAATTGACATATTGAAGAAGGTTAGAAGAGATAAGAAGACAAAATTCAATGCAACTGTTCAGGTAATAATTTATGATGATAAGAATAACAACTCCACTTGGCCGGGGTCACTGCCGTGTCCCCAGATACCGCAGGGGCGGCTTTATGGCGAGCCATCGTCGGTGAGTGGCGACACCATGTACTTCGATGTTTCCCTGGGGCTAAATGAGATCCCTGACCTCCAGCTTGCCATAACTGGCCGGCAGGGTGGTGGAAACTGCAAGAGGGACCTAAGCTGGGTGGAAGTGATAAAGGACATAACGCACTAAAACTAGCGTTTAGTAAAAGTGCAGCACACCTCTCGTCACCCTTAGCCACGCACACTGATGTTAATTCTCCGGCGCCAATATACGGCGCCACGATGGGCGGGTAAGTCATCACCTGCTTACCTAGGTATTTTTATACTTGTTTTCATTTATTTTTTTACTGTGGACTGTAACAGTGGCTTATTTTACTTGACTCCGACTATGAATACGTTTTCGACGTTATATATGAAACCAGATTAAATCTAATCTTAATACCTGATAATGGCAAATGCTTTAACCGCGGCAGTTCAAACCCCTCAGGGGAAAAGAAAAAAAGTTGAAATTTATGACTCAGTTGTAAATGTTCGCAGCTGTGTACATTAGTACCTAGTTATTGATTACATTTGTTTGTTTAACGGCTACCGAGATACTTTCCGATTCTTCCAGTAAACGACCTCGTCGACTAGTTGTAACTGCACCACAGACATATTACGCGAGAATTTTAGACAGCGCAAAATTGGAAAAAGCTGACCAACGCAAACGTTTAGTACATTCATAATGTAGTAAAAAATACTTATAGAGTAAAATGGTACCTAAATGCAATTTGGATTGTAATGATGTTAAAAAGTCAAATAACAGACAGCAGACATTACGAAATGACTTATAGTTTTTTTTATCGTGTTGGGCCTCGGTTGTTACTTAAGTTACGATTTTGTTTCTATAATAAACCAGAGAATAATATGTATTCCCTGTGCATTGTAAATACTTAGAACTCCTTATAGAAAACCAATGAAAAACCAGCAAGGTTCATTCCTAGGCTGTACAAACAAAAAACTTGTGCCGTGTGGACCATATTATACAAAAAATCATCATTTTGGACTACAAAGTAACATTTAAGTAAGTTGTCCTGTCTTGGATTGGTTAAAGTACATCTTATCTTATTTAAATATTACTTTGACCTTTGTCTTGCTCTCGCAACTGTAGAAAGAGCGAGACAAAAGTCAAAGTAATATTGAAATAAGACTGCTTGAACGCTTGTAGTACGGCCACAGGAGCGGCAACGTGATTGGCGGCAATCAGCAATACGCACATAACTTCGAAAAGACAGAGGTGCGTGCCGCGGGGTTCGAACCCAGGACCTGCGGATCGCAAGTCAGACGGTCTCCCGACTAGGCTGCCGGACACTTCAATACATAGCAGCAGTTTTTTCTGTTATATATTTCGTGCCCAACTTCCTTACTCCGCACTAGAGATATTTCAGTCTATAATTATTATACTTTAAAAAACTGAAACAACCGATTTCAAAATACGCAATTTCGTTTACTAAAATGACGTAATTTTTCCAGTTATTTTGTTTTATAGGTCTTTTCTGAAAGAATATCCTTTAAAAAAATATGTTATAATTGACGGAGGGGTAAGGTAACAAACTTAACAAACAAAACTTCTTTTTTAAGTTCGGTTAAAAATGCACGCCCCACTACAAAATAGACCGAGATAGCGCTTTCGTAGTTTCGTAGTTTTGTAGACATGGAGCAGCTTGCAGTTTCAAAATGAAAGATGACAGACCTGATTGGATGGTGGAGACTTCCAACACATTTTTATAATATTACGTTTTATCATTACAATATAATTCACGGAGTACGAGTATTTACCGTGGATTATAAATATTGCCCTCTTGATATTTAGGCGCGATCGCATGCACTGTTCACAAACAGACCTAGTTGTTCTGAAGGCTTAATTCAATGTTGCTTTACTTAGTGTATTAAGTCTGTGGGCAAGCAAGTTTAGCCCTAACAACAGAAACAAGTGTGTTTCAGCATTGAATACCGATGCGGCGAGCTCCGCGCAATTACACGCGCGGTTACCTATAGACGGGGGCAGAAGGAGGGGGAAGCGGGGGAGGATTGTAGGGCGTAGGGCTACTTTGGTAGTAGATGGGACTTTGTTTTAGGTTCTCTTGGTAAAAACAACAATGAAGTAGGGCTTTCAGGTCTTTATCGATGAACTCACTTGATAAGCAGCCTGTATGGTCAAGTGTGGTTAAGGATGGTGTATCATTAAGACGTGTTTTTTTAAATATAAAATAGCTTTACGTATGACCACCAACTCGCTTGGTGTAGGTGTCTTCTATAAACTAATATGCTTGCATTATTTTTCTATGTTATATGTTCCAGGTAAGATATGAGGCAAAGGAGAAAAAGTGAGTGTGTGTAGTTTATTGACAAAAAAACACACACATACACACACACACACACACACACACATAACTATCCTACACCCCTACACATAAATTCATATCTACATACCTACTCCATCTAAATTTTGTATAATTATTAAACAAATTATATATTATATTATGGTTGATATGTGAAATGTTCCTAATTTCAGGGGAAGGCGCTGACTGTTACAACACAGCTCACGCTAAAGTAACAGTCAAGGTTTTCAAATTGTTTTTGTTGTATATTTTAGTTCAATAAACTATTTTGTATTTGTGTAGGCTTTTTTTAATCGAAAATAGGCTTGCGCTTGACCGTCAACTCACCTGGTGTTATGCGACAGTTACGGTCTACGATGGATGGGTATTCGTAATTGTGTGTATCTCCTGCATTTCTAGAATAGAACTCATAGTAGGTATAATTTACTCTAAAGAGCATACTGTACGATTATCTGTGAAAATGTCCTTCAGTATTTATTATTCTCACTGAAAAATATTTTGAACATTCTACGCTTACAAAACTATCAAAATATAGCGATATCCCTTTAAAAGATTATAAATGCTTTCACTATGTAATTTGTGTTTTAGTTATGGTGTTAACAATAAAGAGTTTATCTATATATCTATCAAATGCGCATTTTTTTTAATAATCTAATAAAATCATTTGCTTACTACAAAAAAGATGAATTATTATTACAACAAAAATAGCTTATGACGCTCAAGGAGTGAAGACGAATCTAACAACACCTCGCACATCAAAATCAGTCAAGCTGTTTAGCCTCCTATTTATACAGTCTGGTAAAAAGTTGAAAAAAATGTACAAATGCTGTCCAATATATTCAACTTGTTGAACAGAAAATTGGAATAAATCAAACTCAGCAACACCCGGGAGCACAACTACTTCTAATATTTCCAAGCAATTTCTCAATATGACAACATCGTAAGGATCAATGGTCTAAATAAGGCCATTATACGGCAGGTTTTAAAATGTATTATTGTTTAAACATAGTTTTTTTAAATACTAATATAGGCGTTTTTAGTCTGATAGTTATATGCATAAAATGTTATGTTTTTTAAAATTTATAGACTGTGTCTATTTTGTATGAAAAATTTATTTACGATAAATAAAGACTTTTTGATTATAAAAATAAAAACAATAGCCTAAATAAATAAAAACTAGCTAAGTACACGTCCGAACGAAACCATCCCTCACGCAGCGAGACAAACGTGGAATCAATTCTGGCTCACAAACAGACAATAGCGAATTTGTCCGGGAAATGTGGCCGTTTAGATAACTGGGGACAATGCGCGCCTTAGATACGATACTTCACGATACATGGGGCAGGTCGTACTAGACAGATAATCCACCAACGGTATGTGGAACTAATAATATCTTCTTTATTTTCTAGATCGACGAGCTCCATGCTCGGCCACACCGCCGCTTAACATCAGGCGAATTGGTGTTCAATCGTAGATCTATCTTGCATAAAAAATCTTGATTATGGCCGAATGTGACCGAATGGTTTTGAGAATCGAATTAAGTAATTGTTGACACTAGTTAAAATAAGACCAAAATGGGACAAAGATCAATATGTGGCAGTTACGTGTCAGGCTTATGGCAAGTACGTTTCAAAATATAAAATTTCATGGTACATAAAATTATTCAAATTTCATGGACAATTTCAACCCTCTTTAGACCCCCTTAATTCACCACTGTCATAATTAACTAATTCGCGATACAAACTACTTCCCACCAGATGGCACCACCATAATGATGATCTCGAAAACTACAAAAATACATCGATGACACCTGTAATTGCCGAAGTCTATACACAACTATATTCCTTGAAATTCAAACTTTACAATTTGGGAATATTTATTCCTTACGCCTTTAAATGAATTTTAAACATAATTAGTGTTAAAATTTTAAATCCTTAAGACTTCTTTGTTGTCATTTTTTATTGATCTAAGCGCCCTCTCAGTAGTACATGTTGTACTAACTAGTTTCCTTAATCAACCAATTAACGAGTTGCCTTCACTTTCGACATCCGCAAAGAAACTAGCGCCCTCTCCGGATGAGTATCTGCACTAAGATTGACGATCGATCGTGGTCTTAGTAAATTTGTTTCCTTGTGTGTGTACAATAAACAGCATACGTCTTGTTACGTTGAGTAGCAGAATTTTAGAACCCTTAAGAACCATGGTTCCAAAATCACAATATACTTAGTTGTCTTTTATGTTATCACAATTTTATTTATTATTATTACTAGACTAACCGGCGCGGTGCCTGCCGCTAACGTCTTACCGCCGCCGGCGCATGTGGCGACTTGCGATGTCATGCAATGAACGGAAACGGAAAGAGTTGTAAAACCTAATTCGGTTTGTTTGAGATTTTACTCTCGATTTAAAGATGACATACATTTCGAGTTTTCGCCTCTTGTAGTCGAGAAGATAAGAAATTCGTTACCTACAGCTGTGGTAGATACGTCTGTCCTATCACATCTGGAAGGTTTACAACTAGCGGACGCTAACTTCGGCGTACCGGCTAATATTGACGCGTTGATAGGAGCTTCCCTATTTCCACACCTGCTTTTACCCGACGTCCATGCTTCGTGCGAGGCGTCGACTCCCGTTGCATTGCGCACGGTTTTAGGCTGTTGTTAGGGGTGTTACTGTTAGGGTCAGCGCCCACCATACCTACACTAAATATTAATACGGCCTTGACATCTTGCCTCGCTCAAGAGCCTATCGCTATTGACACGTTAGTCAGGCGTTTCTGGGAACTCGAAGAGCTTCCTTCGACTCTTTTTCAGCATCCGAAGCATATTGAATGCGAGGATTTCTATGCGTCGACAACTTCACGCGATCCTGTTACTGGCAGATACGTTGTCGGCCTGCCACTCAAGGCCGACTCATATTCATTCGGGAATTCTATAGACGCAGCTCGTAAACGTTTCATGTTCCTTGAAAGACAGCTTGAAGCCTCCCCTGTGCTCAGGTCGGCATATGATGACGTCATTTAAGACTATCTTGCGAAAGATTACGTATCTCACGCGCCGCTGTGTGATCCACAGGACCCTGCGCGCATTTACGTCATGTGCTATGATTTACGTTTAGCTGTTCGCCTGTGAAATCTTGTACTCCGCTATAAACTGTTGTATAGTGTCTTCGCCGGACATTGTGTCCTAGTGAAAATAATAAAAAAACTTTTATGGAACGCCTTTGGAAAAGGGTGTAAGCGACTAGCCGATTACGAAAGGACCCCAGGGGCGTACGAGTTCGAAGGCACCACGCCATCCTCCTTCACTGATCTATGAACTGGAGAGCCACGAGATCTTCAAGTAAGTGCTGCTTCCCGTCTCTCCGTTCTTTGTTCCATGCACCGTATTCCACCTCAAAAATACAGTCCACTTTTCTGGGGCTTTGATTACTCCACCGTAATTTGGCGTTACCATCAGTAGAGATTGAAGTGTTTTGATGGCCTTTATTTATGTAAATAAATACTAAATCTCATGCTCCTAACATCAAAATAACGGGAATTTCATAGAATCTTTTACTCTTGTTTCCAACGGCCCAAGGCTGACCTAATCTCAATGGGAAATCCGCCTGTCAAATTTTAACTTCATAGCTCAAGTGGTGCAGAAATTTTAGCAGATATACCTTTTATGTACTATGTATTTTATATCCTAATGTTTAATGTTTGAGGATTAAGTTTAATGTTAATGTTTAATGATCAAGTATTTTATATCCTAATGTCTATAATTAAGGATTAATTAAGCTTAGGCCACAAATAGAAATACACCTTGAGAATCAATACAACTCTGTACCGTTTAAGGAAAACCGCTTTAAACTTTCATTGCGTAAGGAATTCAGATATTTGATTCAACCTGTGGGGGTACTCAGAAATTTCCAACAAAAATCTTGCCATTCAATTTGTTGTAAGCACCACTTCCTGCGAATCATTCCCCCCTGGTACTCCGTTTCAAATGGCGTCGCATTTCTGGACGGAATAGCAAACTTGCCTTTAATTTGTTTTAATTTTCGACCGGCAGTTGACAAAGGGCAAAGTAATGTAATTATACCAATTGACGAATTATTCGCAGAGGGTTCGAGTTCCGAGGTGCGGGCGATGGAAAATTGTTATTCGTTGAGTTATTCGCGGTTGGCGCGTGGTAGGAGCCTCAATTCGTAAGTAATCTAACTTGGATGCTAATTGAAAAAAAATACGTGTGGCACTCGGAGACTGCCGCGGTAAAGCTATTGCATAGCATTTTTTATCAACTTATGTAATTATAATTATTTATTTTATTTATGCAGTATTCCTAACACCCCCCACTCCGACCGGCACAGCGGTGATACTTTTTAGTTTTTAGTTTTGCCATCTATCGATGAATAGCAGAACTTTTAATGACTTTTTGAAATATCACGCTTGTCTCTTTAGTTCTGCAAATCGCCTCTAGGTGGCATTGGTTGTATCGGCGTTACTGCGTTAGGTTATTTTCGTTACGGAATTTCTGGATTCGATCTCCACGCTCAAGGCCCGCGATAGAAGCTATGCAATAGCTTAAAAAAAATATATACGCGTCGTCTTGAGAACCTCCTCCGTTTCTTGTCGGTTAAAAATGTTCATGGTATAGAGATAAGTACCTAATTTAACGTAACGAAAAACTGAAAACAAGTATTCTTCTTAAAAGGAAAACAAAATACTTGACTTCAACTTGGTAATCCAATGTGCTATGTAGATGACTACGGATTTATTAATTTCTGATTCGATCTCGCAGAAAGACATTAAACCACAGAACACATAATAATACTACGCAATAGTTCATAGTAAGGACTTATTTGTTTCAAACTGGCGGTTACCTATTTTTGTATAATAGATATTATTGTGAAACACCGAATATAACTACCGCGAAAACGAAACTTATTTTTTTCAAAAGACATTATAGAAAAATCCGAAAAGATCGTCTGATATCCGATTTTTCTAGAAATAAAGTGTATGTGTATAATAAAAAGAAACCTAACGAACCTAACTTACTATAACTGATATATCTGCGATAACTGTACCCTTTGTAAAAGAAGGTATTTAAGTTTACTGGATATAAAATAGATATTTTATATCCAGTAAACTTAAATACCTTCTTTTTTACAAACTTCTTATTTACGAGGTTCTGAGTCCATAAGATTTTTAGCCATCTGGCTAACAAACTTTGGACTTAGAACCTCGTGTCGAGTAATACATCTGGAATCAGGCATTTCTATGAAACGGATTCAGGAAAGTATTTTAACAAAGGTATTTCGTACTATAGATAAGTTATCCAAACGGAGATTTTACGACCTTATATCTTATTTTTAACCAACTTCCAAAAAGAAGGTTATCTATTCGATCTTTATGGTTTTTTTACCGATTACTCAGCCAATTGTGCATTGATTTTGATGTATTTGGTAGATCATATTTTAGAGGTGGTCCCATATAAGTTTTATTAAAATCGATGCAATACTTTAGTTTTTATGACAAAATTACTGGTAAAATATCACCCAAATACTGTAAAAAAGTGAATAGCAATTCACGACGCACACGCGACTTGCTATTCATGTTTCTACAGGCGTTATACATATTGCGTATTTTGAAGTAGGTTCTTTCAGTTTTTAGGGTTCCGTACCAAAAGGGTAAAACGGGACCCTTTACTAAGCCTCCGCTGTCTGTCTGTCTGTCTGTTTGTCTGTCTCCAGGCTGTATCTCATAAGCCGTGATAGCTAGAAAGCTGAAATTTTCACAAATGATGTATTTCCGTTGCCACTATAACAATAAATAAATATAGTTATAAAATACGACAGGTGAAAGGAACGAATCTCACTTGATACAAATACAGTTTGTTTCTCTTGGCACGTAAAAAAAAAACCGACAACACTAGTTTTTCTATTTACGCCCCATAAAAAAGAGTCTTGATATTAGAGATTCCCAAAGCGATCGGCATTTAACAATAAATATCGTACACAATGAGACCCGATCGTAACCAGACAAATATCTATTGTATGCTTATCTCAGAGTTACGGGCGTTTACCGAACCTAGTTGCTGGAGATTTGTTAAGAAAATATGTCCAACATATAATAACTAATGGTAACTGGAATCAATAGATGCCTTGCCATGACAAATATTAGGTAAGTATTTATGTTTTACGAACTAGGTTGTTGCCTCTTCGTTAGATATATTTATGAAGAAAACTCCTTGTCTGAACTTTATGACGCTTTATTATTACTTATAACACTGCACTTATTTCACTGCACTGAGCGGTCTGACGCTAAGACCGCCTTTTTACTACCGAGTTACGCCGCGACTACTTTTTCGACGGGCCGCTCGCGCTCGTCCGCCCGCGATATATCCCCTCCCCGGAATTACAACATCACGCCATCATCCGGGGTAGCGTTCATTCTGTTCGATCACCGTTCTCCAGAGTATATAAATTAAGAAAATAGCAGTGCTGCCACTCCGCAACACTGAAAACACCGCACACCACATACAACAAATATTCAAATCATGACACTCGGCCATCCGCTTTTGTGCAACGTCCCGATGCACAACAACTCTCTAAAAGCAAGTCTGATTAATCATATCGAACCCTTTGGACTATTTAAAGATTTGCTGCAAAATAAAATAGTTAAACAGTAATTATTATGCTAATTTTATAAAACTACTTATGGCACACTAAACTTTGTAGTATACGTTGTCGTAACTAGTTATTATTGTAGATACAAGTAATCATGACACTCGGATTCGTTTTTAAATATGACAATTATTTTATGTTTATTCTAGCTGGTCTGGGAACCGGAGGCTTCCTATTCGTGTGTAAATGTACACTATGCAGATAAATCATTGTTGTACAAATATGTTGTACGGATCGAGTATATATTCTGGTATTTCCAGAGGTTTGGTATATAATTAAAAAAAGTACATAAAAACTTATTCAATTCGCATTATTAATTTACTGTCGGTTACTCAATTACTTCCTCCTCTGGCTTAGTGATTGCGAACGGCAGCATCATTATATAAATGTCCCAATGTTGTAGTGGCCACTGAAGTAGCATTCAAACCTTGTAGACTTGGACTTGTAGACTTTTTTTTTATGAAAAACTCTATAAATACTCCTTTTTATTCTTCGTCCAAACATTAAAATGACCAACGACAAAGCTTGAATAAAATGAAAGCAAATTTCGTCCAAAAATAATTACACATAAATTCAAATATTTAGATCCAACTCAAACCAGCTCCAGTAATAATTTGGTGACACGAGTACTTTAATTTTGTAAGTGCTCTCATAGGAATCAACATTTTAAACTGTATTTCTGTCATTGTCCTGCCATTACCAAATAGCATTTTAAAATTGTGTAACGTATACTCCCCAAATCCGAGTAATAGAGAGAATAAGAGAACGGAAATAATTTTCCAAATCCCTTTTTTTTAGCAAGTCGCTACAACCGCAATAATTTCTGTCAAGCTTGTGGATGATCGGCAAAGCACATGAGCGAAATTTTGTCAGTTTAGAATGTCAGAAGTATTATTATTTTCTAATCACTAAATTTCATTATCATAGGGACAAATTAGTCACGATAAACTACAGGTAGCTGATCCATTGTCAGTCCTTCACCAACCGTTATTTGACTGGCGTATACCTGTTGTTGTTTACCATTAAATTGATGTACTATCAAGTTGAATCACTTCACATCACAGATGCCCTGAGTTGACATCTGTCGGATTTTAATCTGTTGTTTGCCAAATTCTTCTTCTTAATCGTACACTCTAGTCAGAGTGGTCGTGGTTGCAATGGCGGTGGCTCCTCGCCGTCACCGTCACTCTCCAGGCCAGCTGCTCTTCTCGCGATGCTTTTCCATTTCTGCCGGTCGGTTGCATTGCGAGTACACTCTACTTCGGTGGACTGCGTAGCTTTTCTAATGAGGTCGGTCCAACGTGTTGGTGATCGTCCAGGACTTCGCTTGCCTTCTACACGGCCATGCATATGCTGCGATAGGCTCTCCGTCGAGTGCTCTTTTCTTGAGATCTGCGCAAAGAACTTCAGTATTTGCAATTGCCCAGTCGACGATAATCTATCTCGTATATGAATCTCTTTGAGGATAGAGTTGTTGGCTGTTTGTCAAATACGTCATCACTATTTTGATGACATGTTAGCTAGAAAAAACACTGTACACATTACATACTAACAGTACTCAAACCGAGAATGTGGACATATTTATTTTCCCATCCAATATTTATAGTACTGATGTAACAGTAGAGCAGAAATTACTTGACTAGGTTTTAATAAACTTAATTGTAGGTAAAGACTGAGAATGTTTATACACAGAAGCATACTTAATTCCTTTTAGTGCACACCTGAACTAATACTAAAGCATCAAAAGAGAAGAAGCAGGTAATCACTTCCATAAATAAAATTAGTCTCAATATTTGTCTTACTAATTTCTGTTGTTTTTTTTTTAAAGGTCTATATGATGTCGACTAGTCATATCATAACTGCTCTTGCACTGAGTACAAGCCAGTGGTGATTTTGATAGTTGCCGTTTTATTTCAACTAAAAATCATATTTCGGAAACGTTACCAGTCCTATCAAATATTGCTTATTTTTAATGAAGATATTTTTTTATTTATCGATTAATTTTCGTATGCTGGATCCAATTCTGTTATACGCTTACCAAAATTATACTAGATTTATCAAAATGTTCATATGCACGAACGATATTTAACGATATTGATCTAAAACCTAGAAATACTTGCACGCTTTGACAGCAAAAATAGAGGACCAAATGTTATTACTATCATAAGACCACATGTTTGTATACCTTTTTTACAAGAAATAAATTAATTATGAATATTCGGTTTTTATAGTTGACTAATTTTTGAACTCATAAACTGTACTTTTACAATAAAACCTCCACCGGTGCAATCTATTTTTGAGGCTACTTTGTTTGAAATATGAAACTGACCAATCAGTTCTCTCTTTGATTTATCTTTAGTTCGTGATAAGAAACTTCGGTCATCGCTTAAATTCAAAGTCAAATTATTTCTTGCGCTTGTAACAAAAGTGTTATATTAGAAAAGCCCTTTTCAAATTAGTATTTTTTTTGTTATGTTTGTACTCAAAGCTTTTTCTGTTATAAAATACAATTTAACGTAGTTTTTATTAATTTAGATATAATATATTCTATTTATTTATGTCATTTTTATATCCAATAACATAACAAATAATAAAAGGATGTCGTCAAACTTATGTCAATATTCATAATAATGTTCAAAAGGCCAAAATAGAATAATAAAAAATATGCTAATCCACTTATGGAAGAAAGTAGAAAATATGATCCGCTGCTCCATTAGAACGAGAATTCAGCAAGATCTATTTTCATCAACTCATTCAAGGCATAAAATGGGTTTCTCTCAAAGAAACGTTTACTACGTACGTTTACTCTCGACTAATAGTTTTGTAATATTATCGAGTGGTTCATTTAACATACAGATTTGTTTATATATATTTTACGATAATTGTCAACGCTCATCACTGCTTACGTCACTGTCCAGCGAACAATTCAACAAAGTGTAGACACTGCTCTGCAGTTGCGAAAAATAACGTGGGTGTTCAAAACATGACATCTAATTACGTTGGCACATACAGATCGCTGATAACTATATATATTTTTATAATAATCCTTAACCGAATAGTATTTTTCGGAAAATGTCTTAGGCTCACTCATTTATCAATTCATAAATCTTATTGATGGAGTAATTTCCATTCTCTCTATAATCTAATAATAATAACCATAATAATTGAGAATCTAATAATTGCAAACAGATTACTCATAAATTTATTCGCTCTAACGCACTATACGCGTTTTATCAAAAGTAAGTGTAAGTCACTTCTATGTCGATTCTAATTAGTACGTTTCATAAATTTCAAGCATAGTGGCATTTGTCAAGACTCCTCGACTCTTCGAATTTCTATGCACGTCAAGGTTACTTGCTGCGTGTCCGATCGGTTGATCTCTCATATATGATTTAAATTTTCTCTATGAAACTCGAAACTACATGAAAACTGGAATTATAACGTTATATCATCATTAAAAGTCAGGTGCTCAGGTTCTGGGAAAGTCCGATCAATGATTCTGCTATTCAACGCTTAACATAATCACATTAAAATGATCATTAATCGACTGGATTAATCAAATCCACTAAAATACAAGATAACAAGTGCAAGTGCACAATAAATACAAGTGCACACTCTTGCACACCATATACATATTATACAAAATTTTGTTAATCAAGTTATTTTGGATTAAATACAGTTTGGAGCTTCTACTTTCCTTTGAATAGGCTTGACCTGCTGCAGCTTAAAACGTTCATGGCTGGAAGCTAAGTGTTCCGTGACCGGTTAAAATTATCATCCTGAAACCAAACCTTCATGGTTACAGCTAAAACATCATTGAATAATTGAACTTCAATCTTACAGCTCACTTACATGGTTGCAGCGAGAACATCATCAAATCTTCAAACTTCGACATCGTCAAATCTTCAAACTTCAAACATCATCAAAACTCCAAACTTCAAATATCGTCAAATCTTCAAACTTCAAACATCGTCAAATCTTCAAACTTCAACCTTACAACGCGCCTATATGGCTGCGGCGAAATCATCATAAAATCTTCGAACTTTCCTTACGGCACACCTACATGGCCATACTTCTTTAGAATATTACCCTGCAGCTCACTACATGGTTGCAGCGATAACATCATCAAATCTACGAACTTCAACTTTACGGCACACATACATGGCACTCTTTGGAACATTTTCCCTGCAGTTCACCTACATGACTGCAGCTAACAAACTCATAAACACTAAAAATCCTTGAATTTCAAACTTGCAGTAACACTAAGTGTAGTTGTTAACACTAAGAAATGCACTTTAATTTTCAGCACTGTCGATCCTCTGATATCTTAGCGGGGCTTTAAATTCCGCCTCCATGATTACAAGGCGTCAACGGATAAATATTCGCGACAAGTTACCGGTACACAATGGTACTATTTCTGAGGTTATACATACCTTTGAAATTCAATTAAGATTTTAAGTCAATCGAACTATGTTATCTCTGTATAATTCAACTTCATAAACAGACTTCTGTATTAAATATTTACGCAGTCATACTCTGGTAAATCCATCAATATTGTAGCTCTACTCATATAAAATTTCGTTTGACACACTTATGTGGTTCAAGATCTTACAATAGTTACGTCACAAAGTAGTTATAGTGTTGCAGGTGGAGATACAATACCTAAATTTCGCTTCATGGTATAGCATACTTACACGACTAAAGACAGTGCTACTAGTTGTAGTAGACTAGTTGTCGTACTAGAATATTTTACTTGCGGTACTTTATTAACCTTACAGAAAAATGAACACAGTACAACTCGCCCTAAATGGCCGTAACCGTAAAGATAGGATTCCACCAGTGTGCGGCTCTGTACCGCACAGAGTGCAGCATAAATGTATTTCTTGGTCAGCAAACTGTGCGCGCACTCTATTGGACAAACCGTGAACTTTTGTCGCGCACTCCTCGGTCTCGCGGTGTACCCGCGACGACGCACTCGCACACATGTTTACACACTAAACTGAAAGTAAAGCACATTTCCGAGGTATAAATGTTCGTGTACAAATGTACCGTACAGCACGCATACTAAAGTTACGCACAACTGAGGTGGTGGACACAGGCAATCTACTATTGTGATCAAGTTCCCGCACTGCAAAAGGTCTGCACCAAATTTTTATCAACAAGTGTTCTGAATCTGAACACAATTTTAGTGGAGCCCAACCTTAACAGCTAGATAATAAGCTGTTAAGTTTACCATAATATTTTATTTGCATTACTGTTAGCAATATTCTAGAAAAGCTACATTTAGAAGCTTGCTTAATTGGCTGTATTGATGTAGCCCAGTTACCGAATTAAAATATTTTACTCGCAGCACTTTACTAGTCTTCTAGAAAAATAACACACTGCTGATCGCTGACACGGCCACAGACCGATATGCCATAGCCATTGTACTATTAAAAACACTACTCTCACCATCACACCAAAAAAATATTACCACGCTATGGTTCCTCTGAATGGCTGCAGCATAATCAAATACAAAAAGTAAAAATGGTTCTCAAACAAGAAAAACATATTTTCGTATACTTGTCTCTCGGGATGTTAACGAAATAATTCAAATATCAAATATACTTTATTGCTCATAACTGTGTAAATTTACTAATGACTTACTTACAACAGACTTCATTTCGTTTAAATTACGATAAAATTATCGGGGAGTAGCCCCAACCACACTATCAAAATTTCATTAGGTTATAATAAAATCGTCGGATTATAATCTTTAATCGCTGTGCTACAATAAAATAATCTGGGAGTAACCCAGATCACATCTCATTGCAGTATCTTAACAGATTCTGTCTACCCGTATTAAGAATATCCCGTTATAATTATTTTAACACCCTGTTTCAACACTTTTAAGAACCATTTTCTCCAATTCGATATGCGGGACAAATTTTTAACATCAATATTCAATAATCGGAGGGT
Organism: Lycia hirtaria; assembly: GCA_947563715.1. NCBI lineage: Eukaryota > Metazoa > Arthropoda > Insecta > Lepidoptera > Geometridae > Lycia > Lycia hirtaria. The sequence continues at coordinate 8,384,465 of OX387387.1, read as the reverse complement.
AAAATATAATCTCGCAGGTGACTCACGATTTTACCGGTCTCGGCTCGCAGGTTGATTGCCACTTCTGATATATGAAGAAAACTCCTTGTCTGAACTTTATGACGCTTTATTATTACTTATAACACTGCACTTATTTCACTGCACTGAGCGGTCTGACGCTAAGACCGCCTTTTTACTACCGAGTTACGCCGCGACTACTTTTTCGACGGGCCGCTCGCGCTCGTCCGCCCGCGATATATCCCCTCCCCGGAATTACAACATCACGCCATCATCCGGGGTAGCGTTCATTCTGTTCGATCACCGTTCTCCAGAGTATATAAATTAAGAAAATAGCAGTGCTGCCACTCCGCAACACTGAAAACACCGCACACCACATACAACAAATATTCAAATCATGACATATTAGATATTTATTTTTAACCCCCGACTCAAAAACGACGGGGATTTATAAGTTTGACGTGTCTGTCTGTGGCATCGTAGCTCCCGAATGGATGAACCGATTTTGCTTTTTTTGTTTGAAAGGAAAATTAGTCGGGAGTGTTCTTAGCTATGTTTCCTCAAAATTATGTCCATGCTTGGCATTAACTTAAGACATGAACTTATGTTCGTGCCAAGCATGGAGACACACACAGGAGAGATGGCGCTGCTTAGAATTGGAGGTCAAGACACATTTTCGGTTAAACAACGCCAACATAGGTTTTTTAGTTTGGTAGTTAGGGTGCCACAATGGAGAATACAAACATCCTACTAAAATTATTAAGTTTAATATGCAAGATTTGTTTACATACAAACGCCGGGGCAGGTGAACTAACTGAAAGCTTATATTATATAAATAAAGACTTCATGTTTTTATTTTTTTGCAGCTTTTAAAACGACCGTTCTCGGCAATGTTCGAAATGAGCCTAAACACGAGTATGTTTCGCCGTATCCAGCAGACTCAGTATGGTTAGCTTTGAATCTACTTCAGTCATCTTCTTTTACGTGAAACTGTCATTAATAAAGAAGAAAGGAGGTAGAAGATTTATTGAGTAGGCGTTATTTTGCGTTTTTTTTTATACATTATAGATCTACGATTGACCACCAACTCGTCTGATGTTAAGCGACGGTGTGGTCAAGGATGTGGCGTTATTTTGCGGAAATTCATATTTAAAAACTAACTTATATATCTAGTGTATTGCCGTTTTGAAGTATTCAAGCTGATGCTCTTGTCAGTCTTCGAGTTGGTATTCTTGTCTATTTCGGTGTCTTCTAGCTGGTACTATTGTCTATTTCGGTGTCTTCTAGCTGGTACTCTTATCTATTTCGGTGTCTTCGAGTTGGTACTCTTGTCTATTTCGGTGTCTTCGAGTTGGTACTCTTGTCTATTTCGGTGTCTTCTAGCTGGTACTCTGGACGGTTTTAGTGTCTTTAAACTGGTAATGTTATTCGCTTCAGTGTATTCTATCTTTAAGGTTTTGAAAGATTGTAGATTTTTCTGAATTTTCATAGCTGATAGAAGCTAGTATTTTTTTGGGATTGTGAAAACATACTTAGGTACTAAACCAGTAAGAACTGTTTATTGAGAACGCGTCCATCTTTATCTCTAAGAATCAGTCCAGTGAAGCAACAAGTCTTCCATCACCGCTACGCCACAGCAGCACTATTAACTAAGTAATTGAAAATTAATTAACTTGAAATCTTCCACTACAGTCTCTATCTCGAACAAAACATAATATAACACTGAATTCTTATCGCCACACCGAAATAAGCGACCTTTCGAATTTCCAACAAGAAATTACATTTTATCATCACGTTAAATTAACCCTTATTGATGTGGGGTAAGGTATGTTTTGGTGCGCACGTCGGAGGTGTTAGAAGATTTGAAAGGATCTCTTGAAAGACGCCGGAAATCGGGTGACTCGTACTAAAGACACTTTGTAAGGGTGCGGCTATGGTGAGATAAATATGGCGAGAATTCGTTTAGTGTTTTTTTTCAGGTTTCCATAGTTCTATGATAAACAAATATTTACATAATATATCAAAAGGAAATAACAACTTTATATGGCTGCGTATAAACTCTTTTTGGGTATAACTATTACACATTACATGATGTTGATTGTACGTACAAATAATTTATTTAAACTTAGATTGATAAGGCTTTATAAAAAAATAATACAACAAAATAAATATTTCTTTCTTTCTTATTAATATAAGCAAGCATATATGTTAAACTACAAATATCGTTTCTTATGCAGTAGGTAAGTAGGTTTGCTACCTACTTTTAGCAAAAGGACCTCGTGATCTCTATTCTCGTCACCTCGTCTTCTCTCTTACCAATAGTATACGACTAGGAAGTAGGTTGCGAGCCGCGAATAAATGTAATGTATTAAACCTTCTGGCCCACGCCCAGCGCTGGGACACTGTCCACAAGACTATACACAAACTCAATACATGGAAACAAAATGAGCCTAATGTACCTACAATTTACACGTGAAGAGCAGATATTCTGTAGTTTACTATAATAAATTTACTCACTATTGTTAGTAAATATAAATCAGTTTGTTTTTTCTTTATTATATTCTTTAGTATTATAATAAGAAAATATCTAAAAAAAAAAAACAGAGTTATAATAATCCCCGATTTATAAACTAGCTGTATCCTGCGGATTCACGCGCGTGGTTATGAAAAATAATAGTGATGATAATGTTTATAAATATGTCTGTCTTCAGTCTACAGCTATCTCTAATCTTTTTTTTATAATAGGTTCTGCTATTTGATATGACTGGTTTGACTTGACTGGATATTGTACTATGCCTCCATTTCAAAAATGAAAAAACGATCATAGAGATATCCTTCTATTCATTCTTTTCTTTTTCTAACAATACGGGTTAACTCCATTCGCCTCATTGATGAAGTGTTGCCACCGAAAAGAAACGATCTGTCGATGACAATCATCTGTTATAAGTCAATGTAAGTTTTATAATATCGTTCAACGTCAAAAAGAAATGCATCACTGCAGACTAAAGTTCAAAAAGCTTGAAATATAAATGTAAACGTAGCATTCAAATGACCTGAAATAAATGAATTTAATTTTATATTTTGATTCAAAGAATTATCAAGCCATCTTACATGACAGTGTATGCCGAAATAAAATGTTTCCTGTAGGATAGCAAGCAATTCCACGGAACGCAGCTAGTAGGTAAACAAAGTACGTATGCCACAAAGTGCTAGGTAGGGTCACGACTCGTCACCTCTCCGTTTGAGTGTAACTCAAGTGTAACATTCACTCACACACGAGTCAACATACAAACTTCTAGTGTGTACTCACTACTAGATGCTATAAGCTCTTTATTAGTAGCATTGGGTTTTGTACACCGTAACAACCGCGATGCGAAAGATGATAGATAAACTCTCTCATCATAATAATCATCATCATCATCAACCATTATCCACCCACTGCTGTTTTTTTTTTGCTGTAGGACAAACTGTCCCACTGCTGGGAACGGGCCATCTTCTCATTGTGAGAAGGGTTAGGCCATAGTCTGCCACGCTGGCCAAGTGCGGGTTGGCAGACTTCACACATCTTCAATATCATTGAGAACTCTCAGACATGTAGGTTTCCTCACGATGTTTTCCTTCACCGTTTGAAGTTGGCGGCAATCAACAATACGCACATAACATCGAAAAGACAGAGGTGCGTGCCGTGGGATTCGAACCCAGGACCAGCGGATCGCAAGTCAGACGGTCTCCCGACTAGGCTGCCGGAAACTTCTAACTCTTCGGAAACTACTGCTGAGTATAGGTCTCTTCTTTAGCGCGCCATTCTTTCCGGTCTTGTGCCAGTCTCATCCCTTATCCTCTAAAGGTCGAAGATGTAGTTAAGCGGATTACAAGACTCAAGTGGAGGTGGGTGGGACAGTTAGTCAGAAGGGAAGACGGACGGTGGACTAAAGCAGTCACAGAATGGTGGCCGCGAGACGGAAAGCGAACACCTGGCAGACCTCCAACTCGATTGTCAGACAGCATCGACAAGGCAGTGATAAACATTAAGTAAAAACAAGTATTGTATAAAAAATTGAGAACAATTAAATGTTAAAAAATCTGGCAACGTACGAGTTTTACTCGCACATCGAGGCTTCCGTACTCCTGTGCATGACTTCTTTGTAACTTCACATTTTTTTCTTCAGTGGGAATAGCCTGAGAAGCTAGACGTTTACACAAAACATCAAGTTTAAGCTATAATAAGCATAATCGATATATTATTTCAACCCGAGAACTAGACTTTTTTTTTATATCTGACGAATTCACTCAAAGTCACGAATTTTTTTATTTTAACTGTTACGCAAGTTTGTTTGTATTTCGGATATATAGACCCCCCCCCCCGTACTCACATACTACACACACTCAATCATATACTCTCTTTCGCAGACACACACACACCCCTACATATGCACACACATTACACACCCATTCATACGCCAAGCACGCACATGCACACGCCACATGTTATAGTAACTAAATACTTATGCATAGTTTTTATTTATTTAGTATCATTATTTTATTTAAGATCTATCTAAACAATTAATATTTACAGTTATTACCGTATGAGGGTAGACACTGAACCTCACGGCACAGGCTCCCCTAGTGTGAGATTCAGGGTTTCCTGTATAGCTAATGTGAAGGTGGTATCATAACCTGTACTAGGTTATATTTTATGTATTTTTAAGATCACTTAGCTATAATCTGTAGAAACCTGTATCTTTTGTTAATGAACTTATTATTATAAAAAAAAAGTAAGTGTAACAGCTATAATTACAGTTCTGTACCCAAAGTGATTAAGAAAGTTCTATCTCGCACAATAATTTCCCATTTTTTTATTTTTTTTTAATGACAAGCTAGGCCTGCGTTTGACTACAATATCACATGATGGGAAGCGCTGATGAGATCGTAGATGTAGCACGCCTGCCTAGGAGATACTTATTCACTTTTTACGCAAGCTTTCCTTACATTTGACCAGTTTTTAGTATTCGTAAATTTACATCAATGTTGAGGCAGACACAACTCTCAACAAGTAACTTTATATTCGTGCTGAGGTGCCTCGATCGTCGAGCGTTTGCTGGATAGTCTTCACAATATTCTCGCTATGAATATGAGGCGCACATTGTGAGACACATGTTTCGCACGCCTTCCATGTGTGTATTCCGCTTAAAAACGTACGCACTCATGCACGCATAAGCACACACATATACACACAAAAACTTTACCCTTCATAATAATATTAATAATGTAATAAATTTAGATATAAAATCACTTCCTTCATTTTCATTCCAAGAAGAGAAATCCAATAACGACACAATCACACATAATCTCCAAGACGTACCAGACGCATTCTACCATTACAATATGATTATAGCATTAACAACACTTTACTGTATGACATTCTATTCACTCTCTTTCACTCCTACTGCATTGGGAAGAGAGGGACGATATAAGACAAATATTAAGACCGCGACGTCGATTGTTTGATTTCCGCCGCGATGCCAACACTACCTGTGTCACTAAACGGGTTAGGGATTGTGATGGGATATGGGAATAATTTATTATCGATATCGATGAATTTGTAGTTTTTGTGTGGTAAGTCATTCGCTTGATGTTAAGCTTCACGCTTGCCCACAACAATCCAATGCTACCTAGAACCTAGATTACCTATATATAGTTCATTAACCTTGTGTGTAAAAGTAAATGCGCTAACGAAGTTAAGGAACTTGTGGACTTAGATATTAAATATCAATATGTTCGAAAGTTCTCGAGTGGAGACCATGTACTGGCAAGCACAGCGTAAGAAGACCAGCCACAACACGGACAGAAGACTTCATACAAGTGTTAGGAAGACGCTGGATGCAAGCCAAAAAGATTGGTGGAAGCCCGCCGATCCTTTTGGAAATCTTAATTTAAATAGGGAGGCTTATGTCTGGCAGTGGATTTCTTGTGGCTAATGATGATGAAACGATATTAGAAAGATTTTTTATTTATTTTGAGAATGAGGTTCATACACGCTAGAGATATTTGCTTTATAAGTACCTATATAGGTACGCATATAGGTGTGTACACATGAATTTTTAGTCTATTTTATCCTTACATATGAGTGTAATCCGTTATAAAAGAACGAAACTACTAAATTTTTCCATTTGTTTCATTTGAAACGCCACCGTTTTGAGGTTTTAGTCAGTGATTACTATCAAGAACATGACAACACAGTCATTCACTACATAAGTAAAGGTAATGGTATACGCCTGTTAAAGGTATACATATCAGAACCTATATTAGAGATTACCTACTAAGTCAATGTAATATGTATACTGTTGGTGTTTCTAAAATCAATAAATAAATAAATAAATAAGTATGGGAGTGTGAATACAGCACAGAATACATTAACATTTTTATAGGTGAGTGAGCGAAAAGATGATACGTCATAAACCATATAATTGTTTTTACGTATGCTGCACTGATATCGCAACATTTTCGTCATTTTATTTTTCATCCAATTTAAAAAAAAAAACACAGAAATTATTGTATTATCAATCACTACAAATCTATAATAAATAAAAAATGTACAAGTAGCAAATGTGTAGCAAGTGCTCCATTGTTACATAAATACTTTTCAGACTAATATGCGATTTTTTGATTAAACAATAACACGAGTGTAAGATCACAGTATAATATCTCGTATTTATAGAAGATTGATTGTTTACATCTATACTTAAAGCTTTATTTATAGTCTATATTATTTGTAGTCTGCGGTGACGAGCATCTGTTTGACGTTGTAAAAACTGACACTGACGTCTGACAGATGTTCGCCACCGACAGATATAATTGAGTTAGGTGGCAACACTTGAGCGATAGCTAATGGACGATATTTGTTTATAAAAGGAAGTGATAATAAAATCCAAAAATACCACAGCGATCTTGGTTTCATTTCTGAGGTGAAGGTTAATCCTACATCTCAGAAGTGGGATTAACGCAAACACTCCCACAATTTCGAGAAAAACCCCACGGATAGATCCGATTTTTTTTCTTCATATTTTAACGGAAGCAACAAATTCTTGGAATATGGATTCTACCAACAAAGATGATACTCGAAGGAGCCGTTCCCGTTACACTCCGGATACTATATACACGAAAGGAAAACGCCGGCGGGAGCACGCACAAGAGAGAACAAGAGAGGCGAAGCGTTATAGAAGTCATGGACAGTCACGAACACGAGAGATGAGTACGCGGAGAAGTAGATCTAAGACGCGAACTGAAGGACACCGAGTACGAAACCGGAAGCGCAGCCGTGGGCGTAAGCATGAAAATCGACCGAGTCGCAGTACAGAGAGAAGTCAGAGGAGTAAACAGCAAGACTCAAGACGTCGGCTAAATTCATCGGACCGCGGCAGTGTCTCCAGTGGAAGTGCAAAAAAGAGGCGAGTCCAGTCAAGTTCGAGACGTCGGCGCAGTACGATGGATCATGACAGGTCTTCTAGTAGGAGCGAAAGAGGTACGTCACCGCCGAGTAAGGAGTCCACATCTCGATCTGTTTTTGCTAACAAAGAAACTCAGTTGTTTTTAACCGAGCTTGTGAAATCTTTGACGGGTACTAAGTCGGAGGGAAATAGATTTCCAATGCTTGGTAATGTCATTCCAGAGTTCGATCCCATGAATAAAGGTCAAACCATTCATATGTGGCTGAATAAAGTAGATGAATGCGCTAGATTATATAAATGGGGTGATGATCAGGTCATACATTATGCGTTGCCTAAGTTGATTGGCATTGCTCGCACATGGTACCAAGCTCTACCTACGATGTCATTTTCGTGGTCCGAGTGGAGACGTAAATTAATAGATACTTTTCCTAGTAGTGACGACTACGCTGAGTTATTGACGGAGATGTTATCTAAACGAGCAAAATACGGTGACTCTTTAGAGGTATACTACTACGAAAAGATTAATTTGCTGAATCGCTGCGAAATATTCGGTAGACGTGCAGTCGATTGTCTTTTGTACGGTATAGAAGATCGTTCCTTAAGGTTAGGCGCGAAGGCAGCTAAATGTCAAGAACCAGAGCAAGTGCTCAATTACTTTCAGTCAATTAGACAGCAGAACCGAGAAGTTGATAAATTAAAAACGAATCGCGATAAAAAGGGCTCGTTTGGTAATGCTGGCCCAAATTACAAACAACTCGACAGTAGTGATTCAAAATCTGTCAAAGCCCAGTCAAGCGTATCCGCTACCTGTTTTAACTGTAACGAGGTAGGGCATTACAGTTTCAAATGCACCAAGAAAATTTTAAGATGTAACGTTTGCAATAGGATAGGTCACTTAGCCGACAATTGTCCACGTTTAAAAATAGATTCAAATAAATCTGTGGAAACGGAGAAGTCGGTTATGCAGCTTGACGTTGATAGTTCCAGTAACAATAAATATATCATTCAATTAAAGCTGAATGGTGTGGAATCGCAAGGATACATCGATTTAGGCAGCCAGTGCACTCTGGTACAACGTAGTGAGGCATCTAGGCTGGGAATTGTTTGGGCGATAGATAAACTGCCAGTAATGAGGGGGCTAGGGAATAATGTGGTTATGCCCATAGGGGTTGCAAGTGTAGATATTGAAATTCAGGGCATCATGGAAAAAGTTCTTGTCTACATAGTTGAAAACGAGGTAATAAAATACCCGGTACTGATTGGTCATAGCTTCACCGAAAAACCTGGCATAATCGTGATGAAAACAACGGACACATTGATAGTGAACAGGGAGTACACACCAAAATTAAGGCTATTGTTGAAAGATGACGTTATTTTACAATCACAGAAAATGACGACGATCCCGGTTTACACTGACAAGACTTATTCGGGGCCAGTATATATTAAAGGTTCATTAAGGGGTAACCCCACCAAAGAGTTTTATCTCTTACCCGGCGAATGTGAATTAAAAAATGGTATCGGCGTCTTGTTAGCATTCAATTTTAGTGATCAATTGATATCAATAAGAAAAGACACATTAATCACCCGAGTAATTGTTACTGAAAACAGTTTAAGCGTCAACATGCTAGACTTTGACAAGTCTGATACGAACTCTGATCTAAATTATGGCAGTGATTTATCTGACGAGGAAATTCTCCAGTTCAAAACACTCCTTAAAAACTATGAACATTGTTTCTCATTTAGTTTAAAAGATTTAGGGTACACTAATGTAGTGCAAATGGAAATTGAACTGAACGACAAACAGCCGGTTGTGTATCGCCCTTACCGTTTGTCATACCCTGAACGCGAATCAGTGCGGATAATGGTAGATGAGATGGTCGATGCCGGTATTGTGACCGAATCTAATTCGCCTTATGCTAGCCCCATTCTTCTCGTGAAGAAAAAAACCGGCGAGAAAAGGCTCTGCGTTGATTATCGTGCCCTTAACAATAAAACTCGAAAGGAACATTATCCCTTGCCACTGATTGATGATCAGTTAGATAGGTTGTCGGGGAATTCTCTGTTCATCAGTCTCGATCTTGCATCTGGGTACTATCAAATACCGATAGCAGAATCATCGCAAGAACTTACCGCATTCGTCACACCTGATGGGCAGTATCAGTTTAAAAGGATGCCGTTCGGGTTAGCTAATGCCCCTTCAATATTCCAAAGGGCTATGAACAAAGTCCTCTCTAAATTGAAATACATAGTAATTTATATGGATGATATTTTAATCCCGGCTAACTCGTTCGGCCAAGGCATGACGCGATTAGAGGAAGTTTTACAACGTCTGTCTGAAGCGGGACTTACCCTCAAGCTTAAAAAGTGCCATTTCTTTCAAAGAAATGTAGATTTTTTAGGCTCTCATGTGTCTGCTGAAGGGGTACGGCCAGGATCGCGAAAAACAGATGCCGTTTCTAACTTCCCTATCCCTCAAAATGTACACGACGTGAGACGGTTCATAGGGCTCGCCAGTTTCTTCCGGCGGTTTGTGAAAGATTTCGCGTCGTTAGCAAGTCCGTTGACGAATTTATTAAAATCTAAATTTGAATGGAGGTGGACCGAAGAATGCACAACGGCATTTAACACAATAAAAGACAAACTGGCACAGCGACCGATACTGGCATTGTTCGATTCCCGGTTAGAAACGGAATTGCACACAGATGCGTCAAAGGTAGGCATCGCAGGTATACTCATGCAGCGTGGCAATGATGGTCAGTTGCGATCAGTGTCCTATTACAGCCGGAAAACCTCAGAAGATGAACAAAAACATCATTCTTTTGAGCTAGAAACATTAGCTGTCATAGCCTCGCTAAATCGCTTTCGTGTGTATCTACTAGGAATACAATTCAAAATAGTAACTGATTGTAACGCATTAAGAACAACTCTGACGAAACGTGACCTGATTCCTAGAATCGCTCGGTGGTGGGTGCAGTTACAGGAGTACGATTGCACTATTGAGTATAGGCCGGGTGCACGTATGGCACATGTTGATGCTCTTAGTCGCGCTCCGGTAGCTGAGCTCACCGCTGAATCGACACATGTGATCGATGTCCTTCAAGTAGAAGTAGCGGATTGGATTTCGACCGTCCAAAGTAACGATGAAGAAATAAAACGAATTAAAGAGATCTTATTAGATGACCAGACTAAATTCATAGCTGACGTTCGAAACAACTATGTAATAAAAGGAGAACACGTGTATCGTACGGTAGAGGGTGGAATTCGTTGGGTAGTACCGAGGGGTGTTAGATGGCAAGTCTTGCGTATGAATCATGATGACATAGGCCATTTTGGTTTTGAAAAGACGTTGAGTAGGTTAAAGGCATCCTTTTGGTTCCCTAAAATGCGTCGTTTCACAAAAAAATATGTGTCGTCATGTTTACAATGCGCTCACCACAAGGCACCATCGGGTCGTAAGGAGGGATTGTTACATCCCGTACCCAAGGTAGAAATGCCGTTCCACACGGTACATGCCGATCACCTGGGTCCGTTTATACGTTCTAGGAGAGGCAATGTATACATACTTGTCATTGTAGATGCATTCACAAAATTCATAAATATTCGCGCTGTGAGAGATACAAAGACGGTAACTGCAATTAAAGCTTTCAAAGAATATTTTAGTAACTTTGGTGTCCCTTCGCGTCTGGTGACCGATCGAGGTTCATGTTTCACCAGCGCAAAATTTAACGAGTTCACGAAACAGTTGAGCATTAAGCATATACTAAATGCGGTTGCAACTCCTAGAGCCAACGGGCAGGTTGAGCGTTATAACCGTACGATTTCCGATGCCCTCAGCACAAAATGCCACGACAAAAATGAAAACACTTGGGACGATTATGTAGGTGACATTCAATTAGGAATGAACACGACAGTGAATAAAACGACCGGTAAAAGTCCGTCAGAATTGTTATTTGGATGCAAATTAACGACCACGTCAGAAAATGTGCTGTCTGATGTGATCGTCGAAACATCCCAATTAGCTACAGGTGATGATTTAATACAGTTGAGGTCTGATGCTAAAAATAATATTGATAGGGACCAAGTGCGAGCCAAAGCAAGATTTGATAAGAGTAGGAAGAACCCAAAATCGTATAATGTTGGGGACCTAGTCAGAGTTGAGAGGACCTTTTCGGACAAGGAACATCTTGGTAAATCGAAAAAGCTTGTCCCCAAATTCCAAGGTCCGTACCGAATAGTAAAGGTTTTACCTAACGATCGCTTCTTAGTGGAGGATACGCCGCTAACAAGAAAAGGTAACAAGAGGTATGAGAACGTAGTAGCAATCGATAAAGTACATCCGTGGCTCAATTTTAATAATTATTGTAGTGACAGTGGCAGCGAAAATGACAACGAACTTGATGAGAGCAATAATGATATTAATAAATAAGGCACAATGTATGATTTGATTAGATATATATATATATATATGTTTTGTTCAATGTACAATGTTATTCATTTATGTTTTGTAATGAGCGTCCAGTGCAGAAGTAATGAAATGATTTTGAATTAGAGACAATAATGGCATAGATGGTCGCAGATTGTTACAAAGTATGAATGAGATTATGATAAATTAAATGACCGTAGATGATTGTAATACTTTAGATAACTCTTAATTTGTTGTAGAATGTGTCATAGATTTGATAGCGAATAAATTACTGGAATTTAACCACCACAAGCGATCAGTGCAGACATTGAATGAAACTACCCAGTGGTTTTACACAGATGGTCGTAGATTGTGGTGGAGATATTAAGAGCACAAGTTATGAGCAATCAGTGCAGAAGGCGAATGATATCAATTATTGGTATCGCACAGATGATTGCAGATCATAACAGATTGTGCAAGATTGAACTTAAAATATCTAGCTATAGTTAAATAATCATTTTATGTTATATAATCACTGCGCTTTTATATATAATATGTTTTCTTTTGTTTTCTAATTTCATTGATAATGTTGTAAGTGCGAGGACTCACTTAAATAAGGATGGCCGAGCTGTAAGATCACAGTATAATATCTCGTATTTATAGAAGATTGATTGTTTACATCTATACTTAAAGCTTTATTTATAGTCTATATTATTTGTAGTCTGCGGTGACGAGCATCTGTTTGACGTTGTAAAAACTGACACTGACGTCTGACAGATGTTCGCCACCGACAGATATAATTGAGTTAGGTGGCAACACTTGAGCGATAGCTAATGGACGATATTTGTTTATAAAAGGAAGTGATAATAAAATCCAAAAATACCACAGCGATCTTGGTTTCATTTCTGAGGTGAAGGTTAATCCTACACGAGGAAGTCACTCACGTGACGGAAAGCATAATTAAATTACAATTATAGCTCGACCGCCGTAACGTCATAAAGTATATAAAATAATAATATTTTATATAAGACATCCCAAAAGTCAACGTTATTCTTTATTATAGAACCATTGTGTGTTGTTTTTGAAGTCGGTTTTATAAATTTATAATTAATTTTTATATTTACATTCATATCTTCTCCTAAAAAGACAGATATTTTTAGACGACATGAATGTAATTAAGACTATTTCAGAGGATACTGGCGTGTCAATGACCAATGTACAATGTTTTATCCCAAAGTAGTTCAGAGAATACTGAAGAGGCTATCAAGTCTCCGAGTAAAAAGAGAAAACGTCATCTGAATCTTCGTCGGACTCAGAATCTGAAAATCATTCCGATGAAGAATGACATTTATAATATTAGTCATATCAAATAAAAATAATTGTAGAATCAAAGTCTATTATTTGCTACACTCATTTAACTGTAATTATATTATCTCCAAAATGTATCTTGAGATATCTCGCTGCGGTGACAATGCCGTGTGTACCCGTGCACACCCGCCGCCCCGCGTCCCGCTTTCCATCAGGAGGGTCGACTTCACGGCGGTCGAGCTATAATTGATAGCACATATATTCATTTTATCGACAAGCGTAAATTGCACATCCCTAGTAGACGTTCCCGGCTTTGTCTCGTGATTGTCTCATCGTCGATTTATATAGAGGCGCGTAATATCCGTGTGTCGAGGTACATACTTATATACTCCACGTGTAGACGTGTAGATATGTATGTACATCTGTGCTTATACACGCACGTACCTGTTTTAATGCGGTCGTCACTCTGTTTGATTCTACAAGGTGTGCTTCTGTATAGTAGCTGCGTTGGGGCCGTCCATTAATCGCGTAAGGTGTTTAAACCTGGTTGAGAGCTGAACCTCCAATCAGCAAAAAGGCAGAAGGCTCACTTAATTCCCTGAAGTCCTCCCTCCCCCCCTCTACTGGCTAAAGGGTTGATATTGGAGATACAAAAAAATTGATGTTGCATGTTAGTAGCATATAATTATG